>VWZL01004930.1:629781-707439 GCA_013396915.1 Stercorarius parasiticus
ATCTTTGTAGCCCTTTGCTGCACTCTTTCCAGCCGTTCCCTGTCCTTCTTGAACCGGGGAGCCCAGAACTGGACACAGTTGCTCCAGGTGCAGCCTCACCAGGGCAGAGTAGAGGGGGAGGATGACCTCCCTCGACCTGCTTTGCCTTATGAATATCTAAAGGGTGGGTGTCAAGAGGATGAGGCCAGGCTCTTCTCAGTGGTGCCCAGTGACAGGACAAGGGGCAACAGGCACAAAGTGGAACACAGGAAATTCCATCTCAACATGAGGAAAAACTTCCGGTGATGGAGCACCGGAACAGGCTACCCAGACAGGTGGTGGAGTCTCCATCTCTGGAGAAATTCAAAACCCGCCTGGACGCGTTCCTGTGCAACCTGCTCTAAGGTGACCCTGCTCTGGCAGGGGGTTGGACTAGATGATCTCAGAGGTCCCTTCCAACTCTTACCATTCTGTGATTCTGTAAGAAAAAAAGCACTCTTCTCAGCTGTAAGTAAACCCTAATCATCATCTTTTTTTAAAAGAAAGGAGAAAGTAAGAACAAAGCTCAAAGGCTGGCAAATGGAGAGGCTCTATGTTGAAAGCCTCTTCCCAGCAGAGTGTCACTTCTCCCCAGAGGAGACTGCTCTCATGGGTTCTGGGTGCCAAAGAGTAGTCAAGTTGTCCCACTTTGCCACCCACATTAACATCCAGAGCCAAGCCCTTGGACTGAGCCATTGGCTCAGATACTCTGTCCAGTGACTTGCTTTCTAGGAGTACTCAGTGCTAGAGATGATGGGAGTGTGAGGATTTTGCTGACTATTTGGAGCATTATTTTGATTAAAGTGGGGTTTAGCTTAATCACACATAGGCTTTTGCCCAGCAGAACATGACAGGTTTGACACAGCATCCCAGGAGCTGACTCTTTTTAAGCTGGTGTTCGCAGCCAAAGTCAGAGGCCTGAATTCACTGACCTGGGAGGCCATTTCCGGTTTTATGTTCCTGTAAGACCTAAGGTTTCAGTGGTGTATTAGCCACATTGTACTGCATGCATATACATTCACATGTCTATGTACGTTTATTCCTTTCTGGCTTTGGATCTTAATCTATTCGTAGTAAGGAATTAGAAATGTGTAATTTAAAACAATCCAGAATTTTACATTTTTTACAGTATAGTAGCACTTAATATGTGGAAGACAATTACCAAATCTATAAGAAGCCATTGCTATGCTCTTTGAAAATACAGGGAGCAGTATCAGGCAGATAAACTCATTCTTAGGCAACAGAAATAGAAAATTCATATTACTCTATTTTGCTCTTAATAATGGGCTATGTTACATCTGCTTTGTTTTATGCAAACTTACTGAGGTATTACTAAGTCACTGAAGATGAAATGGCACAAGAAAAGAGCTGTCAGCCCTCTTTACTCAATTCCCATTTTGCTTCCATTGTGAAAGGGTTGCATTGTTTCGAAAGGAAGGAGCCAGGCAGTCCACAGAACAAAGGCTCCTAATTGTTCAGGAGAACTTTGTTATTTTTCTAATTGGTCTTCAAAGTCATTGGCTTGCAGTCTCTACAAAAGTGAGGACCGCACAGGGTGGTCAGACTAGTTTCGGTGTTGGTAGGGGAGAACAGAGCTTCTTTGAACTAAATATTAGAAACAAGGCATCACTTTCTAATATCATTTAATGGGGAATGGGGAATAACAATCCAATATCTCAACCTAACAGATATTCCTTCATGTCGCTTTTCCTCCCATCAAATGGAGAGAAAACCTTTTCTAAACCTTTTGGCTGATATTGACAAATGCCTACAGTTCAGATCTGTCCAAAAGAGGTACAAGCTCTTCTCCTGATTGCTGTGCAATCACCTTCTTACTACCTTTGCTTACTAGTTCCATAGCAAGTCAAAAACTATACTTTACTTTATTGCAAAAGAAAACTAAGAATAATGATTCTCAGCACTGAACCTTTGGAAATAAACAAGAAAGAACTAGATTCTACTCATGCCAACGTCTATCCATACCCATGGATTAGTTTCTCTCCTTTTCAGAGCTGTCTCCCTAGAGTGCCTAATGATTTTTTTCACCTCTGAGCCACATCGCTGCCAAGTGGTGCACATAAACCTACCTCTAAAAACCCTATACAGGCTGCTTCTACTGCTGAACGTACTTGCTTCTGGTCTGCAGGGACGAGACCACTAATAATAACCCTTAAGCATACTCTGCCCTTCCCAATATCACCTGGGGCACAAATGATCTGGGATTCTGGCATCTATAGTGTGCAATAACAACTGTTGACCTCCCGTAGAATGCCGCAGCAAGGCCATGAAAAGCTGCACATAGGACTTACTAAAAAAGCCTGACAAAACAGCTTTTTTACTGGAAGCCTAAATGGCAATGGGAGAAGCCTGGAGTTCTCTGCATGTGTGCGTGTGTGCCTGACACATTTTATTATGATAACAACCCATGTCTGGGCTACCACGTTAACCTGTAAGAAGAGCTAAAAACGTTTGCTAGAGGAAAAGCTTTGGAGAGACAAGCAGCAAATATAAAATTCAGGTCTTCTCTGAAATGTTACATTTGCATAACCTCTCTGTTTATAGCAAGCACCAGTCTTGCTCTTGGCATATTCCACATTCATCTGCAGTCCCATCAGGTTCCCTTGATTTCTTGGGCTTTCATTGGAAGCTGCAATAACAAGGAGCCATGGTTGTGGGACAATCTATGCATGGCATGTCCGAAAGTACAAGGAACACTGACAGTGTGCCTAGAGGTATGACTGCATTAGGCAGCCCAAATCAAGTGACAGCAATAGTTAATGACAGCAACACCTGTAGCCCAGGCTAGCAAACCAAATACAGACCCCTGCACCTCAACAGGTTCCTACAGACCATGTTGAAATAGGTGCTGACACACTTTTACTCCTATAAACAAGATCAGAAGTGCATATGCCTTCCATTGCTCCAATCTTAACTCAGATTACACTGTAGACATAACTATAAAGTCAGCTGGATGTAGCAACACAGTCACCCAAGACCTTCACAACATCATCCATCTGGTGACTTTTTGTGACAGACGCCAGAATGGCATTACTTTACGAGCATTACCTGCACATCACAATTCACTAGAATACTTCAAGGTCAACTACAAGGTACTGTGTCTTGAATCCCAGTGGCAGCCAGTTCCACAGGCAGCTGCACCTTGGTTTATTGTGACTAACAGAGTTCTCTTTTAGGGCTGATATATGCATTTTACACACTGCTCATTGCTTGGTGCCCTGGGATTTTGTACTTGGAACATAAATAGCATTGCATGCTGGTATATACAGAGGAGATTAGCTCATCTGCAAATAGAAGTAATTTACAATAATGAAAACTAAGGAGAAATAATTGTTTATAAAAAACTTTTGCTGACATTTTTAGTTTCTGTTGAGGACCAAGGATTCATACAATTGCTTTGCCTTTCTGCATATTTCAAAATTAGCTTGAAATACAACTTAATAATCAATCACTAATGCATGTATTAAACCAAAACCTTTCCCCATACAGGACTTTTCCTCCTGTGCCCAAACTCAGACAAATTAAAAGCCCAGTTAGAGGAAAGGAAAAGCACCCTTACCTGCCACACTGGCTCCGTGTGCTTTCCTGACTTAGCACTACTCTTGTAGCTGGGCTGGGAGGTTGCCTTCTTCAGGTTGTAGATGGCCACATTGCCATCATAGAAGCCCACTGCCATGAGGTAGGGGTGGTCATTATGGAAGTCCAGGCACATGATGCCACTCTCACTGCTGAAGACATACTCTGGGAAGGAGGGGTTCTTCATGGTGTAGAGCACGAGCATGCCCTGTCCCTGCTTCATGAAGTCATCTAAACAAGGAGGAGTTTTGCTGTTAAATCAGTTTCCAAGATCCTCTACTATTGAGACACACAATCTGACAGCACTCACCTATGCCTAAAACAAACCTGAATGTAAAGTCACGTGGGGGAAGAACATCAGTCACAGGACCAAATGGTCATGTTGGCATGCCTACATGTGAGCATCCTTTCCTCCATTGATATGTCATTCCCAGGACAAGGGGACAATGTGTTTATGCAGAAAAACTACTGTTTTGGAAGTTTTTTTCTAGGACAGAGACTTGAGACTTTTCTAGGACAGAGACTAGGACATGGAGGAAAAAAGAATCTTGTGAACAGTTCTTTCTTTGGGCTAGGATTTCACTAACATTGCAGACATGCTGGCTGAACCACAGATAGAGGCATTTCAATTTCTGTATTGGCAATATTTGATATTTCAGCCTCCACAGCTTCTTTAAAGAAAAGCATTTCATTGAAGTATCTGTAAAGCATCATATCTACGGCCATTATACGTAACTGTACAATGCAGAAGTCACTACAGCTTTATTTTCTGCTTATGTCCAACATCTCCTCCTTGCTTGGCATAGAAGCTCCTTTTTTGCCAAGACTTTCCATTTTCTTTTCTATTTACTGTCACCTTTCCTTTGTGCTGCCTGAAATGAGCTCTCCCTATTCTCAATAGGACCATCTTTCGTATTTTTTTTTATCATGTCCTAACTGTCTCTGCAATTCTATGGCTTTTTGCTCATCTGAAAAACAATTTCCAAATTCTTTTAAAGGGAAAGAAAAGCTGTTGATGTAGATAAGCCTCCAGAAGCTAAGAACGAGCTTTCCTAAACTATGAAAACAGTGCTGTCTCTCAGAGTATCCTAGCCATCTCTCCAAGCGCTTTTTCTTACTGTCTAATTCCCTCTGGCACACAGTATATGGGAAACAAATTTACTGCTTTCTGTGCTTCAAATACCCACTATATGTCCTATCTCCAGAATAGTCATCTCCTTTTAAAAGAAGTGCTTCTTACATATCCTAACATTTTGACCAGCCTGCAGGATAAGGGTCTGGGAAATGTGTACCCCAGTGATAACACTAACTTCAGAGAACCCTCCTTGGTGGCAAGCTGATCCCAAAGCACCATGCAGGTTACAGACATTGCTTACCTCAAATTTATCAGGGCCACATAAAGAACATTCAAGGAACCAGTAAAGGAAATCACACATGAACAAAAGTATTACTGCTGCTTTGTATTTGGATTGTGGAAACATTCTGCTTTCACCGGTCTCTCTGTACACTGGGGCCAGGCAGGGGAAATGGCTTCCTTATTTTGCAGAAAGGTGAGATTCCAATACTGGCATTACTTTAAATATATCTGAACCCAAATAATATTTTTAATTTTTTTTTTTTTTGGAAGAGATGGAAGTTTATTCCTAGAATTCTATCTGAAAAGGAAGTGAACTTGCTTTCTCCATCAGAGATTTGTCCTGTTACTTGAATTCACAGAATTGTCTTTGTTCTTAGCTAAGTAACATCATCGAACTGGTATTAAGTTGAGGTCCAGCCATAATGAGGATGAATTTTGCTCTCCTCAGGAGCAAAAACACTTGGGAAGGCTGTGGAAATGACCTGCCAGGAGTGACTCATAGCAGAGTGGACTATGAAGTCAAACCGGTTAGACAGCCTTTGAATTCAACTGTTTCATGCCTTTATTTCTCCTGGAGTGCACTGACCAGCCAGGCGCATTTCCAAAAGGTCTGTGGTGCACATTCATTTTCTATCTGTTGGCAATGTGCTGAGGGGCCTCAAGCAGCTGTCCCCCATGCTCCCTGCACAGACAGCAGAGGAGACATCTCTTCAGAGGATGATTCAGCCACCAAAGATCTGAATTGGGTTTTGGAGGTGCATCGCTCTCCGCTGATTGGGCAGTATCATAGGCCACCACCTTCCACAATTAGAGATGATGGAGCAGACCTTTATTGTCTAAAGTAACTCAGCTTCAGCAAATCCACATGGAGGTTAGCCTGCCCAGGAAAAAGCAAGGTCTTGGGAAGAAGTTCTGGCAGTGACAAACATGGGATTCTGTTTTCAGATTAAGACACTCAAATGCAGATCTATGTGTGGCTGGTTGGCTGTGCGCTCAGAGTCCAAGCTTCTGCTACTATCAGTAGAGGTCACAGAATCACAGACTCACAGAATGGTAAGGGTTGTAAGGGACCTCTGAGATCATCTAGTCCAACCCCCCTGCCAAAGCAGGTTGACCTAGAGCAGGCTGGACGGGATCATTCTATGATTCTACGTCCAGGCAGGTTTTTAATATCTCCAGAGGAGAAGACTCCACCACCTCTCTGGGCAGCCTATTCTGGTGCTCCATAACCCTCAAAGTAAATAAGTTTTTCCTCATGTTGAGACGGAATTTCCTGTGTTCCAGTTTGTGCCCGTTACCCCTTGTCCTGTCTCCGGGCACCACTGAGAAGAGTCTGGCTCCATCCTTTTGACACCCACCCTCTAGATATTCATAAGCACTGATGAGATCCTCTCTCAGTCTTCTCCAGGCTAAACAGATACAGGTGTCTCAGCCTTTCCTTACAAGAGAGGTGCTCCGTTCTGTTAATCATCTTCATAGCCCTCCGCTGGACTCTCTCTAGTAGTTCCCTGCCCAATCAATCAATCCACTTCACTGAGTGTAGAAAACTGACCTTAAAGAAGATCCCTATATTTGGTCTGCTGATTTACTCTCTGGGCTCCATTGACTGCAATGGCCAGCCCTCTACTGACTGTCAAACCCATCTTAGTCCAAGAACTGAATCCTACTCATTGTCTCCTTCATGCTATGAAATACACGGATGTGGGTTAAATCACAGATGTGTGAATACTGCACGTAGGCCTGGATAATATGATAGCTAAAGCACAGCTTGTTTCTGATGAAAGGCAAAGTGAGGAGAATAATCCACAATTAACACTGAAGCATGGCACATAAATCCCAGTAAAACAATAACCTTCTGAGAGTGGGCATATAAATCCATTTCAATGAAGGGTAAATTCTCACCCAGAGTACTAAACTGTGACAGTCTAACATGTTCTTTAATAAATGAAAAAAAAAGGGCTTATTTCATTAGCGATATTCAGTGCCCCAGTATGGTAGGGACAGCACATACCCATAGCAGCATATCTGCAGTATAGCTTTGAAGCATGGCCTTTTCAAGAGAAAGGTTTGTGTTTTTCAGTAAAAAACTAGCAGAGCACAGCAGTGTGCCCCAAATCCTGTGTAGTTGGTCTCTCAGGATGCAGGTAGCTCACTGAAAGAGTGTTAGAAGACCATGAGCACACAGCAAAGCAGAGGGTGCAGACCCAAGGGCTGACAACAGCTGCACCACTGCTGGAGGTGAAAGCAGCAGCTTCAGGTCTGAGACAGCTGCTCAGCACCGCATGGACGTACCAGCATGCACTGGAAGAGCAGAGAATATCTGCCCCATGCAGACCCACAAAGTGCAAACTGGCTCTTTTTCTGAGATACAAGGGCTGGAGATACTAGAGATGTCAGACAGTTATTCTGACAATCAGTGCCAGCAGGAGTTGTTCTACTACTTTACAGGAGGACACAAGGCAGCACAGCAAGAAGAGGAGAGTGAATAGGTTCTTGCTGTAATGAGGAACAGTTGCATGTCATGAGGATCCTCATCGTTGACCTGAAGCAGAGGTTAAATTTCAGACCTGACACATAACAAGTGTACGTGGGAAGACGAGTTTTGCTAATGAAAGATGCAGATAGCATGATTACTGGTCTCAACCTGGAGAACTGAGCCTGTAAGCATCACATGCAAACAGAAATAGGTTTCAACCACCTATTACCACTGTCTAAAAAATCCAGCTGCATTTGCACTTAAAGCTGGGCAGATTCAACCCAAACCCTTTTCAGAAAAATACCAATTTAGTAGTAGCAAAGTACCTCAGTATATCATTGTGGTATCACCAAATAGTTCATGCAAAACAAAAATCTGTAAAGCATCTAAATCTTTCATTCTGATGCTTACTAAGTGTCTGTTTTAACAGATTTTCATTCATATTCTTCCTTTGCTGAGTTTAAAAGAATCAGCAAATGTTCAATATCAGATCAAAATATTTTGTTTGCTGGACAGATTTTTTTATTTACTTTATTTGCATCTTTCCCTTTTGGTTCACCAAAAAAACAGGAGACATGCATGGTTTTCCTCCATTTCCTCCAAAATGCTTAGCAGCTGAACCAGTACTCTCAACGCAACAGTATCCTCAGGTTAGAAACTACGTTTGAGGTAAATACTGCATTCACATAGTAAATCTCAGTGTGGGGACTGTCTATGGTCACGAGTGAAAGCAGAGATTTTTACTACACAAGAAGCCAGTGCTACAGGTTCTTGTGCGATAAACTGGCAAATTACCTTCTCTTTGGAGGATATGAAACCCAAAACACTGCAACCTCACATCTTACATCCTGTGATACGTGGCTTTCTATAAATCGAGTCTGTCAGATGTCTCGCTGATATGGCTCAGACCAAGAAATCGCCATGCTAAAAGGAACAACCGCTGTTTAAAATCTGTCCTTTCTCCCCCAAGAGCCCAGCTAAAAAAAGAAGGAAGTTGGACAAGCATGGTTGTGAACAGCTGCTTGTTTCTGAGCGTCACAGCTGCACAAGCACATCTACTCTCCTTTCCTAGATATGCTCGCACTTTGATGAGCTTGCTTGCTGGGGCTCTGTCCTTTAGGCTTAGATTTCTGAGAAGCCAAGGGAAGGGGCTGACTGTGCTTTACACCCAGTTAGGCGATCTCCTCTGGGAAGAAGAGATCAGTTTCAAAGACAAAAATTTTGGTACCCAAAGAAATGGCTCAGCTGTTTACTTGCCTTACAGATATTTAAAGTGTAGAGGACAAAAAAAGATTATCTGGAGGCCAGTAAATTTCTCCATGCAAATTATTATTATTATTATCCAGTTCTACAAAACCCTGAGCACAGTCTAAGAATTTGCCTGTGCTACAGCTTGTGTGGCACAGACAGATGACTGAGCAAGTCACAAATTAATGAATTTTCTTTTTTTTTTTTTATCAGTGAGCAAAACCTGTGCAGCATGGCACTGAGCACAGGCTAATCTAGCTCGCTGCGAAACATGCTGTGTGAGCTTGTGCTGCTTCAGCAAGACTCTCTCCTGGCTTATTTAAATAGCTCTGCCAACTCCATACTTTGCTGCGGTGACAGAATGGGTGTGCTGTAAGAAAGGAAATGGCTGGCACTTTGGGTTTCACTGTATGCCAATAGTTCAGAAAAATCAGGAAAGAAGAAATTTTCCAAGGAGCTCAGAGAGTTTGGGCATGTGCTGAATGTGTTTTCAAAGGCTCTTGAGGACTAACAATAATAACTGGAAGTTTTATAGTACTTCATAGTGCTTTAAGCCTATATCTGCAGTGGAGGGAACTGCTAAAGACATTACAGCAAGCTTGAAGAATAGGGAGCAGAAATGGGACTCTGCAGGACTCTGTTCAAGGTGGCCCCATCCCTGAGAAATTTCAGCTGGGATCCCTGATACCCATTCTGCTTCTATTCCCTAAAAAGCCCAGCAGTACTCGAGTATACTGCTGTGTTAATATAAGCACTGATCCCTATGGATCTGGCTGTGAATCATGCTGTAGGCAGGGAAAAGACTAAAACTGAACTTTCAAAACACTCCCTTCCCAGAAAAGAAAATGTTTTGAGAATTCATTACTTCGTACCTCAAGGCCAGAAAGTCTGGCCTCCCCTATTTCACAGCTCACAAATGTTACTGGCACATCCTGTTTTGAGCCCGGTAACTTGGTTTTGGCTAGTACATGCATACTTCATTTGAAGGTCTCAAAAGACAGAGACACTGTTTCATTTTGCAGTTTATTTTGATGTTTAATTGCTTTGAGTGATTAAAAAGCTGCACGTAATTCCTTCTTTGACTTATCTAGTTTCACACTGCTAGTTCATACTATGCCTATCTTGATTGGATGAAGAACTTCTTTCATACCTGGTGCTTTCTCTTCATTAAGGTACTTTAAAACTGAACACTAGTCACCTTTCAGCATACTTTGGATAACCTTCACAGCCTAAACTCAAACATCCCATTTATGTTCACAAGCATTGCAAAGAGAGGCCTGCTGAGCAAAAAGCTGTGAGCCAACTTGAGCTTTGCCACACCAGTCAAAGGCACTGCCTTCACAGCTGCAAGGAGAAAGCCGCTTCTCAACAGACATGGAGAAGATTAGAATATTAAGAAACTTTCCACAGATATGTGGAGGACATCACATGGCTAAGACTTGTGCTAGCACAACACAAAATTCAAAATTACAATCCAAATCTCAACTGAATATTGTCCTCTCTCCACTTTTAGGGCATCCTCTCCAACTCTTGTATTAACTTGGGGCTCTTTACTGAACTAGCTACCGTTTTTCTGCATGCTTTGAAAAATGTTGGCTCCAGAAACAAACATCATATTCTGGTATCAGTCTCACTTATGCTTAAATCACATCTCTGCTGCCACTCAGGACTCCCTGTTTGCACTCCAGGATCACGTTCAACCTCCTTGCCAAGATATCACACCGGGAACTCAAAATTTATTGCTTGTCCACAAAAGCATTTTTCTTATTCTTTTTTTTTATTTTTAGAGTTGCTTCCTTCCAAAACACAGTACTCCTCCTTGTTTAGAGAGGTATAATGTTATATTTGGCTGCATTAAAATCCATTTGGTTTGAATAATTCCAGCTTACCACAAGATTAATCACTCTGTACGACAGCCCTGTTCCCAGCATGATTTACAACTCCACCTGCCTTTTCATCAGTCACACATTTCATCTGCTGTGAGTTTATATTTCATCCAGAGGACTGGTGAAAACAATGACTAGCTCCAGGGCCACCACAGAGCCAAACAGCACCACCTCTGAGACACTGTCTCAGATAATAACTCCACTGGCATTTATTTTCTGACATTTGTCAGTGGAAGTTGAACCCCACTGTTGAGACCACCTGCACTGGGGTAAACTCAGTGAGCCCGGGCACTTCCCACACCAGGGGAATACATACCCTTCTGTTAGCAGCATTAACACTGCAAGATCTGCAAGCTCTGAGCAAGCCCATCAGTGCAGTGGAGGGAAATCATAGAACATTTTGGTTTATGCTGATTCAGATGTTTGAATGTCAAATTTAACATTCTGCTTGATACCTTTCACCAGCTGCCAGATTAATTCCTGGTACTCCTGATCAAGCTAATGTTATTAGCTGGGCTCTGTTTAGGACAGAACAGAACCACACAGAAGTTGCACTTTGGATAGGAGAGGGAAAAAACCAGAATTACTAAGTAATTTGAACATTTTAGAAAAGATGAAATTGACAGGTGACAAGGCAAGCTGTAATTTATACGCATCCTGAGGCCATGTTGCAGTCCTAGTAACTGCTGTGGGCTCTGCACATGTCAGAGGCAAGACACACACCTCAGAAACATGGATGGATAGATACAAACAGCCTTTAAGAAAACGAGTTGTTAGGTATGTTTACATCTTACTCTAAAATACAGTCTAGCAAAGTAATACAAGAGAGACCGCAGTCAACTGGGCCAACAAAAATGAGAGATTTAGAAAACACCTGGAACAATGTGCTGTTTGTCATTGCATGAGAGAGCAAAGGCTCAGAAGCAGACAAGAACAGGGGAGAACAGGATGAAAAGATGTGTTGCCTTCCCAGAAATAGCAGGAGAATCTGGCTTGCAGGTCAGCTTTCCCCTGGTTCACATAAAGGCGAACAGGTGAGCACTGCAAAAAGAGAAGGAGTATGCGACTGGGCTGAGTTTGCAATGCTGTATGTAAAACCAGAGTTTTCCCATTCTGATCAGATAGAGTTTTGCATGATAGGTCTAGCAGGCACTACAATTCTTTTTTAAATTTTCTTCTTTAAATAAGAGATTCCTAAGGGCTTGGTTTTACAGTGTAAATAGCAATTGTACAACTGCCCGTACGTTATGAATGTTAACTTGCACTCCGAAGATACTCAAATAAAAGAGAGATAGAGTCCATACCTTTATTTTGTATGATAAAGGTACAAGACTAGCAATGGGGAGACTTGTATTCCAGACTCTGCTGTGCCAAGACCAGATAACGTTGTCTTAGTCCCTTCTTCTCTGTACTTCTCACAGCCCTTCTGAGGATACACATCACAGGGTGACTGATGGGGGCTATAAAAGTCCCATATATCAATAATGTCAAAAGCAACACTCCAGCTCTTTTCAGGAATGCATTTGTGCTTGACCCTCAGCTAGGCAGACTAATAATTTAACACTCGCTCCCATAGCACCTCGGAAACCAGGGAGTGGAGGACACTTTCCAGCTCCAACACCCAGGAGGAAGCACTTGTCTCCACACAGCACTCTGGAGTTGGGAAGCTGGACAAGTGCTAATCTTCCCATTACACATCTGGCAGCAGTTGGCACAGGCAGCTGAACTCTTGCTCCTGCCCTTCTTGTTTTGGTCGGCTCAAGCTGCAATCTTGATAATGTTTCACTATTTAATATCTGAAGTTCTATTTCCTCTATCCCTGTTCTAAAAAATTGGCATACTTGATAGCATTTGCAACCAACTAAATATTTAAGAGTGCCATCAAGTGGCCAAGTGGGGGGCTTCCAGGATGCACACATCATTCAGAAATCCCCAGGATCATGCAACAAATGGACATCTAGAAATGTGCTGCCTTTGGATAATGACACCAGCCTCCTGTTACTGCAAACAAGCTGGGCTGCCAGTACTCTGACCTGAAGAGCTCTGAGAGGGATGCGCACACTGCAGGAGATGCTTATTTATTCCAAAATTAAAGGACAGGAACGTAAGAGTTTTAGGATGGTGCTGCAGCCTCTTGAAAGCAGACAGATGCCTGTTGAGATGGACACGCACAGCCCAGACTGTGAAGGAGGCAATTAGAAATGATACTGCAGCTCAGAGAGCTTTTCTGAAGACATTTGGCAGACGACCCAAATTTGATTGTGGAGCAAAGAAGCAGCAGAGTAACACACACAGTCCAACCTGCAGACAATTTTGCATAGGCATGTACTTCAACAAAAAATTACTATTAAGAGCAGCCATTACAATCCAGACACCTGCCCTATCCCATTTTCAGCAGTGGTTGACATCAAACACTTATGGAAGTGCATAAAAATAGTGATATCTTTTCTAGAATACTGTCTACATCCCTATTAATTTGTGGTTAAGCATCTCCCAGGTCCCTAATGGTCCTCTTCCCATTCCCCTGTGCAGCCAGCTACCATCTTTCAGCATTCCTCTTTGTATAAGGCTGGAATATACACCAGATACACAGTTTTTCTCACAGTGATTTGGGTTTTTTGGCTTGCTTTTATTTTTAGTACATGAAATACTGTGCATCTCAAGCAGATATGTGAAGTGAATGATTGATGGTTAGTATAAGTGGGTTTTAAGAGCTACTGAAAGTAGATTTCAGACAAAAACTATTAGTTTTCTAGAAGAACTGAATGAAAACAAAAATAACTTTTATATTTGTTAGTCTCAAAGCCAGTTCGCAACATATATGGCAACAAAGCAATAGATTTCAAACCTTTGATCAGACAACAAAGGCAGAGGAAAAAAAGGCAGTTATGGCAAGAAGAGAGATCCTTCAGAGTGGAATTTCCAAACAGCAACTAGCTGTTACAAGGGAATGGAACTGGTCCAAAAGACTCACATAAAGCATGAAATATCTATGCAAACCATGGGCCAAATTTTGGCTCACACTTAGATATGATGGATAAATGATGAAAAAGAAAGAAAAGAATCACAGAATAGCGGAGGTTGGAAGTCACCTCTGGAGATCATCTAGTCCAGTCCTCCCTGCTTAAAGCAGGGTCAGTTAGAACACAATGCCCAGGACTGTGTTGAGTCACATTTTTTGTATCTCTAAGGAGATATCTCCACAACCTTTCTAGGCTGTGGAGATACCGTTCCACTGCTTGATCACCCTCACAGTAAAGAAATTCTATCTTATGTGTAAAGGGACTTTTCTCTGTCTCAGTTCATGTTCATTGTCTTTTGTCCTTTCACTTGACACCACTGAGAAGAGTCCATCTCTGGTTTTGTTATCCCCTCCCATCACATATTTATACACATAAGAAGAAACTTGAACCTTTCTTTAGAGACAGCCAACTTTGTAGGCTCCCAGCTCCAGGAAGCCAACCATTGCGTAAACCAAACCAGGCTACAAGTCTGGTCAACACCACGGATTCACTGTGGGAGTTAAAGGGGAGTTTAACTCTCCATTATCTCCTGTCCCCACCAGCCAAGCTGCTGCTGGGCAGTCTGGCTTCCCTCCAGCATCTCTGTAGCAGAGGAAGAAGCCTGTGACTGCACAGCATCTAGAAAGCATGTGCTGCTCCAGAGTATCACTCTCCTATCCTCTGTGAGTCAAGGTGGGGAAGAGAGTGCATCTGGGCACCTTCCGGGTACATGAAGCGGTTGCACCTGCCCCTGGGCAAGACAAAGCTAAACTGCCTAGGAAACCAAACACAGAAAGCACTCAGAAACTTCAGAGAGCAAATAACACAGCTCCCAGTGTTTTGATGGGGTGATTCTGTTGTTCTGAGCACAGTCTTACAGCTTGGACACAAAGATACAGTCATACAGCACCAAGGGTGCCCAGGAAGGCTGAGCCAAACATCTCCAAACTTCAAAATCCTTGGCATCCACAATCTGGGATCCACACTATCAGCATCTTGAGAATCTGTTGTGCTGGATTCTCTTTTAAGAACTCACCAAACAATAAAAAAAGCTGATACAACTGTCCCTCTATGAAGATCTCTTTATGTAGTGCTGGAAACCACTTCATCAGGCACCATTTGATGGGAGGAGCTGGAGAATGCTAGTGAGTCCCAGTCTGCTCTCTTATACCTGGAGGAATCTGATAAGAATAACGCAGGGCTGAATAAGCAGTAGCTCTTGCAGCAATACTGCTGCCTTTCTTTTATGGCAGGCAAGACTCTTTCCAACAGCAGCCGCTTGCTAATATTTAGCAATGAATTAAATCCAGTGCAATAACGTTGAAAAATTAAGGATGCCTAGATTACACAGTACTACACAGAGTAAGCCTCAAGTTCTTCACACAGGAGAGTTGTATTCTCCTTATCTTATAGCCAGGAAAACAGCAGTGTAGAGGGGTTGCTGAAGACACAACTCAAAGCTAGTTACATGATTCAACACTTAGATTCCTCACTGATACAGAGACTTAAGCATCCCTGAAAAATTTTTTCTTGCCTTCTCTAATTGACTTTATCCCACAATATCCTAAAACACACTTTTATCTTCTCTCACACATATTACAACAGTGATATCCTTGACAACAAAACATGCAGCACTCAGAATAATTAAAATTTAAAAAAAAAAGCCAATAAACAAAAAACAAACCACAGGACATGCAGAGTCTTTCACACTGTTGTGGTGTTAAAAGTTTCTAAAAACTGACAGTTTGGTCTGTACTTATTCATCAACGGCCAGAATTTTTAACGTATTCCTGATAGAATCTCAACCTGAAGTGGCCTATAATATCAGTCCGTGGAGGTTAACGTCCAGATATTCCTGGGTGTATTCTGACAGACTGGCCACCTAGCAAATATTACCGAGCATGAAATGGAGAATTGGAAAGTATGATTGAGTTCCCTAAGTTCAGCAGAGAAAAATGTTATACTGAAGAATTTATATTTTTGTTTTGCAGCAGCAGAAAAAACAAAGGTAAGCTAAGAAGAGTTTTGATGTCTCACAAGTTTCAACTCTAATGAAAACATTAAATTAGATAGATTTCCTTCAGGGTTTTACTGATCCACTCTGCTGAAAAATGATGCTCACTCATCTCCAGAACAAAAGACAAAAGAGAAAAGTCTTTGAAGAAAAAGTCTTTAATGGGGCCTTATGCAATTTCTTCGCCCCTTTCTTCCCTAGGAATAATGACAAGCTAACTTCAGGAGCTTACAAAGTAACTTACATATTGCTAGAATTAATGATGGAATTAGCCCAATGCAGATTTATAAATTCTAAGGCCAAAGGAGATCATTGTGATGAATAAATCCTGTACTTGTTCCTATGCTTAATTACTTTCACCATTAAAAATTCAATTTATTTCCAGCTTTCTGAGATCTCTAAGTTCTACTTCCAGTTGCTAGATTCTGTCCTAGATGAAAAAATAAGATGAAAGAGTTCTGTTCTGCAAGACATCTCCTTCCTTTCCCTTCAAGGAACTAATGGACAGTAATCAAATCACTACTTAAACTTCTTAATAAGCTAAGTTGAGCTGTTTAAGTATTTCACTGTAAGGCAGAGCTTCCAAACATAAGTCAAACTGTGGCTCGTCTCTGAACCTTTTTCAATTTTCACATCCATTTTGAAGACTGAACTGTTAATAGCTGGATATAACGTTCCAGTAAAGGTCTGACCAGCACCACACTCAGAAGTAGCACCTCCTCTCTCCTGCTGCTCTCCAGTTCATGAATGCATATGGCATCCCACGTCAGACCTCCTAAGACACACTTCTGCAACTGCTCTTCCAGATTTAGCTAGAAGTTTTTCTCAGAGTGTACATGAAGATAGCAGAATATTTTCAAGTCCAGTTTCATGACTGACACAAAACAATCTAATGCTGATCTCTTCTTTCCTCTGTCATTTTTCCTTTCCTCTTCTGTGTTCTAACCGTCGTGCTTGCTGATCTGGCTGAAAAAACAACTATTTTAAGCAGTACTGTTGTCTTAGGGTACTGATGGTGATATTGCATGCATGTAACACTCAATCTATATAATTAGCAGTTCTTAAATGAAATCTAAGGAGGACTAGGTCTTTAAAGCTGCCTGGTGACCCAGCTCTCTGGATACCAGCCAGCAAAGACAGACAACAGACTTAGCAAGCTTCCTGCTCTTTGCAGAAGCAGGGGATGGTTGGGACAAGTTAGGGATTCTCCAAAACAGAATCGTGGTGTGATGGCACGAGTCTGGAGAAGCAGCACTCCAGATTGAATAGCCTTTCTGAAAAAAGGCCTCTAGAGTCACTGTGCTTCTATGGGAATTGCTGGAATAGAGCCTTGAGTTTCTACAACTGCCCTACGGGATCTAAGTGAATGCAGCTCTGGATACATGCTGTCTTCTGTGGGTCCCTTGGCTTGGCTTTTTCACCAGTAAGAATGGAAGACGCGTTGCCTGATCTCATCTGGGAAGAGACAGGGCAGAAAGGAACTCAGACCCCACAGCAATGGAGACCATTTAAGTAACTAAAACCGCCAGACAGACATCCTGCCCCCTCTGCAATCCCAGGTCACCATGGAGGAGCCCTCACATCCATTGTCTCTAAAGTCAGTCTAAACAACAAAGGATAACTGTAGCACCAGGCTGGAAGGCAAGGGGAACTAGGAAATAGCTCTGCTGGGAGAAATGCAATATAGGTCATCCAGCCCTTAAGTTTTTCTACCTTAACCCTTCCTGCAAGCCATGTTTGGCTTGGAGGAGGGTCAGATGTTCTCATTGGTTTCCTTATATTTTGTAACAGCTAGATGCCACAGCTGGAGCAGAAAGGGCTTCACATGAACAGTAGAAAGCTGACCTCTGGTGTTGGGAGCAGAGGTATAGAGAGAAGATAGCAAAGAAGGCAAGCTCCTGTGCTCCTGAGCATTGCTTCAGTTCTCTGGTAAGATTCTCTCACTAGCATCGCTTCAGACAAATGAATAAAACCAGTTGATGAATGAAAACAACATGTAGCAACAGGCTACAGTGCTTGGCAGGAGTACTGCTGTTTTCATTTCTGTGCTTTCATATCAGTTCTTCCTCCACAAAGCATCTAATCAGCCAATGCTGTACAGCAGAAAATTAATGGTTTCCTTCAGAGAGCTGCCTCATGATGCCAGAGAGCACTGCGGGATTGTTTGTAAATATTTGATTAGAAAAAGCAAGTAAAATTGGCATGAAAACATGCAAGAATTAATGCTGTGCCACTATCCAATAGGGATATTTATAGTACAGAGGTGATGCCAGCCAACATTAACACATGTGGTACTACACCAAACGCCTTCACCAGAGACTCTGCCCATACAAAGCCAGCATTTCCACAGATCCAGTCTGTGAACAGATGATTGACAGGAGATGACATAGTTTCCAGGGGATACATTGGGTGTTCTGTTCTGTTCCCTCTCCACATGGCACCCAAAAAGGGGGGCGCAGGAGCATCCTCAGAGCCTTTGTGTACACCCTCAGCCCTCTCTTTGCCAATTGAAATAGGGGACGAGGCTCAGGGTGGGAATGAGCCCTGCTTCCTTGGTAGTCAGTGTCCTTTGAAAATCTCACAAGAAGCAAAATACGTGACCAGTCATTAACCCATGCATGTATCTCTGTGGATGTTTTCATGCAATGGAATCCTATTTTGGGGAGGCATTCCCTTGCAGGAGTCTCTCTCCAGAGAGAGGGATATAGGTAAGGCACAGTCTGTGATAAGCTTCAAGGCCATCTGCATGCACATCCGCACAAGGAATTAGAAGGTCCCTGCTGCCATAAGGCAGAATGGCCACAGGAGGAAAGACTCTCCTCCAGGAAGGATCTGTCCTTGCTCGCCCACCTGGCTGAAGTGGGAAATCCACTGGTTTCCAGTCCAACCTCTGTTCCCTTACTTCTGAACTTCAGGTTTGGAGATGTAACAAACCCTCTGGCGAAGGGTGTCAGGTGCACGCTTGCAGGTTTTTTCTCCAGTGAGTCTGACAATGGCAGGCTGCTTAAGAGATAAAGTCTCCATCCTCTTGAGCTTTAAGACACTGGTCTTTAAATAGTGCCAGACATCTGTCAGAAGCCATTATGCAGAATTAAGCCTGTTCTGATACAGATAAGTGATTTTTGGAGGCCCATTCCAGTCTGATTTTATGTCATTCTTTAACTTCGTACTTTGACTTTTGTATGAAACCAACACTGCAATAGCCAAACATTAAAATCAAACCAATGTGCTAATTTACAGTTCCTTCCAAGAAACAAGGAAAAACTTTATGTTGTAATGCAGAAGGCAGACATCATCAAATATCTTCCCAATGAAAACAGTGGGCTGATTCTGATCTTGTTTATGTGAACACAAATTAGATATAATTCCATAGCCAGACACACTGGTAAAGCTAGGCATGAAATCAGAATACAGCCTAGCAGTATTTTATATATTGCCTGATTGCCTTCTCCTACCCAACACAGAAAATACCAGTATGGTGTGGTAATCATCCCAACTGACAGTAAGCTTTCATTGCCCAGTTATCTCGGTTATTATATGTGGTTTTCAGAATTCCTGCTCTGCAGATGTTTGCCCAAACTGACAACAATTTATTTTTCCACTTCAGCTGGAAGTCACATTCCTTCCTTTCTCTTAACTAATTCTGCAGTTATGTAAATACATGTGTTAAGTAAAAGGAAAAATGCATGATTAATAGTGCAAACAGCACCCAGTGAGGCTTAGAGAAAACAGACAATTCAAGAAATAATAGAATTCAAATTGGGAAAACAATAGCTTGTTAAAATGTGAATCAGCTGGTGGTCAACACAGAATACAGTCCCAACTGACTGTCATTTATAAATTAATTGACATTTCCTTTTGGTGGCACCTACCCTGAGAGTCCAGTTAAGTCATTTATACACTCTAGCACAGCTCAAGGAACAGCATTACAGTCTTAGTATTCAGGCTGGGACTACATACTGTCAGCTGTAATACCATATGCAAGAAATGATAAGAATTTGTTTCAAAGAAAAAAAGGAAACTGCAATTTTCAGAGCATGCTGTGAAGTCTGGATGGATTAGAGGCTGTCAGAGATCCTGCAGTACAAAAGGCATATGGGAAGAAGCTAAGCTCTGATGCTTTTAAAGTATGGGAGATCCCAGTGGGGCTTGGCGTTTGGTTGGAAATCTTGAAAACCCTTTTGCAAATCTGAAACTGTAGTTCAATGTTTCCTTTGCAGAACTTAATTCATTCTTCTCCAAATTTGAAAAATTACATTTAAAAAAAAATCATAAATAGTTCAGTCACAACAGCAATCTAATCATTACAGATAAACTGAAATGCTTTAAAGGAAGCAAATGAACACCAAGGAGCATCAAACTAGCAAAGGTGGACCAGACCCATGACTTAGCAATAATCTCCAGGATTCCAGGAATCAGAGTGGAGCTGCGAGCTCATCTCACAAGGCATATGAAATGGTAAAAGTTGCAAATCATCAGATCTGTACAGCCACCAACCCACTGGGATTCTTCTGAGGTCACAGAAGTCCATTTACTTGGGAACCACTGCCTCTATCTTCGTGAGGGGAGACTGCTTAGAGAGCTGTGCAAGACACCCTATAGACTGGAGCCACAACAGGGCTGCCAGTTCCTGCAAGTTTAGCAGGAGTGCTGCAATAGCAGGAGTTTTTTCCTAAGCCTCAGCTTCATTTTTAAACACAAGTTCTGCTTCTGCTTTGTTTCAGAACAAAACATTGCTAGCCCTCACAGCAATAAATGAAAGTTTTAAAACACCACAGAGATTCCACCCTGAAAGCATAGAAGGCAAACAAAAAGAAGTCAATCTTATCATTTGTAATAATCTCATGAATTTGAGAACCTGCCTTGTGATGTCTGAATGATCAGACTTGGCAATACCACACCACCCTCGGGGAAAAATTTCCTAACTACCAAAGAAATTTTCCGTATTCCCTGAAACAGGAACTCCCAGTGCTTATTAGTATTACCTTTTTTCACTTGTAATTCTTCCTGTTTTCTTACTTTTATACATCAAATAGCTTTCTGCTATTTGTATGTTTATGTTGCATCCAAAACAATTTAAAATACATAATTTTTATCATAGATGAAGACATATATATTCCACCACTCCATGTCTCCATAAATTCTGTCCCACAGACTGCTTTAGTAATCTAGCTATCTATCAAAAGAAACAACTATTTGTTAATAGACTTGTCAAATTACTACATACAAATAGAGTGATATTTTGCCTATAGTAGTTTGTAACAAAAATTACTTACATATACAACCTTGCATTTAAGGGTGACTATGGCATGCAGTGTAGCAAGGGGCAGGCCAAGTCACAGAAAGAAGTTACACAGAGGAAATTTTCCATGATTTATGCTATGTGCTCGTGTTGACAGTTTTCTACACTGTGATGTGACTCCGGGGTTTAACTGACATGCCTACTGCTCACACCAGTTCATACAGCAGTGCTGTATAACTTACATTCTTTGCATAGATTCCTCTACAGTGGTGTGTGAATAACTAAGTTCAGAAACAAACTAATGAAAGCGGAAGTTGGTTAATAACTGGCCCATCTGGCTAGTGTGGTATTGACAGTCACACCACTGCTAATAATGTCTGTACAGAACGTCTGACCATGAGCTCTGTAGACCTCACATACAGTGATTTATCGTTTCCCCATCTAAGCTAGAGTTCATCTCAGTGCACAGACACAAAAGTATTGTCACAATATAAGGTAATCTAACCCAAACAAACTGATTGGAGTATCATGTTTGCAGGTACTTAAGCATTACAGCTGAAAGACATCAAAATTTATTTCAAGACACTACATCCACTACATCTAAGCCCCAGAGCAACTTGCTCATTAAGAATTCCCGCAGCATCTTCCACACCACAAGACAGAAACACAGATGTTTTCTATAGCAACCCCCTCAATACACAAAATCCCACTCATTTATTCTCAGGGAACTGCTTGCCAAATTACAGACTCCACACAAGGATTCACCATTAAAGTGCCTCCTTAGCTTGAAAGACTTTGAATGCAACTGAAAAATGCAGATCACCTGATCATATCTAAGCTTGCAACAGTTAACTTCAAAAAAACATAATGGGATTATGTACAAATTATTTGTATGATCATGAGGTTTTTCAGCAGCATCACTCTACTACAGAGATTGCATTCCTATAGTCATAAAAGATTAACAATAGCTCTATCTTCTTACCAGGATTTTAAAACTTTTAAGCTTTAATAGTACTGAGCTGATTAACCACAGTAAAGTATGCATGAGGCAATAAATAAAACTTATGGAGCCAGCAAGGTTCCTTATCCGTGTGGCTGATTTCACAACCACAGTGGCATCTGAGAAACTACGGAAATGGAAAGACCTCTCAGGTCCCTGGATCCAGAGCCTTTTCGTGGCAGGCATCCAGAGCAAATCCACAGCATACCAAACTCTCCCTTAAACTAATATACCTGCCTGCACCACTAGCCTTAAATAGCTCTTATACCTCCTTGTCATTTATCAGCCCTAATATACTTACGGAGCGCTATGGAGGCTAAACAAATCAATTAATTTAGTCTTCCCTTGCACTGACGCTCTGGAATTTCTCTGAAGAAAGTGCCATATAAACCTGGGTTATTGCCAGGTAAAAGGATTTTACAAGATTCCTACCCTTTGTGAATCCACCCATATTAGTGAACCTCATCCTTGAAGTCTTAATGCAAAAAAGTTAAATCAAGGCCAGATCTTCAGTCTTGCTAGTGTTATCTCTCAGATAGAACTCAAAGCTCTCAGATTAGAAAATCCGCTTTGTAGCCCACATCAAGGTTTCAGCAATAAAAATAAAGCAAGCAGAAGAAAACCAAGTCCTTTAAAGAACAAGTTAATATGGAAAAATAATTAAGTATCTGGCATAACTAAATTCATTATGGCTAAGTAATGTTGGCTTGTGTTTCATCCAGATTTTACTTTGCTATTTATCTACCTAAACATTGGGTTATCAGGGGAACAGAATATGCGTCTGGCTTGGTTGCAGGAATCACTGGCTGCTCCTGAAGACATGGGGAGCTGATACCCAAGCACAATAACACAGCCAGCGGTGCAGGGGCCTCAGCAGCCTGGGCTCGTCCCACTGCTTTTGAGAAATGAAGCTGGTGAGGGTCATCAGAAGCCACTGCCCTCAGGACCCTGACAATATTTCTGCTACTTCGATTAGAGTGTGAGAAGTAGACTTGATTCCAGAACTTTTGCTATGGAAAAGTCAAACTCTGATAATAACGTAACCTTAGTAGTTGGCGGGAATGGGAAATACAAATCCAAACAAATAGTGTTTGGCATACAGAACATGGGCATAAAAACATCTGTATTTCAGAAAATGAAACTTTAAAATAGAGCACAAGATGATGCTTTCAAGAGAGAGTGTGTAGAGCTATTTTGTGTGTAGAGCTAGTCTGTCCTCAGTGTCTGCTGATCATCTCCTCCTGCTGAGTCAAGGGTTCTCTCAGTATAGACAGGTGGAAAGTCTTTTAGCTGGTTTTCATTACAAGGCCTTGACATAGGTAACAAAGAGAGTTAACCCATCTCTCCTTGCTTTCTGTTGTGCAAATGCTAAAAAAAGAATTTCCGACAGTAACTTAAATGTAGCTGTTTCCAGGGTCAAAGCTAAGAAAGGGAAGGCATCAGACCAGCTTTATCAAACAGGTAAGATTCCACGGCACACAAATGTTTAGTCTCCTGTGGATAAAAATGTGCAAGTCAAACTAAAGGGGCTATACAGAGAGGCAAGTGGCTGTGAGTTAATGGCCTGCAACGCACCAGAGACACAACAGGATGGCTGAGCAGCTCCTTTGATCTCCAGGCCCTGTAAAATCTGTTAATACATCTTTTTCCCCACACACATCAACAGAGCTCTTTATTATTTCACGCTTAACAAAATGCTACAGCATAAGATGATGTTACGAGTTGATTTAAAATTAAATGAATGAAAATGTTAAGGCTAGAAAAAATTAGGCAAAGCTTACAGAATTTAAATTACAAATCAGTAATTAAGTCACCAACTGAAATTAATCTTTCATATGATTCACTTAATGTATTATACTTATTAGGTTATATTTACTAACAGAGTTGACAGTATAATAGGTACTGTCAATTTTACACTCCCAGAGTCTGTTTGTGTAGTAGGAGATACTTGGTATTCGGAAAACTTAGATTTTAGTGTGTTGTAATTTTCAGTGTAATTACATTTAATTGACCGCAATTAGTTATCTCAATAAAAAGAATGTATGATGGCTTAAATGTCTAACACTGATTCCACTAGGGAGGTTTTTCAAAGACTGTCAGACCATGGAGGAGGAAACAGATGTTTTGCAAATGAACTTTAAAGCCTCCAACACAGAAAGTACAAAGAGCAGCCTTTGTAAAGGTTAGAAGAGTGAATAAATCAGACTCCTGAAGAATATAAGATATAACGAATGTAAGATTTTTCTACATTAAATATTGTTTCAAATGAAAGAAATCATGGCTGCAACAGACCAAAACTTAGAAACATCATACCTTTAAAATTTCCATATTTTAAAATTTCCAGAGGTTGGGAATTCACCACATGCTGAAATTAACTGTTCTGAATTACCCACCTGCTATTAAAAAGCCACACTTTGTCTGGCCTGAATTCATGTAGCTCCAGCTTTTCTTTGATCTTGTTACATCATTTGTCTGGCAGATTAAAGATCCCTTTGTTACAGGATCTGCTTTCCCAATACAGGGAGTTAACAGACCGCAATCCAACTACCTAATAATCTTTTCTTTGACAAGTTGAACAAACTGAATTCCTTGAATTTGTTTCCCAGGTCAGTCATCCTGTTCTTAGATCATTCTTTCATTCTTTTTTGAACCCTTCCCAGTTTATCATTTGCTTCTCCTTGGCACATGTCAGCAGCGGTGAGCATGCCTTTCCAGGGTGGTCATTCCATCACTAAATATAAAAGGCTCTTTTAGCCTGTCAGTTCCTTTGCAAACCCCCCTCTCTGTAGAGCAAAGGATCTCTGATGCAGTGCAGCACTGGGGTTTCATCACAAGTTTTTTTGTAAATCATTGCTTCTCAAGATAGGGCTCCCCTCTGTATGGCTGCGATTTCTTCGAACGTATGCTTGGACACTGTAACACAGAGTGATGCCTTGTGCTCTGCTACAAAGAGATCTAAATTGCTCTTTGATCTGATTGTTCCATCTTTTACCGTGCCTCAGATATTTGTCTCATCAAAACATTTTATCAGCAGTGATGTTCTGTTTATTTCTTCTTCATGGATGAAAACATAGATTAGCATTAGACCTAGTTATTAATGACTTTTTATATGCTTGCCTCAGATGCATCTGATCGCTATGTTTTATTTCCTGCCTTTTTTTTCCCCAGCAGCCTCTTTTAATTAATACAATGTAGTCATGGAAAACTCCTTACAGCTATTAAAAAGTCACACAGCACAAACAGCATTCATAAACTAATACAGAGCAGGCCCATGTCCTCCAGGGTCTTCCCTTGTGATTGTGGGGGTACTCAGTATCCACACAAATGTTCTTCAATGATTCACAAATAAGACTCACATATTCCTTTTTAGTTTTTTCTCTGTGCTTATTTTGTTGATGCTTGTTTTCTGATTGCAATATTCCCTTACAGTAGCAACTTCACATATCACTTAGTGGGGCTTCTGTGTGCCTGACATAACAAATATAATAAATTAAAATCACTGGCAACTAAGCAACCAATATGTTCTCATTCTGTGATTGTCTCTTTTATTTTCCTCAATATAAATTAACTATTAATAGTTAGATATCACTAACTATTATATCAACTACCACCCATAATTGGCATCACCAGCATTTGCAAAATGCAACAGTCTTTCAACTTACAGTACAAATATCCAAAACATCAATAAACAATAAATTCACAGCTAAAAAGAAATGCTCAGCCACCATGTTGGCCCAACACAGTTCTGAGACCTGTTACAAAAAGTCAGAGTAAACCTCCTGGGTCTTTTACCACTGAAGAAGTTTTTAATTTTATCAACTTCAGATCAGTGTTGGGCACGTGCCTCCAAACAGACACAGAGACACTTTCACAAAGCTGGGGTCTGTTATAGCATTTTAGTGCTTTATACAAATATAGGCCAAATAGTAAATTGAATCCAGACTGCAAGATGAACTTCTCTTTGAGGTGCATGGGCCGCATTAATATCTGTCAGCCTTTTGTGGTATGGCAGTCAGAAAACTTCAGTACCTCTGCTGTGGGGTCCAGAAAGGCTGAAGCTTGCTGCTGGAAACAGTCCAGCACACAGGCCATTATGTGACTGGGCAGCTGCCAGCTCCCCCCTCTTTCCAGCAGTCCCCTCACATGAATCACATGTGTATACAGCCTTATACAAGACAAGGAATTTCATCTAAGCAATCTAAAATGCTTTTTTGCTCTCTGACAAGGTCTTCAATCTCTATTCTCAATATAAAAATAAACCCATGTAGCTCAGAGAAATATTAGCAGGGAGCTTCCCTCCCAGAAGTCTCCTCTCCCTGTTCTGGGAACAAAATTTAAATACATAAACATCTCCAAAGCCACCTGGAAGAGACTTTCTGTGAGCTGGTTCAGAGATCTGAATTTATTAGGCAGTATTCAATCCTCTTAGTGCTTGTACTTAAAGCTCTTTGGTCATACATCAGAAATTACCAAATTTAATAGCAGGTTGTTATGTAAATTCAGCCCAGAGTGTCTTCCACATGCTGCACCACAACCTTTAAATCTACCACTGCAGAGAAGAAAATTACCCACACGCAAACATGTGTTACAATTTCTAACACTGGCTCTCCTTAAGCCCACAGCCTATACTGTTAAATCAGTGTTTTCATGCTTTTAGGGTTCTCCTTCTCAAACATGCACTTCTGTCCTTGTCACAAGGATTACCTATCATCTATAGGACTTTGCCCTCAGCCATGCCAGGAATTACACTGCATGCAATCTTCTTTAAGTGGACTAAGTTTAGTCCTCAAACTCATGTTTTAAATAAAGTACTGTCTTGCATGGAGATGGACTAATAACTTTTTGAAATCTTTTTCAGTTCTATTTTCTATGACTCTCTAATGTAATGTAATGTAACTCCCTGTAAATTTCAGAGAGCTGGCCTCCATAAGTTGTTTTTTCCATAATTTGAGTGAGATCTCATAAAAAACTTGAAGGATTTATCTACATTTCAACACCAGATAAAGCATTATAGCTTCTAACAAGTAGTTAACATGTATTAATGATCACAGACCTTATCTGTATGCAGTGAGATCCTTTCAGTGTGAGGACCCCAGTCCTGCTGAATTATCTCCCCTATTACTTAGATCCCTAGACCTATGCAGAGGGTAAATGCCGTATCAAAGCTGCCATCCCTCTTGTCAGGATGACTGATGAAATAACTGTGCTAACAAGAATATATCTGTGTATTCCTTTGGCATTCAGTTAAGTACACCAGAATATTTGATTTTAAAACTATATGACATGGAATTAGCAGAGCACATACTAGCTGGATTAAAAACTGGTTCACTGCCAGAGCCTAAAGTAGAGCTGTAAACAGAAAGAGAAATGAACAGAGATGGTTTCCAGGGCACCAGTTCTTAGTCCAGCACTGGTTAATATTTTTAGTTTGATCCACAAAATGATACAAAATGTTTGCTGAGAGAGCCTGAAGATGACACAACAGTGGGTGGCATGCATAAGAGAGAAACTAGGTGAGTATGCCTGGTTGTGGCATTTGCACTCCAGAAGAATGTGGGTACGTTGGAAAAAGGTTAGAGAAAGTTCACTGAAATAACATAACAGATGGAAAATAAGTCTTGAGCATGGCTTGATGAGTTCAGACTAAAGAAGAGAAAAATGAGAGAAGTCTTCATCAATGCATGTGGGCACTTACACCACGTA
This sequence comes from Stercorarius parasiticus, assembly GCA_013396915.1. NCBI lineage: Eukaryota > Metazoa > Chordata > Aves > Charadriiformes > Stercorariidae > Stercorarius > Stercorarius parasiticus. The sequence continues at coordinate 657,322 of VWZL01004930.1, forward strand.
TGGAGAAGGGACTTGGTGGAAAGGCTTTTTAAGCTTGCTGCCAAGAGAATAATGAGATCCAATAGCTGAAAATTTAAGTTAGACAAATTCAGCCTTGAAATGAGATACCATTTACCTGGGGGCAGACAATTCAAAGTTGCAACAGTAGAGCAGGGAAGTGAACGACTCCCCATCAGACGGAATTTTGACAAGAAAACTGAGCATCATTCTAAAAGATATGCCTTGACACAGCTTTTAAGAAAAATCCTCCATCCAGCACATGAATGTAGGATGTGATGCAGCCCTGCTATCCATTACTTTCTTTCTTGACTCAAAGAAGAAGATTGCCCTCCCCATGCCCAGAACACCTATAGGCTTGCCTTAGGAGAGTTATGAAGACAGCTTAATGCTTCAAGGCTCTGATTGCTCTTCTGTCGGGATCAGGAAGGAATGTTTTCCTGGTACCTAACTCAGCTCCCAGATTTGTATTTTCTGCAAGTTTATCTTAGTCAACAGACTGTCCACAGCTGAAGAGAAGGTATGTGGCCAGGCAGGGCACAATTCTGCAGTGATAAAGTAAGACCCTTCTGATGCCTGGCACAAATGCCTTGCTTACATGCTCGGGATCTTACACTCTATGTGAGAGAGCATCTGCCCTAAGTCAGATTGCCAAGACTTTAATGTTTCAATGGCTCTCTACAGCATCATGAAATAAGAACCACAGCTGGAAATCATCAGGGTACAGGGTGCCTAATAAATTGCCTTCAAAAGAACTGTGGCCAGCAGATCCAGAGAGTTGATTCTCCCCCTCTACTCTGCTCTCGTGAGATCCCACCTGGAGTACTGTGTCCAGCTCTGGAGCCCTCAACACAAGAAGGACATGGACCTGTTGGAGCGGGTCCAGAGGAGGGCCACGAAGATGATCCGAGGGCTGGAGCACCTGTCCTATGAAGACAGGCTGAGAGAGCTGGGGTTGTTCAGCCTGGAGAAGAGAAGGCTCCAGGGAGACATTATAGCGGCCTTCCAGTACCTGAAGGGGGCCTACAAGAAAGCTGGGGAGGGGCTGTTTGCAAGGGCATGTAGCAATATAGGATGAGGGGCAATGGGATGAAGTTCTTTACAATGAGGGTGGTGAGACACCGGAACAGGTTGCCCAGAGAGGTGGTGGAGGCCCCATCGCTGGAGACATTCAAGGCCAGGCTGGATGAGGCTCTGAGCAATCTGATCTAGTTAAAGGTGTCCCTGCTTACTGCAGGGGAGTTGGACAAGATGACCTTTAAATGTCCCTTCCAACCCAACACATTCTATGATTCTATGATTCCCTTGGAAGAACATGGATACTGGATACCTTGGCCTCTCCAATCAGGAGAGGGCTCTCAGGCCCTGATCCTGATAGGGACTTCAACTACCCAGACATCTGCTGGAAAAATGACACAGTGAACTGCAAGCAGTCCAGGAAACTACTAGAGTGTGTTAAGGAAAATTCCTGGGACAGGTGATGGACAGCTCAACCAGAGCTGGACCTGTTGTTCACTAGTGTGGAAGAACTTATTGGAGAGGTCAAGATTGGAGGTAGCCTGGGCTGCAGCAATCATTGCCTGGTAGAATTCTCAATCTTGAGGGGTATGGCATGGGTGACATGTAGAGTCAGGACCCTAAACCTCAGAAAGGCAAACTTTCGACTGCTTAGGGTGCCATTGCATGTGATCCCTTTGGAAAATGCCCTCAGAGATAAAGGAGTGAACCAGAGCTGAGAGATATTTAAAGACATTTTTCTTAGGGCACAAAAGCTCTCAATTGTGATGTGCAAGAAGTTGGGCAGGGGAGGCAGGAGGCCACCTTGGCTAATTCAAAATCTCTTAGCCAAACTAAAACACAAAACCAAAATGCACAGGCAGTGGAGGCAGGGATATACATACTGGGGAGTTTACAGGGATATGACCTGAGAGTGCAGGGAGGCGATCAGGAAAGCCAAGGCACAGCTGGAGATAAACTTGGCTAGGGACATAATAAATAACAAGAAGGGTTTCTTCAGGTACATAGGACAACAAAGGAAGATGAAAAAAATGGTACCCGCGTAATGAGTGAAACAGGAGACCTGGCTACAACCAATATGAAAGTGGCCAGGGTACTCAATGATGTTTTTACCTCTGTCTTCACCAGCAAGTGCTCTAGCCACACCACCCAATTCGCAGAATCCAAAGGCAGAGACTGGGAAAATGAAGTACTACATACCATAGGAGAAGATCAGGTTCGAGACTGTCTGAGGAACCTACTGTGCACAAGTCCATGGGACCTGATGAGATGCATCCAAGGGTCCTGAGGGAATTGGCAGATGGAGTTGCTAAGCCAGTATATATCATATTCAAAAAGTCATGGCAGACTGGTGAAGTTCCCACTAACTGGAAAAGGGGAAAAATAACTCATTTTTAAAAAGGGAAAAAAGGAAGACCCAGGGAATTACAGGGCAGTCAGTCTCACCACTGTGCCCAACAAGATCATGGAGCAGATCCTCCTGGAAACTATGCTAAGGCACATGGAAAAAATGGCTTCAGTAAGGGCAAATCATGCCTGACAAATTTGGTGGCCTTCTAAGACTAGGCTACAGCCTTGGTGGATAAGAGAAGCACAACTGACAACAACTACCTGGACTTGTGCAAAGCATTTGATACTGTCCCACACGACATCCTTGTCTCTAAATTGGAAACACATGGACTTGATGGATGGACCACTCGGTGGATAAGGAATTGGCTGGATGGTCACACTCCATGTTGCGGTCAACTACTTGATGCTCTGGTGGAGACCAGTGACGAGTGGTGTCCCTCAGGGGACCGTATTGGGACCAGAAGTTTTTAACATCTTTCTCAGTGACACAGACAGTGGGATCAAGTGCACCTTCAGCAAGTTTGCTGACAACACCAAGCTGAGTGGTGCAGTCAACACACTGGAGGGAAGGGATGCCACCCGGAGGGACCTGGACAGGCTTTAGACGTGGGCTTGTGCAAACGTCATGAAGTTCAACCAGGCCAAGTGCAAGGTCCTGCACCTGGGTCAGAGCACCCCCAAACATGGAGACAGCCTGGGCAATGAATGGATTGAGAGCAGCCCTGCGGAGAAGGACTTGGCGGTATTGGTGCATATGAATATGAGACAGAAATGTGGGCTCGCAGCCCAGAAAGCCAACTGTACCCTGGGCTGCATCAAAAGAAGTGTGGCCAGCAGGTCAAAGGAAGTGATTCTGTCCCTCTACTCTGCTCTCATGAGACCCCACCTCATGGTTCAGCTTTAGGGCCCCCAGCATGAAAAAGACAAGGACCTGCTCAAGCGGGTCCAGAGGAGGGCCACAAAGATGAGCAGGGTACTGGAGCACCTCTCCTATGAGGACAGGCTGAGAGAGTTGGGGTTGTTCAGCCTGGAGAAGAGAAGACTCTGGGGAGACTTTCTATCAGCTTTCCAGTACTTAAAGGGGGCCTACAGGAAAGATGGGGAGAGACTCTTTATCAGGGATACTATTGATAGGACAAGGTGTAACGGTTTTAAACTGAAAGAGAGGAGATTTAGATGAGATATTAGGAAGAAATTCTTTACTGTGAGGGTGGTGAGGCACTGGAACAGGTTGCCCAGGGAAGTTGTGGATGCCCCATCCCTGGAAACATTCAAGGCCAGGCTGGATGGGGCTTTGAGCAACCTCGTCTAGTGGGAGGTGTCCCTGCCCATGGCAGTGGGTTGGAACAAGGTGATCTTTAAGGTTCCTTCCAACCTAACCCATTCTGTGAATCTAAGATTTCTTACTTGTTCCTCTCAAATTTATACTTGGCAGAGAAATATTTTGCTAGAAAACAAAGCATTTGGGCTAGCAGAAGTCTTTGGGGCTTGGAACATGCTGTGTATGAACCTAAGTGGTGTGCAATATGGAGATGATCTTAATTTTCATTAAATCTTTGGAGGGAATCATGGATTGGGAATTCTCTATTAATTATTTTTTCCACTGCCTTCTAGACAGAGCGGGCCCAGGCTTCTTGCACAAAAAGAGGGAGAGAAAAATGGCATACCTCCAAACATACTCTCTCCGTCCCAGAAGGATGACTTTTACCCTCTAGAAGTGAGCTAGTTTTGTAACCAGTCATTTTCCTTATTCTAATCCCTAATTTAAATGCCTGATTCTTCAAATTCTCATTGTGAATTATGGTGTGTAGTAAAGACTGCTCCTTTCAGTTGTCTGTGCAGGATCAGATCCTAGCCAAGAAGCTGTAAGGTAAGAGAAGCATGTTCCTTAACCCTGCCAATCTTATTGGACATTCATCTTGCCATCTTGTTTTCACTACCCTTCCTGGAGAGAATGTTTCTCAGTGTTCTTGAGGAGCTAGCTCCTTGAGGAGCTCTACTTCATCCTTTAGTGCTAAGTGCTCATGGAACACTGAGGATGAATAGATTCAATTGATTTGAAGAGTGGCAGAACTGTGAAGGATGAGACCTCCAGCAGAGCAAGCAATGCCTACAAAGCACAGAGGTGAGCAGGAAGCTGCAGTACCTTGCTGTTAAAGCCACTTGGCTCATTTTGTCCTCTCCCTGTTCCCTCTGAAGCACCCTGAGCGTGTCCCATTTGGGTATATCCTTATTGCAATGACTATCCATCAGCCTCAATCAGCAGAGCACAGTAAATAAAAGACTGTCTATGTTCATTGGGCAGTGCATTTGAGAAATGGGAAAATACAAGACTGTTCTGTAAGTACACCCAGTCTCCCTGTGTTTGCCTGACGTTATGTTGTAGGAGAGTACAATAAAAGCTGGCCAGTGGTCTCAGTGTTCAACCATGACTCCTCAGCACCAGGGAGCCTCAGGACATCTCTTAAATACCAGCTCATCTCTGTGAAAGCACTGGCCCAGATTTTACGCCAATTTAGTTCAGTCACAGAGCCATTAAAACTCTTACTTTGGATGCAGTCACGCCACTATAAGGACGCTGTACTATCATTCCTCATGCTGACGTTGCACAAGAAAGCTAGAGCAGTATAGGCATCTTTACATGGTCTATTTCTGTCTACATGAGGCCCCACTTCAGACCCAGCACTGAAGAACTGAGTAGATACTTTTGCCAGTGTGAGTGTGAGTCCGTACTCCTCACCCATCATTTGTGACTGGCAAGTTACATCCACTGAGTGCAAAGAAACAGTAGGATAAAATACATTTGCTATACAAATACTGTTTTTCCCTACTCACTTCATGTGCTGACAGATGGAGCTGCACACAAAAATTCATTTCTGAAGGCTGTCAGAGGCACACTTGCTTCTGGAACATGAACTAAGGTGATTGCTAAGACCTGAGTGTGGTGTTCCCATCAGCAAGGCAGAACACAAGCCCAACACCCATCACAGCTTCTTTGAACCCTGCACTGCAGGCTGTCAGTCTAGCCAGCAACCCAGAGATCTCATTTATGCAAAAACAAAAACAGAAAGACAGCTCCTCCTGATGGGAATAAAAATTAATTCCAGCCAAGCAGCATAGATCCTGAATTGCAAATTACGATGACAATATTTCCTTGTTCAGAAGAGACCATCTCATGCCAAAGAAATGCCATTAGCATCAGAATCCCCATCCAAATAAATCACTGGTGAAAACTCCAGAAATGGGATACAAAAGCAAGGGAGAGGCTAGGGGCCTCTATGTAAAGAGCTTGCCACACTGGAGTGAAATGGACCCACAGTAAACAAGGGACCCTTTGTTTCTAAAAGTATACTTTGGGCAATAGGACAAATGTATTACTTGTACTTTGGCAGTGCTCCCAAATGCATGCTGCACAAAAGACTGGTGATGTAATTATGGCCACCACAGATCCAAAGATCGGGGTTCTGCTCCTGGCTCTACCCCAGCCCCTGCGTTACTCCAGCATTATTTCCTCTGGTGAGCATTCATCTCTCCTCACTTTTGTCATATAACAGACAGGCATTTAGGCTACATGCTCTGCCTGGGCTCATTCTACAGCCCACAGGGAGAGACCACCGCTTCCAGAGGGCTACTTAAGTTCCTCTCTTGGACAGCAGGCTTACGGCAGAATGGATGGCCTCTGGATGTGCTGATCTCTCACTGCTGACTAAAGGGGAAGCTTAGGGCTGAGACTCATCTGGCTACAGATGGCTCACATGAACTATGCCCCTGTGTCTGCTATAAAAATGGGATAAGAAGTCTTCTGGATCCCTTGCCCACTTAGATGGTAAGCCACTGAATTAAGGCCTGCCTTCCTCTGCATCTGTGTATTGCCCTTGCCACAATGGACCCTGGCAAAACTAACACAAACAACAAATACTACTGAACAACCCAGAAAGAAAATCAGGATCTTTCTTAGTGTAACAAGTTAGAATAACTGTCTGAACAGTCTAAGCGGGGACATCACCATCCTTGAGCTTGTATCTCTTCTCCTGAGCCTGGGTGGCAGGGCAGTGGGAAGGCAGTGCCCAATTCCTGTGCTCTCTGAGCACAGCAGCTGTGAGTACAGTAAGATTTTCTGGTGATGTACAAGGCAAGGAATATCCTAAACACTTCTCAACATGCTTTCTTTTACAAAGGCTGGTCCTAATCTTCTCTTTCGACTAGCTGCTGCCTACTTAATTAAAGAGATAGTCGGGCCAATTTAGGCTTCTTGGCAAACTAACAGGAACATTTCTAGGACTCAGATGGAGTGAACTTCAAGAGGAAAATGTCATTTTAAGAGGAAAACGTAATGCTGCAATATTGCAAGCAGAACAGTATAAATGAAGACAATCCATCTGGTTTCATTTCATGCATTTCACAGAGAAATACAGAAGAATGACTATTTGGGACCACACCAAAGGTCCCTGTAGCCAAGTATCTTATCTCCAACAGTACTGAATAGCAACTGGTTAAATACTATAAGAACCTCAGCAAATATAGGTCTATTCCCTTATATGTACTCAGAACTTTCGGTAATTTACAGTTATGAATTTACTGAATTGGACGGTTTGTCCTTCCAACAGCAAACTGGCCCTCCATGAGTTTATCTTACCTGTATCTCTGTCCTCCAGATCACAAAGGAAGGAAGAAACATTCCACAATTTCATTACATATCATAATATTCTGTTTTAAATTTGTCTTAGTCCTGCTACTCAATAATTTCATAAGGTCTTCTCATTCTCGTGTTATATGGGCAATAGTGAACATTTGACCCCTTTTCACTTTCCCCTATCCACTCATGAGTCCACAGACCCACACCAATTCCCTCTCCCTAGTTTGTTTAAGAGTCCTAGGCTGTTTATACTCTCTGATCATGAGTCGTTATATGTATTTCTGTTCATCCTTGCTGCCCTTTTCTGGACCTTTTCCAACCCTTCCACAGCCTAACACATTCTTCTTCGGAGTTCACAGACAGAAGTGCACACAGTAATCAAGATGCCAGTTTATCACATATCTTGTTTTGTTCTCTTTTTAGTTTTCTATTGTTGTTTTTACTGCTGCTTTATATTTAGTTTTCTATTTTGTGTCCACTGTATTCAGAAGTTTTGGTTTTTTTCTTCGTTCATAGTCATTCCCATCAATTTTTGTTTTGCCTGTTTGAGTATTGCTGAGCACTACCAAGTGTTTAAAAAGAAAATGTACTTGAATTACTTCAAGATCACTTTCCTGGGTAACAGGAATAGCAATCTCCGTGGAGCCCAGTGCTGAGCTATTTATCCCACATGCACTATATTTCACAACAATGAATTTCATTAGTCATTTTATCACAGCTGAGAGCCTTCACCATTCATTCAAAAAAAAAAAAAAAAAGGTATTCCCTTAAAATAAATACCAAATTACTTGCCTTGGTAGTTCAGAATATTCACAACAGATTCTAACTTTCTTGGCACAAAGCACACTAGCAAAAATGTCCACCTGTAATTTTCAAGCACATACAGATAAATTGAAATGGCTGGTGGGCAAAAATGTAGCTACTGGTAAGGTCCTCTCTTTGGCTCCCCCACTCTCTGACCTCCACAAAGAATTCCTTGGGTTGGGGTATTTAGGGTAAAAATTTTAGTGTTTAATCATGCTATCTGCAATTCTCAACCACTGATTACATGTAGCACAATGACTGATCTTTATTTCAAGCCAGATGGAGAATTATTAGTGCCCTACAGAAGAGTCAGCATTTACTTAAATAAATAAAATACTAATACTCTGAGAAGAAGGACGTCTCTTCTGCTAGAGACAGTGGGGAGATTGATTGGGTCAAAACACCTAGTCCTTCTCACAAATCTAATGACTGTAGTCTGCCTGTTCTGTAGTTTGTCCTCTTCTTGCAGCAAGGAGAGGGCTCTGCTGCCTTTGCAATACTGTTCTTTTCTCAGCCCCTCTCTGCTTTGTGTCAGACTTAATGGTAAGAACTGGGGTTAAGAACTCCCTTTGCAAGGAGCAGATGCCCTGGAGATGTGCAGGTGGGATTCTGCTGTGATCTTCACAAGCTCTGAGGAAAAGCCGGAGACTTAAAATAGTTTGGGATTTCAGTTGTTCATCTGTATTCCCTTGTTAACTAACAACACCCATCTGATGTAAAGCTTAGGCTTTAAGGTCACTGTTCACTACCTGAGAACGCCAACAATGTGATTCTACAGCAGCTACTAACAGTGGAAGAAGAGTAGAGTCCTGGCTAGTCCCAGAAGCACTTTCAGGGGACCTGAAAAGTTTATTGAATAGGCTGCTGAGAAAGTAACGTTGAAGAGCCAACAGTACCTGGGTGAGAAAGACCCCAGGAAAACTTGTCTCACAATTGGCCTCTCTTTGGGAATTTCCCTGGGAAGCAGTGGTCCTTGGGGGGAACTACCCGACTTCTGTCCTGTGCCTAAAAAGCTGTTCATGATAGTCAGCACTTCAGGTAGAGCTAGAAAGTAGAAGAGAGTGAGAGAACGGAAGAGAGAATGTTTATTCGCAGTGACATTACTAGGCAATTAACATAGGAGCAACGGGAGAGATTTGAAGACAAGAATTCAGAATACAGCAGTCTTGTAAGCAACAAGAGATTCTGAACAGAAGGAAATGCAAGGTTGCCGATACAGATTCCCATGTTGATAAAAAAAAAAAGTATATAAACTGAGCAGATAGATGTAGTGCACATAGCAAAACAACAACAAAAAAGGTCAGAAAACATCAACCTGCTAGAATCCTTTTTCATTTCCTGAACATGAGAGCAGTAGTACTGGATAGAGATTAATATGGAGTAATACACAGCAATCCCTGGACCCTGTGTTCATTGCTTCTCAAAATTATCCTATGTCCAATCCCAGACACTATAGCAGGGAAAGTGCCTTTTCACAATATCCAGGCCTGATGTGCCCTCATGGAAAGCTTGTCCTCTGAGACACCCCTGGAAGGTGTCTCCTAACAAGAAAGCAATGAGTTTATACTTCGAGAAGTCTCTCATGATTGGCTTTTGGCAAAACATAACATATCTGGTCTTTCAGCACTTAGAAAGGCAGGAACAGAGAAATCAGAGCCCATCAAATAAGACAAAAAGGATTAAGTGGTGCTTCTAGAGGCAAGTTCTTAACCGGAAGTAGAGTCAGCACTGCCACAAACCAAAAGCCCTGGCTAACACTGCCTATGCCTATGCATTTCTGAATGTTTATGTCATGGAATGTAAAGGCCTAATCCCTATCTTGAGTTAAATTTTAATTTACTGCTTTCAAATTAGGTGAGTCTTTGCTATGAGATGCAATCCATTCCCAAGAGTATTATATGGTTTGATCTCAGTGCACCTGTTAATATTTTAAATTTCTCAATGATCCTTTTGCATTTGTTACTTACAAGAGCCATACCCCACTGCAAATAGGTCCTTGTACTTTGGATTCCTGTAATGAAAAAATATATGTAAGATTGCATTTATTATTAGCCATATAGTTCCACAGAAATGCACAGTTTCACACATTAATATAGAGTCCGTTCTCACAGGACTGCATACAGTCTGAGAGCTTGACCCTTTGAACATATACACTAGCAAAGTTCATGTATGAGTAATTCTTCCAGACTTAAGATGCATAAAAAAATAAAACATCAGAAGACCACAGAAGCAGATGAAAAGGATAAAAAGGGCACAGATGGACATGATGTCAATCTCTAGCGCTTCTTGACTTATCCATTTCATAATCACAGAAAGTTTGCTTTTAAAAATGAGGTCTTTGAGGAAAGGAAAAAGGCAGGAATGTGTTGATTTTCATCTTTCAGGGGCAAGAATAAAGGAGTTTCTAAACCACAACAGAATAATACGCAACAAACTTACTTTCCCTACCTGTTATTAAATAATGAGGGATGCTTCAAGAGACAGCTATCAGTTCATGAATTCATGATCATTCCCACAGACCAGGAAGGGAAATTCCCTTCTGACCCAGATGGTGAACTGCATTATTTGCTGAGGCATACTGACTATGAGCAATTAGCTGTCTACTATGCCTTCTAAAGCCCCTTTATTTGAAAAACATCTACCTTCTTTACAACTTCTACTGTGTGTGGACTGTACTGTAGGGTTTACATGGGACAAAGGTCAGTACCGTTGCTGTCCCTGAGTTCACACAGCACAGCCAATGGATAGCAATTCTGCGAAATGAATGTATGTGAAAATTGTCTAATGAGTGTTTTCTCTGATTTGCTATTATGAATCGATAAAATAAAAACACTTCTTTTTTCATTTCCCCTTTTTCACTTGGGCTAATACCTAGGCATTCTAATGCTTGTGCTCTATCCACTCAATGCACCATCACTGCTAACAATGTGAGAGTAAAAATTAAATTAGAAAATCTTATTACATAGGGCAATTTTGAGTCCTTCTTCCAATTTCAGGGCCATCTTTCTGTTATCATTTACTGGAGACAAGAATAACAGCAGCATAAACTACCTCTAAAAGATGCCTTTTCACTCAATTTTACATCTCATTTTACTGTTATTTTATAATTCTCACATGACTGTATCCTTGATATTCTATTAAAGTATAATTACTGCAGTGTCTTGAAAGGACAAAAGACTGCAATCTTGCTCTATCTCTCCATATATCCTCTTTGGCAAGACACAGATGCGTTCACTCTGCCCCACAAACAAGTGAGAGGAGCTCTAGCTGCAGGGGAGCACAAGGCAGGAGTTGACTATGTATCTCTCACGCTCAGTGCATGAACCAAGCCATTTCTGGGGAGGATCAAGCACAGTAAAAAGTAAAAGGACTCATTCAGGTTGTTGATGAGTATTTTACACGGTAATAGCCATGGCGATAACATCTCAGAAAAAGAAAGTTGATTTGAAGCTATCAGTGATTGGTTTTTTGGACTGACCAGGAATAAATATGCAAAAGTGGACTGTAGGGCAAATGCCTACTAAACGTAACTGTGTAAGATCCCAGTACACAAATACCACTGTTGCCTGGGCAGCAACTGAATATGTACCAAGCATAAAGGTCTTGTCTGGTATCAGTGCCCTAGAGTCTATGGTGCTACCTGTCTGGTACATGCAATGTTTGCATTTCCCTTTCTGCTGCTTTAGTTCTACTCTGTTGATGCTTGTCAAAAATATAGTTGCTACCCCTTCTCCTCCCCTGGGCTTTTCAGGATTGATTCCTACAGCATATTGCCCAAAGATATGACATATCTATCCGAGCTTTGCAGGAAGGGACTCTCCTTTGCTCTACTAACTGCACTCACTTTGCCCTAGTGCTGCACAGAGCCTGCTGTGCCATCACATTTTGCTGCATGGCACAAGCCTGGCACATTCAGCCTTACACTAGGTGCTTTGCAGCCAGAAGCATCAGGCATATCTAAGTGCTGCCAAAGCAGCTGACTGTAATTATTGAGAGAAACCAGCCCTGCCTTGTTAAGGTGCCGTGACATTCGAGTAACTCCACGCCCCTGCGAAACAGCCGAGAGTAAGTTTGTAATAAAGAGACTTACCAGGAGATGGCAGTAACTGCAAGTCTCTTGGTTTTTTCGTACTGGAACTTCCAGAGTGGGAGGAGAGTTCCTTGCTGGTCTCTGTATTCATCCGAGGCATCCTCAAAATATTTAAAATCTAAACAAAAAAAAAAAAAAATCAAGGAAAAGGTCCTGGTATATAACTCGGAAATAAACCAGCACGGTGTAGGGGCAGGGAAGCTTTAAAAAACACTGTTATCCTCACAGCCTCTGCACAACCCAATTGTTAGTATAAAAGCTGTCTTAGTCCTTAAGTCTCAACTCCAAACCAGCACCTAAGCCATGTAAATGCATTTTATCAAGCGCCAAGTCCTTACACAAAGAAATACGATGATCTAAAAGCTGACAAAGGATGAACAAGAAAGCAGAAGCCTGGAGTGACCTCAGGCCACTCCCAGAGCTTGATGTGGACTTTTCAGGAGGGAGCTGAGCAGAGACAGCAAAACCCTTCCAAAATCACATTGAGACTGAGTATGTCACCATGGCTAGGACCTGTATGCCAGCAGAGAGCTGCCTGGCACTGGTTGCTGTCACCAGCACCTGCTTCCAGGAGGGAAGTACCTGCTGAGGGAGGGATGTGCTGCGGGGAGGGCAATGTTGACCAGACCCACTGCCCCCAGCCAGCTCAGAGCAAGGCTGATGTGGCATGCACCCTTTGCATTCCCATGGTCTGCTGAACTGTTTGCCTTGTGTGAGTCAGCAGGTTCTGAGCCCTGATCATTTTAGCACTGTTTTTCTTTTCTATTCTATTCTATTCTATTCTATTCTATTCTATTCTATTCTATTCTATTCTATTCTATTCTACTCTATTCTGTCCTGTCCTGTCCTGTCCTGTCCTGGCTACGATTGTGGCTGCTGAAAACAGGACGTCTGGCTTGAGTTAGAAGCATCTCCCAGCAGGGCTGTACCTTGTGCAATGTCGTCAAATGTGTTCTGATTCACCATCCGCTCCATTATTTTAGCAGCCTTTGAGATCTTGGTTATATCATCACTCTGTTGGAAAGAAAAACAAGGAAGAGAAAATGTATTTCCTATCTGTTTACAAGTCCTTCAGACCCTGTGTGACTGAAAAACTTGAGTTCTTTGATCTTGAATACAGGGTAATTTGAAGCTCCTCACACCAGCACCTAATGATAAGGGCACTTGAATGAAGGCAATGACTTTATTGCTAAATTTAGCAAGATGCCATCCACAGCTGAGTTACAGTAACTTCAGTGTTTGCTCATGATTTAGCTCAACTGGAAGCTACTTAGCTGTGAAGGCATATAGAGTCTTGTCTTCCTCAACCCATTCAAGCTACCTCATGATGGGATGAGCTAAAAGCACACACATGATCCCTCCCCCATCTCACTTGTTGATAGTTTATTAACCTCAGTAATGAAATCATAGATGCTTGATCATGCATGAGCATTCTCTTATCTCTACTTGGAGAGCTTTAAGGTCTCATGTGTTAAGTAAAGATTGCAGGATTTAGGGGTCCTTCAGTCAATCACTGGGAATTCCAACTTAATGACTTCACAGATCCATAAGCTCATACAATATATAACCAACATGCAAAGGGCAATTTGCTGTCCAGCTCTTGTGGCAACTGTTTTGATACTGTGGAAAATCTCATTCTCTTGCCCAGGGAACACCACAAGTGGGCAAGCCTACGTATGTGAAGGTATATGGATGTACCTGCAGGTATGCAAGTATTGGAATCCTGTCGGGGAGTGGCATCTTGCAAGGCCAGCAGTCCCTAGGTAACTGTATCAGTAATATCACATAAGGCTAAGATTGCCTAGGAAACTATACCAGAAACAGCAAACTTTGGTATGGACATAGCAAAAATGTGACCAATGGGGAAATAGTAATTAGAGGCATGTTCTTGATATGGACGGAGACAAGGGTAGAGACGGGAAGCAATCCAGGTGGATGGGGGAGGAAGCAGCATGGACAAATGGAGAAAAGAGAACATAACGTTGGCTGTTTAACTGTCAGCAGGTGGCTTGTCTGACAGAGCCCCATGCATGATCACCACAGTCTTATTATAATCATCTTCTTACTAAACTCTATTGCTAACTATTTTTTGTGTGAGTACACTCTCCATCCTCTGCGTGCGTATGTGCGATCACTAGCAAAATCCAAACTGGATTAACCGGCAAGTAGGGCAAGAAGCCTGGGTGTGAGCAACTGGAAGGACAGGGCTTAAAAGTCCCCAGACTGTGCTGGGCCATGAGGGTGATGCCAGCATAGCTCTGTGCAATCACGTGAGAATGCCAAGGAATATGTAAAGTGCTCTGAGAGTATGCTGCTCCAAGGACCTGAATCTCCATCTACTACTGCTTTTCCAAAGCTTTTCATCTTCAAACCCCTGCCAGGGACTGATGGCTGACAGCACAGCACGATTTCCTCCACAGTGATGACATTGAAAAGAAACTTGTCATCCTTGACACAGCTCAAAGAGTGCACCGAACATGAAAAAAAAAAGTGAGATGACTTGCCAAAACTACACCACACAGTCACAGTCAGAACCAAGAACGTGACTTCAGATTATGTGTGTCCCAGTCCTCTGCTTCTTTCTTAGTCTCTGTACAGACTTAGGGGAGACTGAGAGTCTTGATTCAAAGAGCATGAAACTCAAAACTACATAAGGATGACAGGATAAAGGAGAAAAAAAAAGGAAATTCTATAACCTGCAACACATTTTATAAATCCATAGTTTGCTTACTCCTTCAGTAAAGTGAGAAGTCATCTTCTCCCATCTCTGAAAGGATAAAGTAGAACTTGGAACCAAGTTCTGGAACGGTTTCTGTACCAGGAAAAATTGAGTAGGCTGTGACTTGCCAGTCTGGAGAAGAGATGGCTTGGGAAGACATGAGACAGGTCTATGAAATCCTAAATGGCCCAAATAAGATGGATTGTCTCTTCTAATACAAAAAGTAGTGGTGTTAAGTGAAGCTAGTGGAAGTCAAGTTCAAAATAAACAAAAGGAGGTCACTCTTACAGAAGGATGACACATCTACGCAACTCTTTATCAAAGGGTGTTATAGATGCAAGAATGTTACGTGGTTTCAAGGAAGACTGAACAAGTACTTCCACCTATGTGCCAAAGCACAACAAACTTAGGAAATAGCTGAAAATAGTTGAAGGCTGGAAAAATATTTGGGACTGGGAGATACACTTGCTGTGTTCTTACCCTTCCTTCCACACTCACTTGTGCTTAGAGCCTTGATCTGAACCAGTGTGTCCACTCTCATGTTCTTCAGGTTTTCCCTGGGTCTGTGGGAGGACTTCTTGAAAACAGCACAGAGAATTTACTGTCACGTTCAGAATTTAAGGAAGTGCAGGAAAAGAAGTTTTCAAATTTTCGCACAGTATGACATTCCCTAGATATTAGGAATTCATAAGTATTAAGACAAATTAAAGAGGGAGACAAAGAGGATGCTTTAAACATCTCAAGTAGAAAGCAATACTCTCAGTTCCTGGGATTTCTCTCTTTTGACTTTAAGTTGCCACTATTGCTTCTGCCACAATAAGACCTGTCTCTCTCTAAAAAACTTCCTAAAAAAAAAGCAATTCACCTTGCTAACACTTGTCCAGCAATATTGGCATCATGACTATAAAAATGTCATTGATTGCCACCAGCGTATCGCTCTGAGTAAGCTTAATTGACAAATGTTGAATGTTGACAAGCTTACAATTTGATTTAGAAAAAGAGAAACGCAATAAACACTTTTCTCTCCAACATTGTAAAAGGCATAGTTATGAGGTATAAAGAACAGATCTCTGGAGTCCTGCTGGTTCACCAGGAGTGTTAGCTTCCCTTCACCTATTATGCAGGCAAAAAAATTGTCTTCTGTTTTAACATGCACCTGCTAGTGGAAGGAGCTGGGGAAGAATGGCAGCGCTGTACCCTACAGACAAGAGCAAGATGATGGGTTTTGTTCTCTTACACATACAAGGAAACTTGAACTGCAAGCATTCTGAATTTCCAACCTGAGACACCATTTTGGACTGAAGATCAGAAGATAAGGCTTACTTTATTTGTTCTCAAACCTGAATGCTATGTCCTGCTCATCTATGACGACACCAAGCTGAGCGGTGTGGTTGATGCTCTAGTGGAAAAGGGATGCCACCCGGAGGGACCTGGACAGGCTTTAGACGTGGGCTTGTGCAAACGTCATGAAGTTCAACCAGGCCAAGTGCAAGGTCCTGCACCTGGGTCAGAGCACCCCCAAACATGGAGACAGCCTGGGCAATGAATGGATTGAGAGCAGCCCTGCGGAGAAGGACTTGGCGGTATTGGTGCATATGAATATGAGACAGAAATGTGGGCTCGCAGCCCAGAAAGCCAACTGTACCCTGGGCTGCATCAAAAGAAGTGTGGCCAGCAGGTCAAAGGAAGTGATTCTGTCCCTCTACTCTGCTCTCATGAGACCCCACCTCATGGTTCAGCTTTAGGGCCCCCAGCATGGAAAAGACAAGGACCTGCTCAAGCGGGTCCAGAGGAGGGCCACAAAGATGAGCAGGGTACTGGAGCACCTCTCCTATGAGGACAGGCTGAGAGAGTTGGGGTTGTTCAGCCTGGAGAAGAGAAGACTCTGGGGAGACTTTCTATCAGCTTTCCAGTACTTAAAGGGGGCCTACAGGAAAGATGGGGAGAGACTCTTTATCAGGGATACTATTGATAGGACAAGGTGTAACGGTTTTAAACTGAAAGAGAGGAGATTTAGATGAGATATTAGGAAGAAATTCTTTACTGTGAGGGTGGTGAGGCACTGGAACAGGTTGCCCAGGGAAGTTGTGGATGCCCCATCCCTGGAAACATTCAAGGCCAGGCTGGATGGGGCTTTGAGCAACCTCGTCTAGTGGGAGGTGCTGGAACGAGATGATCTTTAAGGTTCCTTGCAACCAAAACTATTCTATGACTCTATAGTTTTCATTTTATTTTTTTTTCATCATTGGAAAGTATGCTTTAAACAAAAAAAACCCCTCTGTAAATACAGAAACAATGTATTATTTAATGGAATCTTTCCTGCAATGCAGAAAACTCTCCAGATTAACTAAAAGAGCTTTAAGTCCACTTTCCTGTTAGGTAGCTATACTGTTAGCTATGCAGCCATGAATAACTACATTTTTGGCATTAAAATGGATCAGAGTAAGTTATTTTCTCATTGGATACTGCCCTATTTCAGGTTTGATTTATTCCGTATGTTACTGAAATAAATCTTAAGTGGAAGTGATAGGCCTAATTTATCTTTTTTTTTTAAAGATCTGTTTCAACCTCATTTTTTTGTTGTAGGCCAAATGTAATGAGAGCTCATCAGCTAACAAATTTGTGTAGTTTATTTCTGTGCATAAATTACTTTTAGAACAGCAATAATGCTAATTGAATCATATGGAAGATGGATAATGGGCAAGCACTTTGAAAATAAATGTCTTAGTCTTGCTCTACTATTCATTAAGACTAATTGCTTCACATTTGCCCCTCAGCAGCTGGCCAGTTGCAATGTGTAACTCCAGTAAACTGAAACATGAAAAAGAATTGAAACTGAAACATGGAACATCTAGAAGACAAATTCCACCCTAAAAACAGTGTTGCAACTACTCATATCTCTGGCAATACATATACTGTGACTAGAAGAACTCCTGACTTGCAAAGAAAAAAGCATGATACAGCGGTGTTGTCATCTGTTGCCCAGCCATGACCTCTATGCACTGCAAACACCTACTGCAAATCCCAAATAAAGTCCCTAGGTTGAATCCTGTCAAGTAGTTATTAATTTCCAGAATTGTACTCATCTTTTCATTTTCACTATTCACTTTTAATTCTGATATGCTGTAAACAGCAGATTGAAAACAAGGGAGTCCGTAACAACTCACCTACTCCTAGGGATGACCAGGAACAGGTGAACAATAATGTGAAGTTTAGTTACATTCAAATTTCAGCTGTTATTTCAAAAATAACTGTGGTCATCCAAGAGCTTCCAAATGGTAACTATGACCCTGTGGGCTGGGCTATCTCACTGGGCATAAATCAGAAAGGAGTAATGCTGTATCACCTCACATGATCCAGGAACACACATTTCTGTGTTAAATATAAATTTTCTTTGGACTTCTTAAGGAACTATTCAACTGCTTCTGCTTCAGAGATTAGAGACTGTTCCAGTGCAGTAACTTCCAGTTTTAACATATTCCTAACTGGTTCACATCCATTTGCATTTCTGTTGATGCTATCCTCTGCCTTCGTAATTCTTCACCCTCTATGTTATCTGCTTCAGATTCCCTCTGTGCCTTTGCATTACCAGGTAAATATGCTAAGATTTTTTTATTCTCTTCTTGTATTCAAGCTTTTCCTTTCTTATGTTCATTTCCATATGGTTGCAGATTTGTAATCTATCATTTCTGAAAAGGGGTGATCAAGATCCCTGTACTACTCCAGTTAAGGTATCAACCTGCCTTACATAACAGAAATAGTACTTCTCTGCTATCGCTCACACAATATACTCCAGCAATGTGCTTGTCTTCTCATAGCCATATCACAACTCACTAACTGATACACTCATGTTTCTCCCTGTCATTCCAAGCTGTAAGCCTTCACCTTATCAAACATTTTTTAATAGTCCAGCATGCAGTCTTCCTCTCCACTAGTCCCTCACAATCTGTACTAATAACAACTTTTATGGTTTATCTAATCATTTCCCAAAGGCACTAAAGTGATCTCTTTACAGAATTTCAGCTAATTACCTTTACTATACTTTCCTTGTTAAAGGAAACCACAACTTTTCTTTTATCAAAGAAAGAGATTAGATTATGTGGACACAGCCTACCTTTGGTAAACACTTGCTATTTTATTCCATTTCATATTTATTCCCAGTTCTCTATTCTTTCCTGACATATTAATTCTTTTATTTCATGTAGTGTTAAAGGTCAGACTAATGGAACCATTTTTATCCCTCTTACATATATCCCTGTTATACTCCAATTACATAGCTCCACCCCTCTTTTGATAGATTCATTAAAAATCCTTACTATCAGACTCGTGATTTCATGCCTTGTCATCTCAGGGCAAGAGGACCTAGCTTGCATTAATGTAACTGCATTAGGCTTTTTGCATTTTGCTTCTACTTCAGACATTCTCATTTCTACAGTAGTGCAACAACATGAGGAGGGTCATACTGGATCAGACCAAAAGTATCTCTGGGCCAGGATCCTCTCTGTAATCAGAGCCATAAACAGATGGCTCAGGAACAGTAAGAACAGGACAAGCAGATACAACATTTCTGCCTGTTTCTCTCTGCTTCCAACTATTTTCAGCTCAGAAAATTTCCTATCGTTCCTCTTTGGTATTCTGTGTTCTCCATGTTCTGTTTGCTGCCTTTATTGAAAACTGAGGAAAGTTTCCAATGTTGTATCACTGCTCTCGGATGTAGCACATCCTCTTCTCTCTAGATCCATTTGAGTGATGGACATATTGAGAGATTTCCAAGAGTCCCTCATCACAGTCTCCGGACAAATACTTTCTGTCATTCTGTCTTTTACTCACTCATGTTCTTCTTTATATCATTCTCACCCTTCTTTCTGCTGGAATCCCTATTTACCTTCATTCCTTTTTATGTTGTCTGCCTCTCTTTTCTGCTTTACCAAACCATGTCTTCCTTGCTTCTTCTCCTTATTCTTTAGTGCAGTGCATGGCTTCATTCTACTTCTTTTCCCCTAGCAAGGGCCTTCTACTTCACTGTCAAGGCTCTTTTCTCATCTCATCTTGTCTCTTCTCATCTAGTCTCATATCTGCCTTTGGCCACATTCTTCCATGGAACGTGTTCTTCCTCCCCCAGTCATCTGTTCTCCTGACCTCTTATTCAGCACCAGTACTGTTTTCTCTTTCTTTTCATCTGTTATGTTTTCAAATTCTCATCTGACACCTATCATCATCTCCAGCTGCAGCTGTAGTTCTTGGATCTTCTCTTTCATGATCTCCTACCATAGCAAAACCTTCTGGCAGAGATCCACCTCCAGTAATACCCACTCATTTTCTCCTCTTCTTCCCTTTGCGTTGAATCTAGTGCTATCTCAGTAGCTATCAATCACAGTATTTTTCTTCCTAGTACCTAGCCTGACAGAAACAATGGTGGAAATCAATTGCTGCTTCTAGCCATTGCATCCCTGATCCAGATCAGCCACATCTCCTTCTTGATGTTCCACAGTTCCCCTTCAGCAATGATCAAAGGCAAGATGGCCTCAGAAAGTGTTTAGCTAGAAAAGTTCTGTTTCAATTACCCTGTGTAGTCCACAGTATGTAACCTATGAGTTGGAAGCTCCACAAAATCCACTTCTCCATTTGCTGACTTCAGACCAGAGGTACAGATCCAGATGTCACCAACCTTAAATTTCCATAGACCTACACATGACCAGATGTTATGCCTGTAGTAAGTAATGCCTGATTCTAGCCTTGGATTACTTCAGGTTGCATGTTTCCAGTTAATGACTGGAAAATACACCAGGTTTTCATACACTTCAAGCTGACCCATCAGCTTTACAGTGTCCCTCAATTTGTGAGACTGGCTCTGCATAAAGAAGATTTCCCTTTCACTTTTTCAGTGTATTGACTTTCTGGCTTCCCTGCAATCTCCCTGTAAAGTGCTAAGAGCGAAAAGCAAAGCAACACAGGAAGGGATCAAGGGTCCCTGGATTTCAGCTTCCCACTGTTGTCAGTGGAGCGTGCAGCAGGTTTTTTACAATATGGTTTCATTGGTAGAATTTTTATTTCATTTTTATTTTCAGCTTTTAGCAGACCACCTCATAACTGTCTCATTGACTTCAGGCTTAATTCACAAAAATGTACTCAGGTGAAAGGTTTATTAGTTTTAGAAAGGACTGTGAATTCCAGTGGCACAATTCACAGGAAGAAGCCTGTCAGAACATGTTCCTGGTCTGTTTATAGTATAAGGGTTTTGATGGCACAGTGCTGCTGGGTAGCTAAACCAGCCAAATCCTCTACAGTTGAACCAGCCATATGGTACGAAAGTGCTAATGCCAGTTTCAGGAGACACCGGCTTCTATTACATAGTTATATCTTATGTTGATATAGATCTACACCTACTGTAGGGACAAGCTAAGAATTGACTTCCATGTTTCTATATTACAGTTCTTACTGCATTTTTCTCCAGTCATTATAGAAATTATTTCAGTTTGCCTTCTAAATAGTTTAACTTAGACTGAGGGGGAAAACTACCACTCACAATTCTGTATAGATCAAAATCTGTGAAACCCTAATATAAACTTCCTGAACCCCCTGAAAACATTCTGGAACATGAAAAAAAAAAATCTATCAGGGTTGCCTTATGGCATTCTCAGTGCCTAAAGTGGGACGACATTTTTAAGATGGGTATATTGTCACTTTAGGGTCATGGACTGTGGCATCCCTGCAAGGCCTTCCTTGGGTACTCCTCACAGAGCAGCCTGGATTAGGAGCCAGTATCACCCTCACAGCAAGATCACAACAGCAGCTTGGAGCTTGGCAGGAGTTATGATACCTGCTACTCTGAGAAGCCAGGCTAATGGAGGTTACTCCAGTTCAGCTGCCCTTGCCATTTACTCTGCTACTCCATAGGACTCAGAGTGGCTGATGAACTCTTGGGATGATCAGATCACCATGACTGAGGTATCACCATGCTGTGTAATTACTGACCATGGCATAGGACTTCAAACACTGGAGAGAGACACTTCTGTCACTTTCCAACTATATGAATAAATGATGCACTAAAGACCCCCTGCAAATTAGGTCAAGTATCCCAGAATCCTTATACAATTTTAAGTATGTAGGCTTTGATTTCAACTATTATTAACTTTTATATAAATTATATATTACATACCATTTATGTGTATATAACTAGAAAATATATAAATTACAATCCTATGACATTATCATTAAAATAATAAAAATAGAGAAATGTGTTTCAGTACAGTGCTTTAGTAACATTTTGAAAGAATCCCAAATTTCCACCAATCCTCAATTGGCATCATATGGGTTTCACCTTTCTCAAAGCAGGAAGAAGGTCTTTGCTCACGACCTAGTGGGGATCATTGACAGAGCTTGAAACTTGGCTTGAAGGGGAGGGGGATAATCTCAGGCTTGGCCATGACAAGCTGTGGGACGACACACCAAGGTTAGACAGACGGCTGACTCTCTCGTCTAGAGAGATTCTTCAGTCTAGAGCTGACTCTGAAGAATAGCCACAAGCAGGTTGAAAACTTGTAAGTTTTATGGGTAAGAACATCTGCTGGAAAAGTAGCACAGCAAGCTGTAGCCAATCCAGGAGACTCCTGGAGTGCATTGAGGACAACTTCTTATTTATGAGGTAATAGACAGCCCTACCAGAGGGGATGCAATACTGACCCTGTTGGTCACCAACACAAGTCAGCTAATGGGTGACGTCAAGACTGTAGGCAGCCTGGGCTGCGGTGATCATGCACTGGTGGAGTTCACAGTCCTGAGGGATATGCGAGAGGTGAAAAGTAAAGAATTTTAGGAAAGCAAACTTCCAGCTCTTCAAGGATCTAGTCAATAGGACCCCGTGGGGAACTGCCCTCCGGGACATGGAAGCAGAATTGAGCTGGCAGATCTTTAAGGATGCTTTCCATAGAGCACAAGAGCTCTCAATGTCCAGCTGTAAGAAATCAGGAGAGGAAGGCAAGAGACCAGCATGGATGAGTTGAGAGCTGCTGGTCAAACTAAAGGGCAAGAAGGAAATGCACAGGCAGCAGAAGGAAATATTGCACCCATTTTTAAAAAGGGCAGAAAGGAGGACCCTGGGAACTACCAACCTGTCAGCCTCACTTCTATGCCTGGGAAGATCATGGAACAGATCCTCCTGGAAGCTATACTAAGGCACATGGAGGACAGGGAGGTGATTCAAGAAAGCCAGCATGGCTTCACAGAGAGCAAGTCCTGCATGACCAACCTAGTGGCCTTCTATGATGGAGTGACTGCAACAGTGGACAAGGGAAGAGCTACGGATATTATCTATCTGGACTTCTGTAAGGCCTTTGACATGGTCCCCCAAAACACCCTTCTCTCTAAATTGGAAAGATACAGATTTGATGGGTGGACTGTTCAGTGCATGAGGAATTGGTTGGATGGCGGCATCCAGAGGGTAGTAGTCAATGACTCAATGTCCAGATGGAGATCGGTGACAAGCAGTGTTCCTCAGGGATCCATGTTGGGACCAGTACTGTTCAATATCCTNGCATAAAAAAATGAATACAAGACAGAAATGTGCGCTTGCAGGCCAGACAGCCAGCTGTACCCTGGGCCGCATCAAAAGAAATGTGGCCAGCAGGTCAAGGGAGGTGATTCTGCCCCTCTACTCTGCTCTTGTGAGACCCCATCTGCAGTACTGTGTCCAGCTCTGGAGTCCCCAGCACAGAAAAGACATGGATCTGTTGGAGTGGGTCCAGAGGAGGGCCACAAAAATGATCAGAGGGATGGAACAGCTCCCGTATGAGGACAGGCTGAGAGAGTTGGGGTTGTTCAGCCTGAAGAAGACAAGGCCCTGGGGAGACCCTGTTGAGGCCCTTCAGTACATAAAGGGGGTTTATAAGAAAGATGGGGATAAACTTTTTATCAGGACCTGTTGCAATAAGACAAGGGGTAATGGTTTTAAACTAAGAGAGGGCAGATTTAGACTAGATATAAAGAAGAAATCTTTTATGCTGGTGGTGGTGAAACACTGGCACAGATTGCTCAGTGAGGTGGTAGACACCCCATCCCTGGAAACATTCAAGGTCAGGTTGGAGGGGGCTCTGAGCAACTAGATCTAATTGAACATGTCCCTGCTCATTGCAGGGGGTGGTGGACTAGATGGCCTTCAAAGGTCCCTTCTAACCAAACTATTCTATGATTCTACAATTTATTTGCCTTTCATATGAAAGATTGTACCTAAAACCTCTGCATCACTTAGAATTCTTTGTAAAGTCACACAGTGTTTCTTCTTATTTCATTCTTTTATCCCTCACATGCTAATCAAAAATGAGACACAAACATGATAATGCACGAAAAAGAAAGCCATAAATCTCACTTGGAAATCAGGTTCAAAGAAAAGATTACAGCTTCACACTGTTTTGTATTCCCATAAAAAGTACACCAAAATGGAAATCCTGTTTTGGAAACACAGTTCCTAGCAAAAATTAACTTTTGCATTTCTTACGTTTGTTACTTGCCAACTGAGACAACTAGCTACGCAGTCAGCACGACCTACTAAGTTTCACCCGACTTGCATTACGGATGCATCCACCACCACTATGAGCATGATTCTTTCAGCGTTATGAAACATACCTGTAACTCCAGAGAGGTTAACTTTCTTCCTTTCTTCTTCTCCTCTTCTTTTTTTGCTATCTGAGCTTTTGGTTTTTCTTTCTCTTTTGACCTCTCCATTTTCTGAAGCTCCTCCACATAGGCATCATAGATCTTCCACTGAGAGATAGACAGAGGCAGGATTTATCAGGACCTGATTATACGCCAGAAAACAGCCATTTACACCATCACAAAAATATCATAGTCCTCACAACAGTAACTCTGCCACTGGAATTAGCTGAATACAGATGGCTTGTTGCACAAAAAAGTTAAGGATTGAAGTTCAGGATTTCTAAAGCTTGATGGGCCATGTCTTATTTTGCAAGAACACATTATTGCATTCTTAACAATTTCCTTTGCCAACACTCTTCTTGGTGCTTTGACTCCATATCTTTTTTGTAGGACTTTCTGTTTGGCTAATTTACCAGTGTTTAATAGGAAACATGCATTAAACATCTGCTTTATGACATTTCTCATGTGGTGTTGGAAAATTAAAGTGTAGCTGCTTAACACAATTTAAATCTTGGACTCCAACTCCACAGCATATGATCAAATGGAAACTGTGAGCAGTTTTAGATCTTTTGCTATGCCACATGCCAAGAATGTCTTATTAGAGTAGAACCAAAAGTATTTTTTCTACTTCAGAATTATTGATTAGTATTGGAGTTCTAGTACTGTATCTGAAGCAGGTACATTACTTTCAGAACAAAACAAAAGGCAATCTAATTCTGACATATCAGCTTAGGAGAGGGAGTATGATTTAAACACAAAATACAGTGTAGAACACTGGAATAAAGAAAGGTAGCAGAAACCTTTAGCAAAAAAACTGCATTGTGTTGTAAATTTGAAGGCAGAAATGAGGTGGAAAGATGTTACAAACATCAGGGAAAGGGCAAAGAAGGTGTGATGAGAAGAGAAGGAGCAGAACAGAAAATGTGGGAAGAGGAAATTACGGGCTTAAGGAAGAACAAGAATGAAAAAGAGTTGACAAAAAAAGAGCCTACATTAAAATATTATTTTATATCCACTCAAATTTTCAACAGAATAAAAAGGGAACAAGGGAAAACTTTCCCTCTTAGTTTTCAAACATTTAATGCAAAATTTTAGTAACAGCCTGCTTATCTTAAATAGCTCTGTTCTCTCTAACTCTCAGGTTATTTCACTGTCAGAAAAAATGAAAGGAAAGGCCAGCTGGATGGAGGGAAGATCTCAGGCCAATTACTCTATGACTGTAAGTTCAGGAACAGACTGGGTTACAGTTTTCAGCTTGACAGAGACACCTTTGCTCCCCCTCCTATCGCTTTCCTATAACCACATTTTTGAAGTTGCTGCTGTTACTTTATACTTTCTTCTGGGTGTTCCCATGGTACACTGGTAACCAAACTATTTTCAATACCAGTTTGGTACACGGTTTTAAAACAATGCTTGCAACAGTGACAAACATAAATACATTTTCTAAATATCTGTGAGAACGAATCAGCAGAAATATCTGGACTCCCTTTCCAAAGAAAGCTATAGCATATTTCATGTGTAAAATGTCCTGCAAAATATTATCTTTTTTTACATTTTTAAGAGATGGAGAAAATAGTGTGTAACAATTCTGTAACAGCTCTGCATCATGAATAAACAGGACATTCCCACTACCTAAAACAGAGCTAAGTCTATTCCAACAGGTTTAAAGTGGGCCTTCCACATTCCTTATGCTGTACTTCTCATTGGGTTCAGCTTCAGGCTTTAGAAACCTGCTTTTGCATATAGCTAACCTTAGACAAAGTAAAAAACACAATGTTGCAGATATCAAATTCTTAACAACACTCCCAAAAACTCCACGAATCCTTGTAAATTCCCAGCTGTACAAAATCTTTAGAGGTCTCCACTCTCTTAAACACAGTGCTGAAAGCGAAGCTAGCATGCAGATGTGTCCTAAGTGCTTTTTTGTTATTTTGTTCCTGCGATCGAGACCCCATTGAACCTGCCTCTGATGGCATCAGCTGATGGAGGTGTCCTGCAGCTGACCAGGTATTGAATGCTGGATTACAGCTCCTCCTAAATAACCAGCTCACTCATGACACAGTGATGGAAGACCTTCATCAACAGGACAGTCTCCACCTCAAAGACAGCTGGGTCTCCAGAGGAGTCAGTGCCTGCAAGAGGCAGTTGCAGTTGTGTTCCTGTTCCTGCAGAGCTCAGCTGCAGCCCATCTCCTGCTGAGTCCAGAACCATTCTCGTACTGTCATTTCCCCATTTCCACTCATTTAAGACTCTAAAGCAGATTGGCCAGAGTGGCTGGTAAGCGGTAGATCAATCAAAAGCAGCTAAACAGAGACACTTGACCTTAGAAATATAAACCATTAGTAAGTTCACCCATTAAGGCAGAAATGAAGGCCACACTAGCTTGCTTTCAGATTTAAACCAGAGATCAAAGCCACAGTATGGGAGTTCATTCCACTGCAAGGAAGGCAAATGTAGCAAATTTGGTTTGTCCTTTTTCGTATCTCAGTTTCCTAAATATACTCTAAAAAAACTTTAAAAGTAAAAAGGATATACCTGGTTAGCAGTGGCTGAGAAGTCTTTACAAGGTGTAGGTTCCGATTGACATGCTCTTTCCTGAATGAAGAAAAAGCATAAAGAAGTGTAATCTTTGCATGGAAACTCTTCGCAGTGACATAGTCCAGCTGTGGAAACAGCCTTCTCATAGCAGGTAGTTAGAATAATACTGATCTAAGATCGATTCAACATCCATATGACTCCCAGAGTAGTGCACAAACATTATCAGTGCAACTACAAATAGACTTTCTTGTGGACCAAAAGAAAGTTCGCAAGACCTTCTGATTTTTTTCCAACATACTTAAAATATTTAATTTCAGTATTTCATTTTGAAGGAGCTGGAGTGGTCTGTTTCACCTCTGCCATTTGAAACATTCCTCTACCAGTTGTGGGATCAGTTACAATACCCTACCAGATCTGAAAAGTTTTGACCTATATATTAAAAACTCGCTTGGGTACAGCAGTCAAAACAAGAAAGTTGAACAGAATGATAACCTATAAACAATTCATTTGATGTTACTGAAATAATATTTTTATCACCCTTACATCAACATTCTGAAATAAATGAATACATTTCTATGAAACTTTCATTTCATGGAACAGCATTTTCTTTCAAAAAACTGTTGTGTCAGGACATTTTTAAGAAGCTGCCTGTAGCATTTCACTGACCTCTGAAATGAAGCAGTCTCAGAGGTGGAAATTGCACATCCTGTACAGAATGTACACAGCAATACTTCACAGCTATTTAAGATCTATATTCTGCTTTCAAAGGCAGAATCACAGAGGCACACAAGCCTCTCCCAGTGAAATCAATGGGAAGAGAATATGCAGATCTGGGGGCAGAGAAATAAAAAATTCTGCGGCCTCCACAGGGATCTTTGGAAGATGCGGAATCTTAGCTCAGACTTTGCAGTAAACACTCCACTGTTGAATAAACTCTCCTGAGATCCTCCGTCTCTACTAGTGAGAAGAGATAGTATTCCTTCTAGGATATAGTAGCTCCAGCAACACAGTAAGTCTCAGATTTCTCCAAGCCCATGAGATGTAATGGCATCTCACTTTATGTGTAATGGCTGCAAGAAGGCAGGCACGCTCTCTGGGGAAGCTGTATATACTGATTCCAGGGCAGGAAGGAAAAGAAGAGAATTTTCTCTCTGAAACTTGCATCTCCAATTCAGAAAGCTCCTTTTTGAGCACTCAACTGGGAGCCAACATCACTGGTACTTCTCGGTGAGAAGGCCCTGTGAAGACAAACTCACTGGGAATGGCTGCAGGCTCAGCAAACAGCTTAGGGATGGAATGTAAGGTCTTGGGTCTGTAGAGATTGGAAAATGCATGCACAGAGTGGGATGAAGAAGTACCATGTAGCAGCAGTAAAGATTTTTCATACTTACATGGGTCTGCTACTGTAATACCTGTGCTTAACAGAAGGGTAAATACCTTTATCCTTTTGATATAGCGGCACTTAAACCCCTGCTTCATGGGTACGAATTGAAGTACAAGGCCTTAAAGGGCCTCTGTGGCAAAAGAAGATAGAATACATGGATTCCAAGCTCTCAGCTATGGCCCTAACCATTGCTTTCTGCTTTTTCAGATGAGAAAATAGACATGAGAAATGTCTATATCCAAGATGCTATATATCCAATCCAATATATATATCCATATATATGCAACATATCCAATGCTATATCCAAGCAGAGGTTTAAGGATCTACAGTAGCACCAAAACTTCACGTAGGCTGTCCAAGAGTCCATGAGGCAAGAATTTTTCTATCACCATTTTCATCACCTCAAACAATTTACCATAGTAAAACACTGTCTTTTTCTCCTAATAGTATCTACGGAGATCACAGGATATGACACAAATACAGATGATCCACATGCCCTCCTAAAGGAAAGATCCTCCAAATCACTGAAGGAAATAGCAACATACCCGCATAGGGTTATTGAGAGTCCTTGAAGCTCTCTCAATGAAGTTGAACTGGTTTGCAAGCTTCTGCTCCTTCACTCTTGGGGGAGGAGGCTCTTCTACCTCTGCTGCCTCAGTTACTTCTGCTGTTCCTGACCCTTCTGCCTCTTCCTCTTCTGCAGCCTGCAAGAAAAGAGAGCAGTGACTCCAACCCTGAAAAAACTAGACATCTCTTTCCTTCTTCAGAAGCACTTCTTAGACAGCTGGATTTCTGCTGCCTAGTGAAGGAGAGTGTAATTGAAGATTCAACATTTAAGATAGAAATTAGGAGACTTCCAGCAATTAGAGCAAGGATGTTCTGAAACAGTATCTAAATGGGAATATGTAAAAACAGGAACTGAAGTTACTTTAAAACAAAGCCTGAAATGAATGAGATAATATAGCATGACTGCCTTTGATAAAACGGACTCAGGGACCAGAATACTGTGTTAGAGTCCCACTACCCTGTGTTTTCACTTCCTTGCTAGAGATTTCCTTTCTAGGCCTTTAAATCAGGGCACTGCTTATTTAATGTAGTTATGCCTGCTGCTTTCACCTCTCCATATACTGTTTTTCACCAATTTCTCTTTCATGAATGGACGTGCTGTCCAGGAATATTCCAGATCCCAGCAAATTACACTGTATCTTGATATAATATCTGGATAAAGATAGACCTGGTGTGTAGGGACCCGTCATCCCCCTACACAGCTTCTCCAAGCAGGAAAAATGTCAGCAGGACCCCAGCTGTTCAGTAGAATCTGCAGGATCTCACCTACGGCAGAGACACCTCAGGCATAAAACAATCAATCACAGAAGCTTCTTGGCAAGCCCATTATATAATAAAGGAATTTCAAATCTCATCTTAAAAAGAAAATGGACAGCTCTCAGACAACTATGGAGAATTACCTGAGTATCTCCTGCGCTTTCTTCATCTTTAATCTCTGCCTCTTCAGATGTTACTGCAGAAGTGTCAACAGGAGCCTTTTCTGATGATAAAAAGGATAAGAGAATAAGCCCAGGATAATAGGATATACTATCCCATATTCTGCAGATCCTTCTATCTTCTGAAGCATTAATATACAGATGTATCCTTTTCTAATGATATCTCATTAGACAACACAATAATCAATCCCCAGGTGAGCCTCAGAAGGAGACAATGTTATTACTAGAATGAAACTGCAGTAATTATGGCTGGAATGAAATAAAAAAATCTGATTTTGACTCAAATCAAACCTCTGAAGTCCACTTCTGATCTGAGTAGCTTTGTTTCTGGGTATCCTTTCAGCTCTGGACCTTTCTGCCCCCTAAAAATGGCTGCAATTATGTACAACCATGAAGAATGCTTTCAAGGCACACAGGAGTTATAACACGGTTTGTTCTTCTTTATATGGATAAAAAGGAATACATTAGTCTTGTTAGAGAATGATGGATGTCTACATTCCAAACACAGCCTTGAGTGTGTAGTCATGCTAGCATCAAGCTGCTTGAACCTAGCTGGTTTGGAATCTACGAAAAGCACTGCCAACAACAACAATCCATGCTTTCATGGCATTGAAGATCCTATTCAGCACTTTGTCCTAATTCAAATCATCACGCGTATTTTGTTCAGTGTAAAATAAAAGAGACATTGACCCTCAGAAGCTGCAAGTAACAACTAATCTCAGGAGTTTATCCGATGTTACCATCATGCCTAACAGTTACCACCTTGAAAGACACTCTTTGTGACACAACTTCTCCTTTCACAAACTGCAGAAATATGAGAAAAATCACTAGGCAGTACACCTTTCCCTGCTGAAAATTCAAACCTAGAACTCTTTACTAACAATAGATCTTTTCAGCCTCTGATTAGGGTGTCTTTTTGACTGAAAACCTAAGAATGGCGATAGTAGCTCAGATCAAAGGTCCAACTAGCTCAATAGCTTGTATCTCACATTGTCCAGATGTCGATGTCCTGGTAAGAGTGTGAGAATTGGTCAAGTATATGGTAGTTTCCTGAATGATCACCTAGCCTCCAAACATTTCTGCTTTAATACTTTAAATCATGGCTGAAACTTTCTAAGCAGGCTAAAGAATTTAGACATGTATGTCCAATTAATGGTAGTGGAAGATGTTTAAAAGACACTAAATAGCTCTGAAAATTTCAATGTTAGTGTTCACATGGCTCAAAAAGCATGCACTGTTTTCTACACTGTGGCAAACATCTGGCTGATTGTTTTTTCTGTTTTTATTTCCTGAGAAGGACACAAGCCAAACCAGGAGCTTTTCAATTCTACGGTGATGAAGCATGATCATTACCTCATGTTGAATAAGTGGTACCAGTACCTACCTGAAAATCATTTTTGTTTCAGACAATAAACCTACCTGCTGCAATGCTTAATCTGATACTCTGCCGTCTACCTTCATCTGAATCTTTGGCTATCATGTTTCCATTCAAAGAGAAGTGAATTGCCATTTGATCCACATAGCTTACTGGCTTGTATGCTCGTTTCTACACAGGAAGAAAATAACAAAATCAGTGTGGAAAAAAATATTCTAAACCAGAAATACTGTGTGGCTTGAATTGCTAAAGAACATCAAACCTCCAGTTCTCCACCATTACTACAGCAAGTGAGTTTAAATATAGTTCTAGTGGACCTCTACTACCCAGCGTTCCCTCAGATACTGTCGTGTTGAGATCCCTGAATGAGTAGTTGTACCTACAAAAGAACAGCACCATACATAGAGAGCAGCTCTGATCTGGAGACAGTACAGGCTCTTAGCACCACGCTCAGGTTATAAACACTGTACCAATTCAACTATTTGATGCTAGCTTGATTGGCACTTGCTTGTGGACCACTGTACAGTGCAGGCAAGCACCTAGGCTCAAACTGTGTATTAAGATTTTGAGATGCACCTAAAAGCAATCAGAAGCCACTGCAGACCACAGATGCTTCAACAGCAAAGAATCACCCACTGCAAGAGAAGATCAGATTTGAGACCATCTGAGGAACCTGAAGGTGCACAAATCCATGGGACCTGATTAGATACATTCCCAGGCTTCTGAGGGAACTCGTGAATGAAGTTGCTGAGCCAATATCCGTCATATTTGAGAGGTCATGACAGTCCTGTGAAGTTCCACCAACTGGAAAAGGGGAAAGATAACCCCCATTTTTTAAAAAAGTTAAAAAGGAAGACCTGCAGAACTACAAGCCCATCAGTATTCCTCCAAGGCTACATATCCTTGCTTCCACACTCTGTAGGCTTCCTTTTTCTGTTTGAGTTTGTCCAGAAGCTCCTGGACCACTCAGTGGACAAGGAATTGGCTGTATGGTCACACTCAAAGAGTTGCGGTCAATGGCTCAATGTCCAAGTGGAGACCAGTGACGAGCGGCATTCCTCAGAGGTCGGTATTGGGGCCGGCATTGTTTAACATCTTTGTCAGAGACAGGGACAGTGGGATCGAGTGCACCCTTAGCAAGTTTGCCGATGACATCAAGTTGTGTGGAGCAGTCGACACACTGGAGGGAAGGGATGTCAAACCTCATGAAGTTCAACCAGGCCAAGTGAAGGGTACTGCACGTGCGTTGGGGCAATCCCAAACACGGATACAGCCTGAGCAATGAATGGATTGAGAGTTGCCCTGAGGAGAAGGACTTGGGGGTGTTGGTTGATGAGAAGCTCAACATGAGCTGGCTCTGTGTGCTCACAGTACATAAAGTCAACTGCATCCTGGGCTGCACTAAAAGAAGCGTGGCCAGCAGGTCAAGGGAGGTGATTCTGCCCCTCTACTCTGCTCTCCTGAGATCCCACCTGGAGTACTGTGGTTCAGCTGTAGGGCCCCCAACATAAGAAAGACACGGACCTGCTCAAGCGAGTCCAGAGGAAGGCCACGAAGATGATCAGAGAGATGGAGCACCTCTCCTATGAGGACAGGTTGAGAGAATTGGGGTTGTTCAGCGTGGAGCAGAGAAGGCTCCGCGGTGACCTTCTATCAGCCTTCCAGTACCTACAGGTGGCCTACAGGAAAGATGGGGAGCGGCTCTGTATCAGGGAATCTAGTCATGGGATGAGGGGTAATGGTTTTAAAACTGAAAGAGGGGAGATTTAGATTAGACATTAAGAAGAAATTCTTTACTGTGAGGATGGTGAGACACTGCCACAAGTTGCCCAGAGAAGTTGTGGATGTCCATCCCTGGAGGTGTTCGAGACCAGGCTGGATGGGGCTTTGAGTAACCTGGTTTAGTGGAAGGTGTCCCTGCCCATAGCAGAGGTGCTAGAATGAGGTGATCTTTAAGGCTCCTTCCAATCCAAACCATTCTACATAGGTCATTCATCACCTGTTTCTATCCCATAAATATGGAAAACGTCAACCCCAAATAGAAGAGAAAGTGACCTTATTTGCTCACACAAGACTGATTTCCTTTCTCTGGTGATCTCATGCAATGGTTGGTCAAACTAATTACAGTAGCACAGAGAAGAGACAGGTTAGGGAATATTTCACCTGGTTTTCTATTCTCTGCCTAAGGTTGGGGATAATCCAATGCCAGAGCTGGAGGAGTTGTCCTTGCATCCTTTCTTTCAGGGTGTGTAAACCTTTCATGGGAAGAGTGGAAAGCAAAGCCATCATTCCGGTCTTTCCCTGCAGCAGTCTGTGTTGCTAGCTGCACACGCTAGCAGCAGCAGGCTGCTCCACAGTAATGCAGCGTATGCTCTGAACACACAAATATGAAGGTGTGACTCTTGGATGTTTCCTGGCAGTCTTTGATGTACCCTCCCCTGCTCACCCCTACTCATCATGAATAGAGCTCATCAGTGATCTCACAAAGCACATTTCTGAGCTCTCCTATAATTCAAACAACTGAATCTTGATGTGAGGATACTGAGGCATAACTGTCTTACAGACTGCATAACGCATTGCCTTTTCTCCTCTAATCACCACAAAATGGAAAAAAAGTTACTGCCTCAGATTTGCTGCACTAATTATGTTCACTGACAGATCTTGTTGAGTAATTGTTATATCCTAGTTCTGAATAAATATGTCAATGCTTTTAGACTTTTACCCTCTGCAAAAACCCTTTAAGAACCTTTGGCAGTAAATATGTAACAAGATGAAACCACATTACATGGAAATTTACCTGGTTATAAATAAAAGGAAAACACAAAACCAGTTAATTGCAAAAAATCTCATCCTGGTTTTACAGGTCATGCCACACTTACTTTAAAGCTGTATCTGACGATATTCTGGGGAGCATGGGGATTATTAGCTGTCAGGATGCGTGTAAATTCCTCTTTTAATTCCTTTGGAATGTAAACAAAATAATATCATAAATAAAACTCCACCTTTAATACAAAGTACAGCATGCAAAAATCACTAGGTTTACACTCAGTTCTATGATGTTTAGTCCACTGCAGATACCTCATGTGCAGTTGATGCCTCCACAAGAACAGTGCTTGCAGCCAAACTAGCTCAGAATGGAATCCAGAACAGTCATCCCATTTCCTACCAAAGTATTTCAATGGGCTTTCTTGAATTCTTTAGTTGTCATATTAATTCTTATATAAGCTATTGAAAAATGTTAGCTGCATTCTATAGGGCAAGAAAGACAACCTGAGTCTTGAAGTGTACACTGTCCAAAAATAGAGTAAATAGTAAGTTTAGTAACATTGCTTGCAGGATCAACGACTGTGAACATAAAACAGTACTGATGTTAACTGTTCTCACCACCCGAGTCGGGGGAAGTATCCATAGCTTCCTTTTGAGGCTTTCTTGGAGGACAGGGAGAAATACTAGAGTTTTATAAGGCAGTGAGAAGAGAGCGACAACTGCAGTTGGAAGGGTGACTGACTGCAATCCTACTGAACCACGCTGGGAATAAATGGCTATAAAACTCAGGGTTGGCTTTGGCATCCTCCTTATCTGAGGGAAGCCCCGGCCCCATTCCCCTCTTGGATCAGCTCCATGCAGTTACATTGTCTTAAGCCCAGAACACTGTTTCAAAGCACATTCTCCCTGTTTTCTTGCTGAAAGCCATTTCAGTTTACGCTGCAGACACTCTACTTCAGCAAGTACTGGAGTTTTACTCTTGCAGAATTTCCTCCAAAACAAACAGGTAAGAAGTAGACTTTGGCTTATGGAGTTTTGTACACATCTTATTGCAACTACAGGCACGGTTTTACTCACAGCTTCAGTCAGCTCCAGTTGATCTGGCGGTTTAACTAGAGTCTTTGCTGCCACACATTCATCTGCCCCATCTCCTGCTTCAGTGGAGACATCTTCATCCTAGCACAGGAACAACAAGCCCATTAGTGCACCAAGACTGTTACTGTTCTGCTCTCTCCCAAAGCAGCACTTCGGCAGGCATGGAGCAAGGAGGAAAAAACAGCATTCCCCACCCATCTGAGCTTTGAGCAGAGCAAATAACCCCAAATGGCAGGCCCATATCTGAGGATTGTTGAATGGCTACACTTGCCAGCAAGAGTTCAGTGGGTTGGAGGAGCAGCTGTCTGAAGATAATTCCTGGCCTATAATAAAACTGGAGTAACTCCAACCACAAAACTCAAGTAACCCCACTTCAATTTCAGTTTAAAAGTTGGCAATTCTGGTTTTTTTGACAATATAACGCCCAAATGAACCATACTTTAGGACTACTCAAGGGCACAAATCAAGGACCTGCAATTACTTCTGAAGTGCTATTCTACAATCTACACTTAGATATTAGTTTAAGATACAAAGTTGCAGGGATACAGCTTCTGGAGGAATGTTAACCATTCTCTTGCAAAGGCCAGCAGGTCTGCATTCTCCCAACACAGAGAGCTGCTCTCCTTGGCCTGGGCTTGCGTTGATATCATGATATGATATTATTAACAGGAAAATGAATCACTGCAGGGATGGATTTCAATTAATTGTCATTACAGATAAACTGCCAGAACACAAAGTTGTTAATTAAAGTCTTTAACTGCTCTAGGTAAAATTTATCCCTCAGATTGAAATGTGTAATGGGTTGATTTAAAATAAATCGGTCATTCTTTTAAATACAGTTGTCTCAGGTCTGCTAAACTTTATAGTCACACAGAGCTGCTGCTGAGTCCAGGATATAAGTGAAGGCTGTTTGCAGATACAGAGACTGGACCCAGCAGAACACCACAAAGGTAAAAAGCATAATGCCGTGTAAAAACATGCAGTGTCTGAAAGTAACAGAGAATTCTGCATATGCCAGGCACTCAGGGAAAGTCACAGACTACAGCCTTTTTTTTTCCCAAGGGAGCTGAAATGAGGCAAGCTGTAATGAACGTCAGGCGCTCTGATACACAAGAGACTGTGACGGCAGAACAGTTGTTTGTGATTTAATGCTCCCCACATGAGCACCTACTTGTAGGACATTTGTCATACACAATTCAATGCCAGTTAGTTCAGTGGCTGTTTTCCCTAGTGAATCAGATAAAAAGCATTGTGGCTTAAACATTTTTATGTGTTTTTCATTTAAAAGTAAATAACTTTTCATCTTCAAAGGGTCAAAAGAGGAATGTTTAACAAGACTGTGATTTGTCCTGAGAAAGTGAAAAGCTGTTTATCACCATGCCTGCTTCCATCCTTTCCAATGGAGCTAAATAAGAAGGCAGGTTAAATAGGGTATTCTAAGCATTTACTTGCCTGACAGTAAAAACATTATCATGAGGCTTACAGCCAAAAAGTTAACGCTATTTTCTCTAATGCTTGTATTTCTATGTTAATTAAGTGAATATGGGCTATTTTTTGAATTTTCTAAACCAAGCAGGCAATTTTTCTCAGTCTCTGTCAGCTTATATTTTGGAATTTACATCCCAAACATTTTATTTTAACCTTTTCATATTGCATTTTACCTAAATTGTGCATTTGTTTTAGCTGCCATTTTTGTTCTAACTTGCTAGTGTAATTCCCTTCTCAGTGGAAATCTAGAGCAACCCCTTACTGCTAAATCAATTGGAATGTTACCAATTCCATAAAACAAGCCATTGTCAGACTGAATCTAGTTTGCATCTCATAGAAAAAGAAGGAAAAAACATTTTTTAAGACTCGTGGATTTGTAGATCTTACCCGTTTTTTAGATAAAGCTTTAGCAGGCCTTGGCTGTACTGTCTTTCCTCCTGAAGGTCCACTTTGGCCCTGAAGAGAGAACATATGGAAAGTAAACCTTCAAAGCACCTTGTTTCCTAATTTAACCAAAACAGAATAAAATTTAATGTACTTACTACCTATTAACTTTTGCTCCAATGGTATGTTTCAAAAGCTGAATATACCAGTTTATAAATTATTTGAATGTCTATGACTCATTTGAATGAAAGGCAGTCACTTTCATAATACAAAACAGCCGTTTGTCAGCATGAAGAAACACTAGGCTCTACTCTTGTTACTGCCTGTGATGCATCTAAATGTCACACACACAGGGTTCTAGTGCCTTACTCAAACACACAGAAAGGCTGTACTTGCCCCAAATCCAAACCTGCAAAGCCACAAGTGATGAAAAACCATGGAAAACACTGATGAGCAGCTGGGAAGTTAACCCCTGCCAACCTCCCCAAGCACATTACAGCACAGAAAGTTTTTTATGACAGGCTTTAAGGAAAACAGTGAAATAGTTGTTTACAGGGAGCCTTACAGAGTATTTCTAAGGGACATTACCCAGAGGTTAAGGAATAACAGAAGGGCACCAGAGTTATGAAAACTCTACAGACAGTAGGAGAAGAAATTAAGAGGATCCTTTTGAGAAGATGCTGAGGGACAGATGCGACCAAGAACCCAGAAGGCAGAGAGACAGACAGCTGACAAATCAAACAAAACATTAGAAATCTTGGCAAGAACAGTTTCAGGATGGATCCCAGATAACATTGGATGGGATGGATCAGAAAAGAAGAAGAGTTACTTGGAGAAAGCATTTGACTTTGTGACAGGAAAGAAGGGGATATTAGAGAAGGTGGAAGGAAAATGAAGAGGTGGGGGAGCAAGTTCCCATGGGTTTGTTGATTTTCTTTAGAAGAACATTAGGGTGTGCCTTCCAGCTCAGATCAAAGGTTCATCTAGCCAATTATCTCTCTCCAACAGTATTTAAAAGCAGGTATCTATGGAGCTTTCTCCAGGATGCCCTCTCAGCTTGCCACAGGGACTTGAACGAGAAATGCTATCCTTTTTATTTTATATCAGTGAACCTTTTTCAAAACAAATTTATTCAGTCATTTTGGAATCCACAGACGTTTTTAGCATGTACAGCTTCCACAGCAAGGACTCCCATTATACAACTACATGCTAAAGCAAAGAACAGCTGCTTGCTTTTTAAGTCTTACACTTGCTGTTTTCATCTGGTTTTCCCAGTTCTTCTACTTGAAAGCCCAGCTTTATCACATTATCTGCTGTTTGTCCCCTTTTCCATAGCTTTTATGAACACCTTAAGGAGCACGAGTCTACAGAGATTCCTAGACTCCTCTCATGATTCCCCTTCATTATGAAAATCAAATATTCACTTCTACCATCTGTTTCCTATGTATTAAACAATCAAACAGCTATAATGACTTTGACCCAGTAGCCCCACACTTTGTTTCTAAAGCCCCATTACTTGTTAAGACTTGACAATTAGAATTCAGAAAATAAATATTTTCAGAGGAGGACAAACTGTAGCAGAGATGTGAGGCTGTGACTTTCAGTGTTGTTTCTCTTTGTACAAGCTAAGCCACGTAAAACTGCTATTAGTAACAATGCGTCAAGGACTATTTTTATTCCACAAGATATATATTACAAGCAACAAAAAATGAGCAGACCAATACATTTCTATGCTTAGAAAATATGCCTCACTTTGAAACGGAAATTGTTATGACTCAGAGTTATGACATTTCCTTTATAATCCCACAGTAGGCAGGTAGCAGAGCAGAGCAGAGAGCCTAAGAGCCCCAGTGCCACAACCGAGACCGCTGGATTACACACCTGGCCTGTCTCCCCCATATAATTGCTTGGCAATGGGCAACAGAGCATCCTATCCTACAAGGACCATGCTACATGTGAATTAGATGTGATTTAAGCAACAAAATTTAAAACAGATTTTCAGAGCAGAATTTTATTCAGATCCAAATCAAAATCAAACTCTTAATTTTAAACATGAAACAAAGCCTACTCACTATTACCCTTTGTAAATGAGTCTATAAAAGCATTTATGCAGCAGCTAAAGCATTGACAAGGCAATCTGAGGGTAATTGGTTTTGGCAGTTGCACATATTTCAATTAACATAATCTGAAGAGCCACCTGTGAATAACTATCTGCACCTGTATCAAAATTCAAAAGTGACACTGAAGAAAAGCTAGAGTCAGAATGCACTGGAAGGAAGCAGCACAAACCCTGCCCCGCTCCACAAACCATAAAGGGCTTGTAGGGTAGTGTGTGGGCAATTTTTCTAGTCCATCAGGGGCCTATGGCTAATTTGCTTTATTTCTTTTGTCTTTGTATGGTACCATCATGGCTTTACAACTGTAACATAATGATATAGTACATGTCGGATACGATAGAGAGACCCTGAGGGGACCCAGGATGTGGTATAGAGGAGTACAGGCAGGGGATGATGAGAGATGGGGCACAGGCTTGACTTCAGAAACCCCACAGCTGTAAGCAGCTCGCCACTGGTCAGTTAGAGAGCTGCAGATCTGAAGACAGGGAAACTGGACAAAGCTGGGTTTAGGGGTAACAAAGAAAATAAAATAATAGCATCTAGCACACTTAAAAAGCATCATATACAGTAATATCAGGTGTAACATGGAACACCAGACCAATGAAGAAAGAGAAACGTGCAAAAGTATGTTAACTAAAGTATAAAAGAAACTCCACAGGGGTCCTAGAGTGAAGAAGAAGTAACCATCAACATAGACATCTTACCATCCTCAGTGAAGGACCCCAGATGCTGACAACTTGCCATAACAACCCCGCCAGCACCATCAATAATAGCAAAATGAAACCATCAATGTTGGGAACCAGAAGAAGAGTGAGCACAATACCAGAAAAGGAGTATAAATGAGAAGCTTGCATGCAACTTTAATTATTTAATTTTTAATTTATTTTAATTTCACTTAATTTATTTACTTTTATTATTATTATTAATGATTTTTTTTTTGCATGGAAGTACTTCTTGCTTTCTGTAATAATTACATCTGGACTGATGATAATGTTTAGATTAATATTTCAGTCACACTAACGTTAAATTCTTAGTTTTATATATATATATATAAGGTGTGCCTCCTCTTTGCCCATGAACAACATTTTGAGTGTAACAAAGTTTACAAATTATTTAAAAAAAGAACCAGGCTCTGAAACTCTTAATTTTGATCTCATGCATGTTTTTACCCTTTATTAAAGGGTGGCTAAGAGTACCATATCTAGACTGGGAGACGGCATTCACAGAAGGGGTCTTATTGCATCAGCTGGTAGGAGTTACCACCCTTCTCCGTTTGCCTCATTCCTACCTTACTGCCAGACCCCACTCCCTGACTGTGGCAGCTTGCTTCAGGGCTCCCTGGGAACTAAGCAAAGCAGCTCCCTACAGCAGGGAGCAAGAACATGACTGGCAGGACAGTTATAAAACTGCACTTCTTATCTCTGGCATTTTGAACTAAAAAGCTCCAACCACACCCTCCAACCCGAACAATTATGCCTTAGGGCTACTCGGCTATCACACAGATCCTTGGCCAAGTGCTACATAGTATGGACACAGTCAGCCCACTCCAAAAGCATGCTAAACCTGAAGAGGGAAGATGGGAGCATGCACTGACCGGTGTAGGCCCTGGGCTTTCTTCCACATGTGCTCCCCAAAGACAGGACAGCCATACCTAGAGTACATGAGCGCAGGTTTGTCTGGCAGGTGGTAGGAGAGTCTAGGAAGGTGTTGATCCTTAGCTCATTCCAGGGTGCTTCAGCAAAACTCTCATCTCCTGCCTAGACAAACCATCCCTCACAGCAGAGAGACCTACTTCAACAACAACAAAAGTTGAGTATCTTATTTGTTAGATATCCTGGACTCTGGCCAGTGAAGGCAAAGACTGCAATTCTACTTGATTCAATACTCTACAGAAGTCAGTATAAAAAGCAGAAGGCAGCCTTTCTCATGCAAGCATCATTCCTGCAGGTATGCACTACCACAGTCTACGCTGAGGAAGGTTCATCCCCAAGTACCTAAAACTGTTGGAATCCAGCTGGAAGGTGACACAAACATGAAGAGATGAGATGAGATCCTAGTATTTTGGTAATATTAGCACTAGGAAACACTCATTAAAACTAGTAGATCTGTTTAAAATTATTACAAGAAGCAAGGTATGGAGCAAACACAGGTCAGTCAAGAATACAAAATCTTCTACGTTGCCTCCTAATCCAGATAATACCACAAAGTCTACTGCTGCGCCACTTGCTTAAAAAGGCTGTCCTGGCATTCCTTTTTATTGGTGTATTTGTGCTTTATCCTCTTGCTATTTCTTTTGCAAGTTCCTGCTCCCTGTAAATCTTTCGTTGTCCTTCTTCATACCTTTCCCTAAAATTCCTCTCTGACACATTACCTGTAAAGAGTTCTCAATAGCACCCAGGTAGTTGGTGTCCTACCACCATGTCTCAGAATGGTGGCCATTGCTTCTTCATTCTTCTTACTGTATCAATGTGTTATCCAGAACCTATTATTTAAGATGTAATCCTCTTGCTCTGACAGCTATTTCTTTGTTTTGTACCACACAGTGTTTGTACAACAGCTAAGACGTCACAAATGCATCCGCAATACAAATAAAAAATAAACTATAACTGTGAATTAAATAATGATTGTATGTTCACTAGCAAGAAGCTCACAACAACAACTGGCCTCCATACACTTCTAAAATTCAAGCACCTTTTCGCTGTTACATAATTAGCTAAAAAAAAAAACTTATAAGTTAACAGACTATTATTAGCACCTTAAAGAGAAGCATTCAGAAGTTAGAAAATGCGAGAATTAAGGTTGCTGGGGCAACCTTCAATTCACCCCATTGGGCACAGGCACTATGATACACAGCTTAATTCCATAATGACACACTT
Organism: Stercorarius parasiticus; assembly: GCA_013396915.1. NCBI lineage: Eukaryota > Metazoa > Chordata > Aves > Charadriiformes > Stercorariidae > Stercorarius > Stercorarius parasiticus. The sequence continues at coordinate 699,111 of VWZL01004930.1, forward strand.
TGGTTTTCGTAGGTTCCCTGCCTCACTTAAACTCTCCTAGGCTTACAAGCATGGACAGAGTTTAGACAATAAGTTGCTCATAGTATTTTAATGTCCTGGTTTAAGGTAAAACAGAACCAATTTTCTTTTCAGTAATCTGTGGTGCTGTGCACCTAGAGTCCTTTTTTTTAATGTATAGCCTAAGTCAGACTCCAGCTAAGAACATTTCAATCCAAACAGTTACATTTTAGCAAATTCTATATAAACTGGACAGTGAGGTGGATTGAGAACTGAATGGCAGAATTCCGAGGGTTGTCATCTGTGGCACAGAGTCCAGTTGGAGGTCTGTAACCCAGGGGTCAGCACTGGATCCAATCTCGTTCAGTGTATTCATCAATGACCTGGATGAGGGGACAGAGTGTACCCTCAGCAAGTTTGCTGATGACACAAAACTGGGAGGAGTGGCTGAGACACCAGAAGGATGTGCTGCCATACAGTGAGACTTGGACAGGCTGGAGAGTTGGGCAGAGAGGAACCTGATGAAATTCAACAAGGGCAAGTGTAAGGTCCCACACCTGGGGAGGAATAACCCCATGCATCAGGTTAGAGGCTGACCTGTTGGCAAGCAGCTCTGCAGAGAGGGACTTGTGAGTCCTGGTGGACAACAAGTTGACCATGAACCAGCAATGTGCCCTTGTGGCCAAGAAGACCAATGGTCTCCTGGGGTGCATTGAAAAGAGCGTGGCCAGCAGGTCGAGGGAGGTCATCCTCCCCCTCTCCTCTGCCCTGGTGAGGCCACATCTGGAATACTGTGTCCAGTTCTGGGCTCCTCAGTTAAAGAAAGACAAGGAACTACTGTAGAAAGTCCAATGGAGCACTACAAAGATGATCAAGGGACTGGAGCACCTCTCTTATGAGGAAAGGCTGAGAGACCTGGGTCTGTTTAGCCTGGAGAAGAGAAGACTAAGAGGGGATCTCATCAATGCTTATAAGTATCTAAAGGGTGGGTGTCAAGAGGACGGGGCCAGGCTCTTTTCAGTGGTGCCTGGAGACGGGACAATGGGCAACGGACATAAGGTGGAACGCAGGAAGTTCCATCTCAACATGAGGAAAAACTTCTTTACTTTGAGGGTGATGGAACACTTGAACAGGCGGTCCAGAGAGGTTGTGCAGTTTGCTTCTCTGGAGATAATCAAAACCCACCTGGATCCATTCCTGGCCAACCTGCTGTAGCTGACCCTGCTCTGGCAGGGGGCTTGGACTAGATGATCTCTGAAGGTCCCTTCCAACCCCGGCCATTCTGTGATTCTGTGCAACTAGAGATGGTCTTGCTACAGAAAGAATCAACAGTCTTCCTAAATCTTCCTAATAAATGGTGCTACTATGCCTGCCAATAATAATAATAATAATAATAATAATAATAATAATAATAATACTACCCAGAAGAGAAGTGTGAATAATAACAAGGAATTTATATTAGGAAAAAAGAGACATTGTTGCTAAGGAACTAAGAAACAGGTAGGAGGCATTACAGAGTTAAAAGGAGTTTCTGACCTCCAGGTCACCATCGTAACTGACCACCCTTGGAGGTGCTCCACTGTGACAGTGAAAAATAGCAGAGTGAGAATTTATGCATACTAAACATGTTTTACTCTGATGATCGTCTTACATTAAATAAATGAACAGATTATTGTAGCCCCCACAGTGAAAAGACATTAGAAGCCAGTAACAGTCATAATACTTAAATTAAGGATATAGAAAACTCAAATTACTTCTTTCCTGGACAGTTCCTCCAGGATGTGTTTATGATAGCAACACCTAGAAATTCCTCCATGGGCCAGACATCAACTATGGTATAAGACAAATTGACTACAGCCAAGATAAGAGTAATCCAACAGGATGATACATATGAAGAGAGGAAACAGCTGAAAAGTGATGCTTTAAATGCCATTTAATTTTCCTTTCCCTTGCTACAGCTCCCTCGAACTCAGACAAGCCATCAAGAGGCAGAAATAGCTGTAAAATCAAGTTCATCAGCAGGAAGTTTTCCTGTTGCTGACCTATCCAACAAGCATTTCTAACCGTATTTTTAGATAGGGTATTTGGCTTGTCTCCAAATGAAATTCCTCTAATTTTTTATTTTTTATTTAGTTATAAAATGGGCAAATTAAAATAAGAAGAAACAACTGGCTTCTTTCCAAAGGATATTGCCGTAAATGAAAAAAGCACTACTGGGCTGGCGTTTAGGAAGCGCAATCTTATTTTTGCATCCCAGAAACATGTAATGGGAGGGCAAGCATCAAAGAGATGCAATGTCTAGTGGAAGTTTTCCCCTCAACACTCTAGTAACATGTTTCCAGCTTGGCCTGAAATGAGGAAAATAAAGAATCATACTCAACCACCCATCCAAGTTTTGTCCTTCTTGCTTACTCTACCCACAGTGATTATTACTCTCTCTTTTTGTTGGTAATGGGACAGACACTAATTGCTGATCTGAGACTCATCAACTGAATTTATACAAAATGGACCAGACTATCAGTACCTGCCTTCTTGACTGAATACCAAAAGCTCTGAAGCTTTTTCCAAGTCCTGAAACAATCATGCCTGGTTCCTTTTTCACAGCTATTTTCTATGGCTCTACTTTTCAATTATTTCAGCTTCTGCTGCAGAAAACCTCTGGCTTGCCAGTGGCAACGCTGATGGCAAATAAATCATTTTGGTGTCCTAGGAAGTAGAGATTTACTCTCAAGAGCAAGTGTTCATTTAAGAACCGGGCTAAATCCTGACTTTGTGACTGCAGAAATCCTTGAGGAAAAAATGGGTACATCCCCTTTGTTCAGATCCAAGGCCTGGCCCGAGTAATCAAGTAGGAGATGCAATGATGCTACCAGGTGTGCTGTCTGCCATGCAGGATGAGGTTCCTCACTTCTGCCTTTGCTGGATGGTTACATCCTTCTCCTGTACTGTCAGATTAAACTAGCTCTTGCAACTGGTCACAGGAAAGTGAGGAGCAAGCCACACCACTATTCAATAACTCCTTGAGTAATGTGAAATTTCTCCCTATGCTTAAAGCATAACATGGGCTGAGCAGATCTGTATTTGCAGATCCAGCCTAAAATACCAGAAAACTCAGAGGCAGGGTTGATGCATGTTGATTATTCTGCAAAGCTGAAGTGTCAGTTCATATTAAGCAAATTTTCCAAGGGCTGAAATTCAATTAGATACTAATGAAACACTCATCAGGGCAATGACAAACCCAGGCTATATTTTTTTACTATCATTAAAGAGACATTCCTGCAGCCTTTCTGCTCCCCATGCAAGCTGTCACCATAAGACAATCAGACTACAAGGCTGAGCAATCACAGAACGCTCCTGCTAAGTTTACTTCAACTTCCTAAGCAGAGACATTATCATTCACGCTTCCTCTGGGGCACAGCACAGAGGTTAACACATAATCTGAAAAAAAAAAAAGAAGCGAAGAACATAGCTGCTTATAGGATTCCAAGGGGAAGAGGCAGAGTCATTACAAGAGCTAAGCCTGACATTTCTGTAAAACCATTTAATAATTTCCTGCTAGTTTTTTATTCTTGTTTTGAATATTATCAGTCTCCACGGTAAACCAGCACAAGGAGCAGAGATGCACAGAACAGAAACAAAGCCAAAGGAAGCGAAGTGACTTCTAGCTTGTCCTGCAGCAGACATCCATTTACACACATTAGGGATGGCAATTTAAGAGCTATTTGCCAATAACTTTTCTTATCTGTTTTCTGAGAGACACTAAACTGAGTGTCTATTTTATATTCTATGGACGGTTTAATGCATGTTTAAGAGGCAGTAAGCACCTTAAAAGCCTTTGCTGGCAAAAAAGTAAAATGTGTCTCATTGTTTACTGTGTTTGGGGAGAGGGGCCTCTTTGCTTCTCTTTGACAACTTGCTGAACAGCAAAGAAGCTGCTTACATGTCAGTGGGTGCAAGACCACAAGTCAAGTGTAATGAGAGATGCCTTGCTTTCTTAAAACTGCATAATTTGCAGACAGTGGGATTGACCCTAAGCGATGAGACTTGCCAGTCTGGTTTTGCACACTGCAAATGCAAAGAAGCGTATGCAATGTCAGTTAAGAAACCATAACCAAATCTTGCTTCCCCTTGGCGGGGGTTGAGCCACAGAGGTACACAGCAGCATGGGGAGCTCTCCACTGCTCATACAAGGTTTTTCCTTGAGCCACAAAGCGAAGACACGGACATCTGGTGCCAACACATCCAACAGCATACCTGATAATCATGTTTAAAACAGCAATCTCAAAATTGTTGACCACTTTCTCTCACCACTCAGAACCATGCATGGGACTGACACCAGGCTAGCAGAGTGCTGTTTCCTGCCCTATCAAGAACTTTCTCCATGTCTGTGTGCATGTCATGCTCGTCAGTGTTTTTAAATAAATAAATAATACTACACTTCTGAGTGTCCTGTTTGTCCTGTTTGTCATTCTCAAGAACCCATTTTCAGGGGAGCTGTGAATCTAATTCTTCTGTTCCCTTGATTCTGATGCAGGAAAGTTGGCTTATGCCTTTCTATAATTCTACACCTTCCTAAAATGCTGTGGAGCTCAATTGTGCATAACACATTTCAGACCTGAAAGGAAGGATGTTACTGAAGCACAGAGCATACATAACTATTATTAATTACAAAGCTGCATCAGGAACACAAAGATCCAGGCACACCCAATTGTTTTAATAGCCTTTGAACACTGAAAACATTTCTTATTAATGTACATAAACATACAAGAGCCTAAATGTGCTTCTAATTAAGGTTCAGACCAGGTCAAATGATTCATCTGGAAGGCCACAGCCTTTGTCCCTGATGGCCAACTGGCTTTTGACATATTTTCACAAAGGACTATGGGAGATTTCTTTCCAAGAAGAAGAAAAGGCATTATGTGGCTGGAGATTGAAGTGGAGACTGAAGTCACCCATATAAAGAAAAAAAGAGTGAAATAAAGCAAGAAATTGGTGTCAGAGGAGAAGGCAGTACAAGACAGGCAGAGAAGAAGGGCAGGTAACCACCACCTGTAAGGGAAAAGAAGAAGAAAAAAAGAATAATTGATCACAAAGCACTTGAAGAACACACGGTCATGAAAGCAGAGGAGGGGCTGGAAGTGACACACGGTAAAAGGGAAGGACCTGATTGCGTTCAGGTAACTATCTCAGCTTTGAGAACAATCTTAGGAAGAAAATTTTCAAAGGGAAAGCAGTCAGAAATGAAAAACTTAGGAGGCAGAGCAGAACAAAGCAATACATAGGAAATAGAGGAATGAAAGGCACAGGGACAGGTGAAAAGAGCATAGTGCTAGAGGAGAACATGCAATGAAAAGGACAAGGATGGAAAGCCCATGGAAATGATGCTCAGCAGAAAAAACAGCTTCACTGGTAAGTAACAGGCTTGTTTCCAGCCTCACTAGCACTGGCAGAGAGGAGGAATGTATATGAGGGAGAAGTGCAAGAGCTTACTCACTTATTTTCAAAGATTTTCTTGTCAAGAACTGGGATCTAGACCTTGACTCACCAATTAATGTTATAATGGCATCAGGGCTCAGTAAATATCAATCATGAGGCCCTGATCAGGCGGTGAATACTGCAAAGCCATCCAGTCCCTGGACACCTAAAGCCACTGAGATATGGGCTATATTTTGAGTCAGGGACAATGAGGCAAAGCCTCCAGACTCCAGAGCCACATAAATCTTCCACTAGAATATTCTAGCAGATAAAGGGACACGAAACAGCAATTAGATTTAACAGGCTCAAGGCAAATATAGGAAAGGCAACACAGGACAAGTTAAAATTACTGTCTTTTAAGTTATTGTAATGAAAGTTATGTGAAAAGCCAAAAATCCAAAGAGTTTAAACAGTTTATGATGTTTCAAGAGCTTTAAAATAAAATTAATGCCTTGACAGCACATTAATTAAGTTTTTCCAATAACATGTGAATCAAAGCCTCTCTGTTTCAGAATATTTGAGATAATGGCTACTGAAAATGATTGAAAATATTTATGTGGAAATTCTAAAAATAAAAGGAACTGAAATTCAGAGGAAGCATTTAATACCAGGTTTAGTTTGTATTATTATTATTACTAATGGGTTTTACAATTTTTGCATAAACATCTTCATTACCTAGGACTGGATGTGGTTTTTGGTTCTGAATTTGTGCCCTTTGCAAACTTTATAAAGCCCTTTATAACTTGATAATTACTAGCACTTCTTAGTAGAAGGATTAGGAATGTCACAGTGGACGTCTCTTACTCTTGCCTGCTCTAAAGCCCAGAAGCCCTCCTACCACACGTGCAGAAATCCCCAGATGGCTCCCAGAGACCTCAGACCCATGAGGAATCATTTCAGTACTTCTGGATTTTGGGCTCCAACCCTTGGCTGCAGGAGCAGGGAGATCCGATAGGGCTCTGCAGAGTCAGCTCACACTTAACGGGGTTTATTAGTTCAGGCTTCAGAAGTCACATAGTACAGAGTCCATACAGTCCTAGTGTGGATAAAATACAGTCCAGAGGAAACACCCTTGGGTAACTAGAAGGGAATCAGAGGATCAGCAAGGGTTGCTGTTCCCTTGTTGAAAGAGCTCCTGCTGTCTGGAACCCCTCACAGACCACTGGGGATTGTCCAGGGATCTCAGCTACCACCTCACAGCTCTGAACCATCGCGTTGGTCCCTCTTTTTTCCCTTCTGCTTTCCTTGACCAGTTATGGCTTTCCAGCATGTGTTCTGGACTAAAGAAACAGGCTGCTTGGTTTTGGTGTCTTCTGGGACACCTATACTAACCCTCTTCCCCCACCCCGAAGCTCAAATACATTGGGATTAACCTAAACCTGTTATGAAAAGGGTTTTATCAGCCAGGTCATCTTCTGCTTTGAAATCAAACACTTTGATAGTTGGTAACAGTTGAGATCCAGGAATGAATCTGACTGAGCCCTTCATCCTGAGAGGGGATGTATGCACACATGCCCACGCAGAGCCCAAAGGCAGACAGTGAGGTCTCACAGACACATATTCACTGACACTGCTACTCCCAGACTAGGGTTAGGGCTACGAAAGTTTGCAGATGACCTCACTTCATTGTCCGAACTGAGAGAAGACCAAATAGTTAAACAAAAGGATAGTGATAAAAGTCACAGCTAGGTATAATTGAAGGAATTTTTAAAAACTATTTAAAAACAGGGATTTCAACCTGTCCGCTCATTGTCCCTGAAAGAGTGGGGACACCTCAAGTGCATTAAAACCTGCCCTGGAAGGGAAGTGTCATATGCTGCAACAGTGATGAAAGCGCATCACATAACGACGTCTGAGAACTGCTATAGTCTCGCATGGTTGCAACAGTAGAGAAAAACAGTGTGGGGCTGCTGTGGCTTTGGGACATGCTGGTGTGCCAGAGCAGACTGGCAATGCACAGAGGTGCCACAGAACACACAGGGTGTCACTGGCAGGGTGACGACGTGCTTTAGTGCAGGCACAGAGCGATGTAATGTGATGTAACCGCACAGTAAGCAGTGCCAAGAGGGGTTGTGCTGAGCCCCGGTACCTCACCCAGCCCTACGTAGGGGTTACAGCTCTGCGGGGCACCCTGCAGAGAAATGAGCTGGGCTACACATGGTGATGTTACATATGGTGGCACTGGGAACAGCAATGTCACCGCGGGCCTGGTGTCCCACCGATGACACCATGGCACCCGCTCAGAGCAAGAGCTGAGGGTAGCAAAGACAGAACGGGGCCACACAGAGATGTTCCTTCGTGTGAACGACCACCTCCCGCTGCATGAGGCACTGCAGTGACGCCGTCCGGGGGAAGGTCTGACGTCATGGCGCCGGTGGTGACGTCACCACGGCGCTGTCACACAGGAGCGCGGCGCCGCCCTGCTACGACGCCCCGCTCAGGACAGGCCCTTACCTGCCGGTGCCTGTCGCCCGCCTTGGGCGGCATGTCGGTTGCCGCTGCGGCTCCCCGCAACCGGCCGCTCCTCACGGCCGCCCGGTCGGAAGTTGACTGCGGCAACCATAGCAACGCGCCGGAAGCGGCGCGCAGCCAATCCGGCCGCAGAACGCCTTCGGCCCTGACTGTTCCATCACTCCCCCCCTTTCCCCCTCCTTCCTCCAAGTGCCCCCGCTCCCCCCGGGGAAGGGAATGGTACGTCCCAGCGGCGGCGGGGCGGGGGCCGCGGGGAGCCGAGCATCCGGGCATCGGGATAATTGACAGGGGGCCGCCCTCTCATGAATATGTAATTAAGGGGCGGGGCGGCGGCCGCCGGACCCGGAAGCGGCGCGGCTGAGTCACCTCGGCGGCGAGCGGCGGC
>VWZL01004930.1:707554-938996 GCA_013396915.1 Stercorarius parasiticus
GCTGAGGTGGGGCCCGCGCGCCGCTGCCGTTATGTAACGGCCGTTCCCCTCAGCGCCGCCGCCATCCCCGCCGGGGCCCGGGGCCGTTCCCGGCGGCGGCTGCTGTGTCATCTCGGGGCGCCCGTGGTCACGGCTGCCCGCCCGGCCCTTCCGTCCTTCTCCCCCCCCCCTCTCCTGCCCTCCTCCGGCATCTCCCCCGGCGCCGTCGGTAGCCACGGCAGNNNGTGCCCCGGGGAGGGGGCGGCGGGCGGCGGTGGAACCGGGGAAGGACCAGCAGCCAGAGCAGCTGGACGCCTGAGGGCTGATGGGGGCTTTTAGTCGACTTTTACAAAACACATGAGATTTAGAGCAAGAATTAGGCGGCGTGTGTGCGCAGCCCAGTGTGGGAGCTGCGGGGAGTGGTGCTCCCCAGGGACGGGATGGGTGTGAAATACCAGTGGTGTGGAGATGCAGCACCTTCTTCTCTGTGGCTGGTTTTATAGCCATCACACCGCTGCTGTTAGATGCTCATCGTGTCAAAAGTGCAGGTGTTTTGCCAAGAAACATCACTGTCAAGTTAGTTTTGCTGACATAAAATCCTTTACATTAAAAAAACAAAAAAGGCAATTTGTGAGGATTTGATTTCCCCTTCCTCATGCCAGGGCATGTGTCTTTCATATCAGGATGTTTTTTTCATTTCATAGACACAATTATACTCAATTAACAAGCTCTGAAGAGGTTGATATAATGGTTACACTACTATATGGGACCCTGGGGAATCTCTGCAGAGAAGGAAGTATACAGGCTTGTGGGACTTTGCGGCTGCATAAATGGGCAGGTAGAGTGGGCCCTGGCTTTTGGTAGCTCCTGAAATGACACTTAGGAAGGAAGGCCGGCTGGCTGGCAGCCATGGGAGACACTAGATCATCACTGAGTAGTCCAAGACTTCTTATGAGCATGTAGCTACTTTGCGCTGATGCTACAGCCTTGCTTGTGTATGTGTGTGGGCTGTAGAACACTTGAATGTGTTTGTCCATTTCTGTTTCCCATCTGGGAAAGGTTCCTTTGTGTGTTCCTCTCCCCTTACTCCCGTCTGCCTCACTCTCAGCTCGAAGGCGTTATGTGTAACCTGGGATCTGTTGAAATACAGTTCACCTTGGCATTAAAGGCAAAGCTGGATAATGGTCAGACTGACTCAAGATGTTGATTCCCCTTGGCACCTGGAGTAAGCAAATTCCATCTCAGCTTCTGATTGTGTGAGATGGGGATATGAAATGTTTGGAGAGGTGGAAAGAACTTTAATGAAAAACTTGCATAGGTCCTTTTGTCAGCAGGTGAGAATTCGTTATTGGCAGGTTCATGTTAGCACTGAAGATACTACTGAGATTTCCAGTGCACCAAACTGTACATTATTTAGAGTTGATCTACCAGTCCTTGGTTTCTTGTTGCAGCTAGTGTTCATGAAAAGTTGAGAACACAATATTTGTCTTGTGAACAGAAGGACTCTCTGTGAATGTCTACAAACTCAAATTACCCCTCAGTAGCAAGAAAAACACTGTTCTTATGGTGGGAGTGTTGACAAATTGTTAAAATATTTTTAGCTTGTTTTTTGTGGTGGTTTGGTTCTTTCAATTCTAACCTTTGTAGTGCAGATGAAAACTGTCCATACGAGCTGATGCAGACTTGTTGCATCCCCTACTTGTTGTGTGTGTTTTTTATCAGGCAGAGGCAACAGACGTACAAGGCTGGCCTTCTTTATTCATGTTGTTGAGGGCAGTGGGTGTAATAGAGAGATTAGCAAGTTTGGAAAAGCTGATGGCAGACAAAAAATACTCATGAGTATTTTCTAGAAACCCTACAATAATAGTGGAGTGGAGCTGGCACATGCATGCACATTTGCATGGACATGGAGTGAGTAGAACCCAAAAAGGTGTCTGGTCCAACCCTTCTGTCTCAGGATAGGATGGTACATTGTACGGCAGCGATACTATGCTTAGGAAGCTGGTTTCCTCCCCTTCTTCAGCAGCCAAAAACTAGGAAATTTTCACAAAGGGCTTCAACACTTGCATTAAAAGAATATTCTGAATGTGTGCTTCAGTTGATTTTTAACAAGCGGAGCCCTTGTGTATGTAATGGGCTGTTGCTGTGTGACTGGGTGTGTAGGATTCTTCCACGTGCCTGGAAATGCTGGCATCGGGCTCAGAAGAGAGACAGAACAAGTCTGGTACAACATTTCTAGTGGCTTCCTCTGCTTTGTAGCTCCTGGTCCGTGTCTTGCAAGTAGGGACTGTATGCTTCCAAGAACCCTTGCAGTTCAGAAGCCAGCTGGGTTTTATTGTATTAATTTGCTTGGGTAACACAGTTCTGTGCAATACTGCTGTTTGTTTTACTACAGTTATCATTTGTCCCTTCTGCCTCCTTCCCATTCTATACTTTAAAGTACAGAATAATCTTAGCATGTCAGGACTTCTTGTTTCTTCTTCCCCGTATAAAAGCTTTCAGTTCCACATGATCTCAGGGAGAGATGAGACTGGCAGTCTTTTCCACATTCAGGGGGCTGAGGTAGACATTTAAACATTTGTTTACCAGGTGGGACCTAAGAGTCATTGTGAAATGCTGCTGAAGCTATAAAACAAAAATATGTCCTGAAACATGATCCCCTGCTGAAAGCAAATAGAGAAGGTCCCTTGCTTGATTTGAAGTGCATACGCTATATGAAATGTTTTTTCGTCCTGTTAAGGCTGGCGGGTATCCTAGGAGAGCACTGTTCCCTCTGAGTCTGGCCACTACCTGGCAATATGAGAAGGGTCCTGAAGTGAGGTTAGTGAAGCTAGGCTTTGCTTGAAATCCTTAAAAACTTTGTGTTGTTGACCAGCATGCACTCTTTTGAATGTCTTGTTCATTGGTGTAGATAAAGTGTCATCCTAGCTTTCGATGTCTTTATGCTGAACTCCAGGATAATCGCCAGTGATCTGCCTTGAAACCCATCTGCCAGACAGGCCCGGTGATCTGCTAATGTTCAAAATAGGTACAGCTATTAAATGCTGAAGGGAATCTGCTCTTAGAAAGTAGTTTGAAGCCTTTCTGAGCCCCTCAGCCTCCAAACCTGCCACTGATACTGGCACTATTGATCAGCTGTCTGTCAGGGGTGATAGTACACTGATGCCTGGTGTCCATTGAGTATACATCCTGACAATAACTGGTGTTGTATTTACTGAGCAAGGACAGAGAACCTGACACATTCATGGCTTTTTGTGAAAGTAACTTCTTTACAGATCAAATGGCTGGTGGGGGAACCTTCTCCCTTTGAGAGCCTTGTCCAGCCAAGGGCTGTGTTGGCATCTCTTTGCAAGGCTAAGGGCAGCACCTAGCTAGTACAGACTGGAGCTGTGTGAAGTACTGCTTGATCTGACAAAGCCTACTGGGATCTCTGGTTGCTGCGAGTTTCTCTCTGCTAGTAACAAATCGAATAGGTGTTTTGTTGCAGAGCCAAGAAACATTTGATCTACAGGCTGCATGTTGGCCAGCTCTGTCATATGTCACCTCCTACCCTCTGTATCAGATGCAGTGATGTGAAGTTAAGAAGGTGGACAATAATTTCCTCCTCTCTCCAGCTTCTTTGGATATGCATTGCAGAGTCAAGCAAGTTGTCTTGACTCTACCTGACCTCTGCAAACGTGTTATTAGAACTGCTGTGTACTAACTCGGACTCAAACAAAGGTTCAGTCCAGGACTTAATGAGAATGAGTTGCTGCAGGCAGGTGGACAGGATGGCATACAGACCCTGGTTAAACATTGGCAGGTTGTAGGATGGGATGAGGCCCAGAGTTTCATATCTTTGTGAGACACATTATGCTGCATATTTTGGTATTGTCACACGATTCTGTACATACTTATCATGGAAGGGGAGAAAGGCTAGTAACCGGCACTGGGTCACACTCATATGGTGCCTTTTCATGAAAATGAGACGAACTGTTACGATCTACATGTCCTGTTATGGATGCTGCTGGTTCTTGGCTTTCATCCCAAAAATGCCAACCTCTTATAATTAATATGGTGCCCAGTGACAGGTCAAGGGGTAACAGGCGCAAACTTGAACATAGGAAGCTCCATCTCAACATGAGGAGGAATTTCTTTACTCTGAGGGTGGCAGAGCACTGGCACAGGCTGCCCAGAGAGGTGATGGAGTCTCCCTCTCTGGAGACATTCAAAACCCGCCTGGACGCGTTCCTGTGCAACCTGCTCCAAGGTGACCCTGCTCTGGCAGGGGGTTGGACTGGATGATCTCCAGAGGTCCCTTCCAACCCCTACCATTCTGTGATTCTGTAATATAAACTAATTTACAAGGGGTTCTGTTTACTTGTAATGATTAGTATTATGTCTTCCTTATCAACATGATGCAAGCTCAACTGTGGAAACTCTGTTCTGCTTAGTTTCTATTTGATCTCCAACTTGGCTTGTCACGATCCCTCTGCACCCAGAAAATGGGCTGTCCTTGTTAGCTGCTGAGTAGTGGGTTAGTTTTGGATAAAATCAATTTCCAGCATTGCAGAGATGCATGGTGTGGTGAGGCCTGAAATTCATCATTTCTGGGACACTTATACTTGGTAGGTGGCTGTATTGGCTGATGGTGTTAGTATGAAGTGTGTTAACTTCCAACTAGACAGTTTTTCCCAGTCTGTTGTTGATGGTGCATTGTTGTGGTGACTGGAGTTTGTTTGTTTTCTCAGTTTTTTTGTCAGGAAGGTTTCCTAAAATAATTCTCATTACAGAGGTAGATACTAAAGGGAGAGAGAGATGAGGGGACACTTGCACAGCGAGAATACTGCAGGGAAAAAGAATTAAAATAACTCTTTGAAATGGGAATGGGAAAGCCTGTAATTATACATGGACGCATCTTTTCTTCAGGACTGGAGCCTCACTACACGCTCTCTCTGTGATTTATAAGTCTGTGTTTTGTGTTGTTAGCTAAACTCTTGCAAAATCTCTAGTATTTTTATTAAAATGAAATGTACTGAGCACAATACTGTGGGGTTGTATCTTGAATTCTGCTGGTATATTAAACCCTCCTGAGCCTGTGTTTCTAGCATACAGCAAACACTGGCTGGCATATGATGGCAAACTGACAGATGACAGTGTTGGATCACACGTTGCTCCCATCCACTGATGAAGGCAGTTTCTGTTCTTAGCATAAAAATGGAAGTAGAGTAAAAGTGCTCTCGCCCACGTGGCAGTAAGACTTTTCCTAAGAAAAAGCACCTGTCAAAGTGCAACAGTTTCAGAGGAGCTTTGACACAGACTCCTAAGACTTTGGCTCGCTTTTTGAAAGCAGCGGCTGGAATGCAGTATTTCAGTTCCTAGTTCTTGGCGCGTGTGAAAAATGGGCGGTCTTTCCAGAGAAATTGGGCTGACGGTTCTTATATCTTGTTCTGAAGGATTGTGGCCAGGCTGGTTCCTTGGAGATGTTTGCCAGGCTGTGGGACCTCAGGTGGTAGCTCTAGTTGTGATGATGACAGCCAGGCTGAGGATTTTGCTTAGCCACATCCTATAGCAATCCTGTTTGCTTTTTAGCTGACATGCCAAATCTACGCTGGTCCTGGAGGTGAAAAACTTTGAAGATACAGTTCGAAGAAACTTTGAAGATACAGAACATGCTGCATTTTTATAGAGGTTTTTTTTTTTGAACATTAGAAGAGAAAAACAGAAAAGAAAAAATTAGACTAACTGCTGGATATTTAGTTTTTTAAAAATGAACTATAATTTTAGTCAGTGGACAACATGAGTGCTAAGCATGCTTATAAAATCTGCATTCTTTATTTTGGGAAAATATTGACAATCTCATCTGAGGAAAGTTGTGCTTTTCATTAAGATGTATTTGTTTTGTCTGATGAATTCCTAAAATGGGGAAAAAACTAAAAGTAGAAAAACGAAAGTAACAAAGAAGCAAAAAGAAAGGTTATACCTGTAGGGCTTAGAAATAGTACATTAACATAACATTAGGTCTGTAGTGTAGATACACAAGAAACTCATCTTTCTTGAAGGAAAAAGCTTCTAAAATGAAAATGTCATCCCTATGTATATTCATTGTAATATAGCCCAGGGGTTATTCAGATACATGTTTTGTAAATGCTTACAGGACATGAGATTTGTAACGTAGCAGTATTATGGGTTCTGAAATAGAACTATTTCAGGTAGTGCTGCTTTTAAGTTACACAGCCTGTTTTGATGTGTTGCAGTGTCATCTATAGCAGTAGTCTGAAGATTACCTCCCTGAACTCTTCAGTTCACTTGCGTTCTGTCCTGTCCCCTCTCTGTCCTGTATCAGGCCTTTGGTGCAGAGGTACAGGAGCATTTTTATTACCACCCCAGGCCAGGTTGAAATTCCATCAGTGATCCAACACAGGCTCCGAAATGGCTGTAGTGAGGGATGCGGCTGCTGTAGCTACAGGATGACCTGTCAGGACACATGAGCATGTTATGGCTGGCACCGTCTCTGCATGCACACTGTTTCTTCTTCTCTTCTTCTTTGTACAAGCTCTGGCTACGGTTGTTCTGTCAGTCATGTTTGGAAATCTCTTCTTGAGTGAAGAAAGGTGTTTATAAAACGGGCACTGAATTCTGTGAAGAATTACACCTGCACAGTCTCCTCTTGGGATTCTTCTGTAACTCCTGAGAGCTCGTTATCTGTAGCTTGGTATTAGTATCTACTCAGACACCAATTTCTGCTACTGCTACAGCCGTGTACTCTCTCTGCTGGTAGGTAGTGGCAGATCTTTAAAGAGTCTGACAAGATGAGCAAAATGGCAAAGTGAGAGAGGAGAACAACTCATGCCTTTAATTCCAGAAGCCTTCATTCAAGGAAAGCTCTCAGTTTACCAATGGGGCTGCAGGGCGTATGTGGTATCTCCGGAGTTATATCTTCCTTTCTGTGAAATCGAAGACTGAACTTGGTAAGAATAGAGGAGACCCCATCACTGATTTGATCTGTGGGGCAGGGCATTTAGAGTGGAGCTGGCCAACGGCAGGACTGGGAGTTTGTCATGAGGGTATGCCTGTTTTTTTCCAGACATTTTAAGACCTTGGCTAGAGTAGCTGTCTTTTGGCTTCTATGCAGATCAATTATCTGTCACTTTCCACAGACAGTCTGTAGAAATGTGTCTATTCTTTCCCCTCACACTCGTGCATGCCATGCATCTTTGGTGAAGTCTTGTGACATTTTGAATATAAGGTCCCTCTGGGGTTATTCTGTATCTGTCACTATAAAACTGACATCGTAGTGATGCAGCCACTTGCAACTAGTAAATCCGTCAGTTCGAGCTTGAACCCTGTGTAGTCTCCCTGGCTGTTATTCTTTCTGAGGTTTAAAGAGTAATCTTTAAACCTCAGAAGCAATGGATGGGTGTCCATTTTGTAGTATACAATAGAAAGCAAGCATTTGCTTCAGTGGTTTGACTCTGAGGATAGTGAATTGGAGTGAATGAAATTGTAGGTGGAAATTTTCTTCATTTTGAAGAGTAGCTGCTAGGGAATCTGCTCGGCCTTTGGACACATCCATCACTAGTATGCAGGATAGCAAGGTTTATCACTTTGGGGAACTTCTTTACAAAGACATGCTCTCTTAAATACACGCAGATGATACTGGCTGCATACCAACCACTTTTACTGGGTCTCCATTAAAAGTAGCTGTTGTGGTTTTCTAACAGTGGCTACCATATTATTATAACGTTAATAATATTATAATAATAAATAGATCTTAGTTGTGGACTGAGAAAAATTTATTATTTTCAGTAGTAAAGGTGAAGGTAGCACATGCTGCTTTTGTTGAGAAGAGCGTTGACTCTCTAAAGATGGGTAAGAACTTAATTCCTATACAGAAGGGAAAAGGGAGAGTATTATTCTGTCTTAAAAAGCTGTTACAGCTGTACTAGCACACTATCTAGTGGAAATGCAGCGTCTGCCTGTGAACAAGTTATTTTGCTAGAATATGTTTAAATTCTTTCTGAGCTTACTAAAGTTCTACTGCATAGCTGTGGCTTTATTACAGCTGTTGACAAGTCATCTGCCTGGAGTTAGTGCAGAAAACGTTTCAACAAAACTGTAGTGCAGGTCAGCCTATCAAATAACTAGCCACCAAGTAACGCCTGTAACCCAGGACCATCTGCCTTCTAGAGCACATTGTTCATACTCCACGTGCAGCACTCAAGCAGGTAGCACTAACCTCATCAACCATTTGCAATCTCTTTCCCCACGCGATTCCCAAAGCTTGCTTCCAGAATAAACTGCGTTAGAGCAATTCTGTTGAGCTTCTCTTTCTTTCGGTGTCCAGGACCATCACACACGAATCGTTCCTCCTTGGGCATGGCACAGTATCTTGCCTCATGTTTGTCTGACGCATTTTTTCTCAGTTTCTTTTCAGTGTCCTTCCTGAACTAAGATCCATTAATATGAGCAGCTGACCTTTTGGGCTCTGCAGCATTCAGTCTAATAAATCCTGTAGGCAGTCTCTTTTCTTAAGCCAAGCACAGCAGTGGTATACTAATGATCATAATTTCTCTCTGTCTTGTGTATTTTACTGATTGCATGGGAATGTAGGTTAGTGATTTAGTACAGCCATATTCAAATAAACTGTTTGCTTAAGTTATGTCTTGTTTCAGGCTTTTGTTTGTATGTGGCCCCAGGTGAAAACAAAACTTGGTTCCTGTCTCAATGTCAGAGGTGCGTATGCTGACCTAATTATTGTTTCCTCCCGTACCCCCAGTGAATTTGCGATGTGGTGGTGTCTGTCTGTTCGCTAAATTTGCCACAGGCATTGGAAAAGCTTTTGAGCTGGGATGAGATAGCCTGCTTTGGTGGTGTACTCTCCTGCTTCTTGTTTTCAAACAGATCTCTGCAGTTGGCCAGTAGATCTCTTTTGCTGGTGGACCGAGTATCTTTAACTTCCTTAAATGCGATTATTTTCCTGTCTTCATCAGTTCTTCATTTCACTCCTATGCACAGTTGTCTAAGGTAACTTGAGATTTTTTTGTGTTTGTGTGCACATCTGTGATGGTATTCTCAGACTTAAGGTTCTGTGGCTTCCTTTTTTCCCTCCAAGTGAGAAAGTACTGCAGTCCTTGAAGAAGAGCACACTGGCAGTGTATTGCAGTAGTTAAAAGGACTTGTTGGTTAGACTCCTGTTTGTAAAATTGGAAGAGATTCGTTTATGCTTACCTAAGCTCTTTTGTAAGCATTGCTTAAATCATGCCCCCAGAAAGGGAACTGTGTTGTTTTGACTCTGTCTGATGTACCAGCATGACAGCAGACTAATGATAGGACAAGGGAAGCAGATGACACTTCCCATGTTTTGAGCCAAGCTAGTTCTAGGAAAGCAACTTCTTAGAGCATGTTGGAGCATGCAGGTCTAGTATCTGTTAAAGACGAGGAGGTAAGGGGATTCAAATACACTCTTGATCAGCCTCCCAGTTCTGCTGAATTGCTAGATGAGTTCCTAACTGAAATGATTATTGCTGTCTTGCTCTGCAGTGGTGTGAGACATTCTTTAAGGTCACCATATCTTTTAAAAAAAAAATAAAAATCTGTCACTGAGAGAGGTACCAGAGTCCAGTAAACCCAGTCTGATCCACAAAATGTTCTTTATATTGATAGACTGTCAAAACAAACAAAATGCACAGGAACCATAGTGGTGATGCTCATTTATTCAGAAAATTATTGAATTCTGTATGAGCAGAGCAATTCCGTAAGTCAGATCCTAATGTTTGTGGTTAGAAATCTCAGAGTATAAAGTAATTTGCCTGCAGTAGTTAATGCAGTAGAGGAATGTACTTACTATTTTAATACTCATGGTGCTTGTCCTCATTGGTAATGACTCGATTGTGGGGCTTAACTTTTAATCTGAAACTTGTTTTGTGGTCAGTTGTTGCAAGTAGCTTGAGGTGTAGTAAAAGACAAATTTCAAAACTTCTGAAGTCTGCAGAACCTGAACATCCAAGCAGCTCTCTGAGCAGACTGACCTGAGAAATGGGAGAGGGAGGGAGAGAGGTCTGCATTGCATGGGTTGTGTGTTGTTAATTGAAAGGAAAAAACAAATAGGAGTGTTCCTGGCCAGAGATGGCATTGTAAAGCTTTTGTCTGGCAGGATCTTGTGACTAGCGCTTCTAAAAACAATATGCTTCTCTGTATGAAAGCATGATTTTCTTCCCAACCGCATGCATGTGATGCAAATGGAAAATACGTTGTCTCTGATGGCCAGAGCAGACCCTCTAGTTGAACTCCACATAGACATTCTGCAGGCACTGTTTTGTCAGTTGAGGCATGGAAAGAGGCGATTGCACTGATGGAACAAAACTAATGAAGGTTCACCCTTCCAGACCTGTCTTCCAGACAGACTCTGTATACCTGAGTCTCAGGTGTACAAAGAAATGTGCGGCGCTCCTGTGTCTGTACAGGGACCAGCTCTATCGGCGTAGTCTCCCCTCTCCAGCAGCACTTCCAGTCCCATGCTTCTGTGGGACAGCTTTGTTCCAGTGGCAAAGTAGACTTAGTGTAAGTACAGCCTGCATCATCGAAATGCTGTGGTGTCTTTTTAGTTGTAGCACTGAACCCTAATGGTTGCAAATGTGGATTTAGTTTGAAAGCACAAGGGAACACACAGTACCTGAACCTTGGTTCTCATAGCGTCTGGCTGTGGAATACATGTGGAGTAAGAGAAAGCTGAGCACAGTATCTCTTGAGTCAGGGCTTTCACATGTT
Source organism: Stercorarius parasiticus (assembly GCA_013396915.1). Taxonomy (NCBI): domain Eukaryota; kingdom Metazoa; phylum Chordata; class Aves; order Charadriiformes; family Stercorariidae; genus Stercorarius; species Stercorarius parasiticus. The sequence continues at coordinate 718,283 of VWZL01004930.1, forward strand.
CCATATGATGTGGAATCAGCAGAAAAAGCTTTTTTTCTAAGCTTAGGATTCTTAAACCTCAAAGAATCTTGCAGCGAAATTGTGGTGTAGTCCAAGGAAAGATTTGACTGTCCCTCTTTCCCCCTAGCAACCTTTTTGCAGTCTGTGGGTCTGTCTAGATCTCTAATCTTAATTTCTCTTTATATAAGAAAAGAAGTTGTGAATAGCAGTCCTGAGAATAATTATAGGAACAGCATGTTCACAGGCTTTGAAGATGGAGGTCACCTAGCCCACTGGAGCATGTAAAAGCTTCACTTCCCATTGGGTTGTTGGCAGTTGATAAGCCTAGGAGAAACTGCTAGCTAGTGATTCCATTTCTGTAAATATATGTGTGTCAAAAGTTGGATTTAGATTCCAGTTTTGATCACTGGACTAGGATTAAGGGGAACAGGTATGGTAAAGGAGTTAGAGGGAGTCCCAGCTTTTCTTGAAAATGTATTGTGACGCATCTGTACTGAGGTTTAACTGTCAGGAATTGCCACTTGAGGATGTTAATGCAAAGCCTAAAGATAGTCTAGAATTCTGCAAAGCAGTAGTGATTCCTCTGCTGCTCTGATGGAGTAAGAAGTTGTGCTGCTTCTTGGCTTCATCTGTTCCAACAGAGCCAAACCCTTCAGTGGATGTACTTTAGATAGCGTATCACAAAAGCACTTCTTTATGAGAAGAATTTCTTGTACTGCTTGCGAAAATTAGGGAAAAGTGATTGTGAAAATAACTGAGATGATCCATGCTATGCATGTCAGAATTATTATAAAGAGATTATCTAGCTATGGGAGAATGCTTCATTTGGATTATGTAGCTACATAGAATTTATAATCTGTGCTTTCTCCAGAAAAAAGTTTCCTTGTGCTGTAGCGGGAAATGTCAGATACAAGCTTTTAACTCTAATGTTCTTTATTTGCAATATTGAATTCTTAAAGATTAATCTCTGAATTTTGGGGAAAAAATTCTTAAGTTTTCTCTTGCTTGTCCAAATGATTAGCCCTTGAAGCAGTATTTAGTACTATGTGCCTATATAGCAGTGCTGATTGGAGGAGGTGGTGGTTAATATCCTAGCACCTGTCTGGAGAGGCACAAGGTGCTTTTACTGGCGTAAGAGATGTGTGTTTGATGCTGTCGTATTTAATTTCCTCATCTGTTTTATGATTCTGTGATTCTGTGTTATGAACAAGAAATTTTACTCCTCCTTAGTAAACCATGTCAGTTTGACAGTGGCTCTGATGCTGAATGATCATTAATAATTCTGTAAAAAGTAGAAAAATACAATGTTAAGTCTTCAGACTTCTCAATTTCTAAGTCCATGTCTGGCTGTGAGGTTATTCCTACTGTTGCAGATTAACTTGATTGCACAAGGTCCTGACAGCTCTTGCAAATCTTAATTGATTTGAGGATCAAACAGTTCATTTTTGGTTTCTGACTTGTATTTTGTGGAAGATTAGTCAGAATTATAGAAACATGTTATGAGCTTTTCTTAATAGATACATGGGAACTCAAAAACAAGTCCTGATGCATTTTTCTTGACTCCTCTTTTCCAGGCCACGTGATTTTTGGTTTTTGAAAGATTTTCAAATGGCTGCTGAAGTTTGGCTTGCTATATTAATTAATAAATGGGAGAAAGCTAAATTTTTTTACCACAGGTATCCTCCATTGGTATGGCAGTTGGTAGATACTGCGGAAGAACCTGCTGGGAGATTTTGCATAAATTCAAAACTCATTAACATCACAGGGAATTACCAGCAGTTGGTTGCAATGGTGATAACGTTTTCATGCTGACACATCGAGAGCCAGGAGGCATGGTTGAGGCAGGCCTATTAAATACTGCTCCAAGCTTGACCTTCTGAAGTGTATTAGACCCTTGCTGAGATTTTATTCCCTTGATATTGGAAACTTGTTCTTTTGCTTTAGTGTGGCTGAAGAACTTGCACTTAATAGTCTGAAGCTGTACTTCAGGCTGTGATTTTAATTGATAAAGATGAGAAATCCTTTAATTTTTCAAGGTTGAAGTCAGTTCATGCTTTTTATTATGCAAAGGTAGAAGTGCTGTTTCTTGATCCTGACTAGGGCATGGGACTTAATTCTGTTGATTGCAAATGATGATAAAAAAAACCCCTTCAGCTTAGCCAGTAAATCATATCAAATTTAATGGGGATCACTTCCAAATTAGTATTTTGATAGTAGTCCTCATTCTGCCTTTTGTTTGGAATAGCTACCACAATATGTCTAAATAGTAGTTTTAGATGGACATATGCCTGCTCTTCAAAGACAGGACTGCTTCCCTGGCAGGTTGTAGTGCTACACATCCTCTATTGCAGTGCATGGTGAATGCTGTTTTGGATCTGTCACTGTCATCAGAATCCTCTCGAACTTCAAAATAGTGTTATGTATGTGGAAATACCATCCTTTATTCAAACAGTCTGCCCATAGCAATGTCAATTGCCATTTTGTATTGCTGGATCAGGTTTTTCAAAAGCTAGCTATTGTCTTTCCCTAGTTTCCAGGTGAGTTTTGCTCTATTTGTCAGCATGACCTTCAGTTAATACCTCAAGTGCCTGACCAGTGCCAAAGTCTATTGTAAGCAAACTCTGTCTGAACTCAAGTTTCACTCTGGATCAACTGGTGCAAGCAGTACTTGGGTGGTGAGCATGTACAGCACTATAAACCATAGCTACGTGGTTAGTTTTTGGTAAAGCCCTGCAAATGTGTGCTCCAGCCAGTGGTTGCTTTCAGTGCTTGTAGGATGTGCAGTCCCCTTCCCAGGGAAAAAAGCACCTAACAGACAGCACTAAGATGGGGTAAGAATTACTTATAGTAAGGATTCAGATTAAGCCTCTCCAAAATGGTGTCAACAGTTCGAGACCTCCTAAAGGCTGGAGCAACCAGATGGATGTCTTCTGAAGTTATTTTAAAACTACTTTTGTATTGCAGAAACATTTTTTTAAAAAAACGGAAATATAAAATCTTAAAAAGAGGATTTTTTTGCTGTATTTTACCAGTTTATTTAGCAGTTCTGTCTGAATTAGTCCTGTTTCTACCTGATAGTATTTACAGGTGTCTTGGTAATTCCTCTACAGTAGGGTGGGAAAAGGGCTAATAAAATACTGGGGTTTATTAAAAATTGTTTTACTGCTCGCTGAAGTGTAGTAAGTGTTTCTGTAAATCTGGCCGCCTTTCAATTTGGCAGAGCACCTGAAAAACTACCAACCATGTCCAGTGAATGTTTCAGCCTAATTAATGTTTTGTGACTTGAGTTGCTGCTCTGAATCTCACCTGGGCTTGTACCAGGAAAGAGCAAAAACTTTATTTAGGGCAGAGAGGTGTGCTGAGCAATGAGTGTACATCAAAAAGCTCTAAACTGAACACAAATGTGTCTTCTGGGATGGAAGGGTTGATCCCTGAGATCTCAGCACCAGTGATGGGGGAGAGAGAATAACATCTTAAGGAGCTGTTAACCCGTGGTGTGCCTCCAGGTCAGAGGATGCCTTGGTGTTGCTCTACTCTGCTGCAGGTGTTGAGCTGTCTCCAGACCTGTTTGAAATACAACATGGTTTTCAGTTGTACAAAGCCAGTGGACTCTTCTGAGCTTGTGTGTACCCACAGTGTGCAGAAGATCTATATCAGTGTTTTTATATACCTTAAAAAAACCCAAACCAAATAAAACCAAAAACCTCAAGCTGTTTAAAAGGGCTACATGCTTGAGGACATCATACCTCTGAGGCAGTAAGTGAGAAACATTTTACTTGTTACTGATATTGGTCTCTGCCCTGTCTTGCATCAGTAAGTTGCACTCTGAAGAGCTTAAAAAATTGAGTAACAAGGGAGACCATCAGGGTGACTGATGCCTCAGGGTTAGGACAGCTGTTAGACATCTCACTTAAAAAGAGAACCCTATAAACCTGCAAGTGGCAGATTTTTTTCAGGGTCATAAGTAAGATGGTATGAGCACAGTGAGACTGGGGCAGGGGAGTGCTGCAGGCAAAGGTGAGGAGCTGAAAGGAGGTATAAGGCGAGAGTGTGTTGAAAGGAGGATGCAGGTACGGTCCTCCTCAAGAAGGCTGCTGCAGCAGGAAGTGGTGAGTATAGCATGAGGCAAGGCAGAGGGCTTAACATCTTTGAATCTGTAATACGCCAAGTCCTAAGTCCTGTTTTTCAGCCTTTAAAAAGGGATGTTAAAAAGTGATGCACCATCAGTGTTGTCATGCTGATGCACCTTTTCCTTTAGGAACACACTAGTGGACATAAATCAATTATTTAGCTGTTATTTCAGCCATACTGTCTTAAAAGAGCAAATTAGTATCACCAGGCGTAGTTACCTTCAATAATGGCAATTGGATGCTTTTTGAAAATGGACAAGCTTGTAGCTTTGAGATCTGAGCGGGGAGTACTGTTTAAATATTTTTAAATATAACAACTCTGTATACTACATTCTCTTACTGAAATGGAGGAAAGGAAATGGCAGCTTAGGTCTATTCCACAGGAGCTCTGTAGAAATGATGCATCAAAATCAGATTTTATTTTGAAATTGAGTGCTGTGGTTCTTATCAGACGGCTATGATAGTGTCAATAGTAGCCTTATCTTGTCATAGTTCTAGGCTCAGACACAATTGCATGTCATAAGTAGGCAGAGTCTGTATGCAAATAAAACATGGTAGAGTTGGATGCTGGAAACTGCAACACCTCCTGGGGATCTAATCAAATTTGGTGAACTCTGTGGGAAAGTATCTATGCATATGCAAGATAACTGTGCCAGTCAGTCTCTTAGATACTTGCCATTGCAGGGGACTTCCTACCAGTGGTACGGAGTTGTGTTTGTGAACTGTCGAAGATAGTTTGCTCTGCTGTTGCAAGCCATCATGTGTCGGTGCTTTCAACAACTGTCCTAGCTTTGGTATCATTTAATGTTATTACGAAGAACCTCTTTGCTTTTATCACTTTTTTTTTGTTTTTAATAGAGAGATCTCCTCTCCGGTGGTGATACAATTCTACCACTAGCTATCATGATTTATTGTTAATGAAAGTTTTTCTTTCAACTTCTGTCTCTGATGTCCTCCCTTCCTGCCCCTGAAGGCAAATTGAGAAATAAGAAATAGAGGAAAAACCTCTACCTTTTGTTTTTGTTCCAAACCTCAGTTTGTAGGTTTATGGGATGAGCTGCATCTTTCCTTGAAATCTGTGTTTTTACCAGATTGGTATGAAGGAGTGATTGAGATTCTTACAGCTGCCAGTGGAGACCAATTTAATCTTACATGTTGCTTTGGGTTGTTGAAGCCCGGTAACTTCTGGTAGGAAGGTTCCTGTGATTAGTTCTACTTGAGATGCTGAGCGTGATTCCAGTTGTTTTTCAGTCTCGGGTACTAGGTGCTGGCTTTAGTACTGCACCAAGCTTTCTTTGGCTACTAGATGTTTCCCTTCCAGCAGTAACTGTAGTGGGTGAAATATTAGAACTTTAAGTATCAATGCGAGTATCTAAAAGAAATGGTTGCATGACATTTCTCTAATAAAACAGAGAGGGTTCCATAGTACATTGGCTAGCAATAATAGTGCACGCACTTTTCACTTTAAGAAATACGAAGTTTTATACTTCCACTGCAATGGCCAGTCTTCAATAACAGCTTCAGCATGTGGTTAAGCTCTCTTTACACGGATGTGTAAACTTGGCTGCCTTGCATCTGATGCAGTTTTCTGTGTGCTTCTGTCGCTTCTTCCACAGCAAGTTGTATGGTTACTGTCTTGAATGTTACAGCCAGAGATGAGTTTGTGTCCATACATTTCCAGGAAATGTCAGAGGACACCGACCAGCCCCAGTGTTGGGCTGTGCCTCATGCTGCATATTGAGTGACTCTTGCGCTAAAGCTTTTGAAAACAAATCCATGATGCTGGGTTAAAAGTTGCTGGTAAAGCAACTAGCAGGGGTTCTTTCTGATCTCCAGAGGAGCTGCTCTTTGAAGTCCGTATCTCTTTCTCATAGCTCAGAGAAGGGTTTCTGCAGATTTAGCAATGTTTCTGGTGCTGGGTCAGGACTTTCCTCACTGGAACTCAACTGCAGGGTAGCCTTCACTGCGCTGAATACCTGTGAACACAAAGGCCAGGTAGCAGCAAGAAGAAAAAGCCAGTATTGTCTAGAGTGTTTTCTTAAAAAACTTTTTACTGGCTTTTATAGAACACACCAGTGGCTTAATGTGACACATCCTATTTTTAATACAAACAGTTCCCTTCTGGAATCCTAATGTTATCTAGAAAATGGGCAAGAGAAATATCAGCTTTCAGAGCTTGGTATTTAGATTGGAGAAATTAAGCTGCATTACAGGGTCCAGTGAACAGGAATATGGACTGTCTCTGCAAGAAAGCTACCATCTGGCTAATTATCCAGCAGATGGGGGGAGGTGTATGTTGTGGTTCCTTTGCTACCTGCAGGCCTCTGACAAGTTTGGGTGAGCTGGAGTACTTCAGAGCTTGCAGGGTAAAGCCTTTCCGTAAACTGTTGTTTTGCACTTCTGGCATAGCAGGTGCGCACTTAGCTGAACAAAGAAATAAAGATTGTGGGCTACACATGTATAGGACTTGGGGTGTAGGCAGTGTGTGTCTGATCTGTGGCAACTAGCTAGAACTATCATACCTGCTTGTGTCATCTGCTATACCCCCTTTGTGGGCATTGCTGTTTGCAGCTGGCAAATTGTTTCCACCTTCTGGCCTTACCCTGGGGAAAGCTTCTTCCCTGGTTAAGGTAAAAATTGTGCCCAAGCTCCATTCACTGTGGTTTGCTGAAGGGAGGGGTTTTAAAAACGAAGCAAAACCTTTCTTCTCTTTTCCAAATTGTTTGAATCTACGCTATCTGTGAACTTGTCTGCTAAAAACTATTGAAAAAGGGATGAATATGGAGAACTGATGGTGGAGGGTTTCAATTCTGTCCCAAAATGTGTAGAAGGTGGGTAAGAGTCACAGACACCTCCCGATGAGCCAAAATCTGCTCAGTGGAAGAGACTTTTTGCCCAAACTTCCAAGAAGGACGTTCATGGTCCATTTGAGGTGATGTGCCCCATTATTGTGAAAACTGTCATCTGTTGATATATTGTGAAAGCCCAGCTGTAGCCCTCTTTGGTGGCACTCTGGGCTTCTGTGGGCCCTTCTGTTTCTCAAAAGAGCTATAGTTAAGAAACTAGCTAGTGGCTCCTGCTTTATAGAGGAAGAGATGGCAGACAGCAGAAACCTCAAATTTGAAGTCTCTTCTCTAGTAGAAATGATTGTTCTTTGTAAGGTTTAAATTTTCTCTATGCAGTGTTGATTAAAAACATGGTAATTTTGTGGTGCTGTACCACTGAATCTTTAACTATTCTCATAAATAACCAGGTCTGGGTGTTAGAAAAACAGCTCTGGAACCAGGTAGTTGTACTTAAATTTAGCTTTGTGTCAAGACAAAACCTCTGATTGGATGTACACTCCATTAATATTGATTAAAATTGCAGTCTGAGTTTATAGAGTCTGGCAATAGTGCCCTTTTGTTGCTATAGGCAACTGATACATTGTAAATTTACTGAATATTAGATTTATATTCAGTGTTTCCATGGTCTTTCTGCTAGAAACAAGGTTTCTTCCTGTAGATGAAGCAAGCTCTGACAGCCCTGTGAGTATACAGAAGCAATGCTAACAAGATCAGGAATTTAGATGTCTGTTCTCAATTGATTATTTTTTAAATGTCTTTCCACTGTGGAATAGGTTTTCTGTTTAGGTCTGTCTTTCCTTTGCTTCCTGGGTGGTCAGGGGCAAACATATTGGAACCACACAATGCTCACAGTGTATTCAAGGTTAAAAAATTAAGTTTGAGTTTACACTCCAGCAATGCCTCCGAGATGCTAGCAGGTCTACCCGTGGAGGTACCGGCAACCTTCCTAAGAAACCGACAAGGTAGGTGACAGTGAAACAAAAGTAAATAGGCTGGTCACATCAACTTCCCTTTGAAGCTCAGCAGGTCATGGCTGTCCTGGAAGCGGTGGGAATTCTCCAACGAAAACAACCCAAAGAAAAATTAATCCGATCCTGGCAATGAAACAGTGTAGGGAACTTTATGGCTCTTGAGTGCTACACACTTATGTTCCACAGGTGATCTCTAATGTGATCTTTCAGCATTGATTTTTGTCTTCGTACCTTCTGGTTGTTCTCACTGAAGTCAGATGCTAGTCAGCAGCCATCGTAGGCTAGAAATATCCTTTTGGGGCATGAGTGTGATGTCCACATCCCCTGTTCTCACTGAATAGACACCACTCCCTGTTTCTACAGACAGGACGTTACAAGCTGGCTTAGTACAGGACCTGCAATTCCAAAATAGTTTCACTTTCATATAGACAAGAAGTATATGAGTGTGCCTTTACCAGAAATAAAAAATATTTATTTTTCTCTTACAACTTCATGATTTGGCTGTGTCTTTCAGCTAACTGACATGGGATGTAACTATATCTTTCACTATGAGCTATGTATCATTTTCTTCTAATGGGTTTCTTAAGGCCCTTTTGTGGAAGGAACCTGCTGTCCTGTGCGGGATAGGATATTATATAGGCAGTGGTTCGCTTCACAGTAATGGTGGCTGTTACAACCAGGTGGGAAAATGAATGGATATTCCATACTGTCCTCCATTTCCAGGAACATCTGAGCGTGCATCTGTGTTGTAACCACATCAACAACTACAGCGTAGTGTAGAGATGCCTTAATTAATGTTAAACTAAGCATCTCTGTCCAGGCATCCCAGCACAGAGCCCTGCAGGACTGCAAGGTCCGTCCCAAAAGGCAGGTAATTTAGCCTTCAGTAAGCTTTGTGCTTTTATGTTGAAAATATACCTCAGGTAACTTGCTTAAAGCTAAGTGGAGTTGTCTTTCAGCTGCACTGCAGTAACTTAGTAGCAAGTCCCTCAGAGCACTGAATTTGTTTTTAGCTGGGTGGAAGAGATTTCCCTCTAAGCTATGCAGGAGTGCATGCCAGTCATGCAGAGGTTGTATTGCCTCTTGGTTACATGTCTTCACTTACTAACATATTCCAGTTGCTTCCAGGGAGGTTACTTGTGGAGAGACATTCTGGAGGGAGATTTTTTTGATGTTCACTTATTTGACTTCAGTTTTATGGGTCCTAAAGGATGTGTTTTGTAGAAAACTGGGCAGGAGTGGCAGCATGGAAAGCTGGGCACAAGTGTCTTAGCTTAAAAAGTAGGGAAGAAAACTTGGTTTCTCTTAACAGTTACTTGCTGAACTAAACTGTAATTAAATTTCCAAGCAACCTCTAAGCACTACAGGATATTGCATGGAGTTGCATATCTTTCCAGTTTGTGCAAGGCGGTGGTTACTGATGGCAGTCTCTAAAGCTTTTGCAGAGTAACAGGAGATTGCCAGCGATGCTGCCATGTTCCCTTCTAAAAAACTGTCTGGAACGTGTTTTGGGAGGAGGATTTTTGGCATCCTGCAGCTGTTGGAAAATTGTTTCAGAACAGGGCAAGCTCCATGGATTGTCCTCTGGGATCTGTTCTGTTCTTGCTTGAAAGAATTTTACTCAGTAAACCTTTTTCAAATAGTTTTGGTGACTTTCTGTAGGTAACTCCTATGCTGACATGGTGCACCAGGCTCTGGAGCCAACTGGAAACCAATGGAAGACCTCTACAATACTCCTCTGAAAGCCTTCAGATAAGGGTTTTAAATTACCTGTATGCCTTGACTGTACCCATAAAATAAGTAAATGAATGAGTGGGCAAACCGAGACATGTGAAGATTCCTCCAGATGCTTTTGGAGGGCTATGTTTAAAGGAGCAGCTACACAGGACTTTTTTTCCTAAGTATTTGTTTCAGGACAGCCACATCAAATATAGTAAATCTGTGACCTAAAATAGAAGCGTCTGCCAGACCTTGGCTGGTCAGTGTCTTGTGTGGAGAAAAAAGCTGTTGGTGACGATTGTAGTATTGCTGTGCCTTGGTTCTGACTTCGAGCTGCTGTGCAGGGTTTTGTCTCTTGAGGTTAAGTAGCCCCAAAGGACTGAACTTGCGATGTTATTTCCTGGCCAGTCTGTAAGGCACTCAGCTCCATGGCATAGCGCTCTTATTCACAATTAATCCATACAGTTGTGCTCAGCAGAGATTTGAGGCTTTCCTGCACAGGGAGTTGTTTTGGTTGAGACTTTTTCTTGATTAAATGTCAGTACTTTGCATTACACAGTTCCTACAAATCAGTTAGTTTCAAAGATATCACTAAACATGCCTTTCTCAAGCAATCTTCCTTGCTGCCAGCCCTCCTGCTGCTGTCCTCACACATTACTTCAGATTTTTGTGGGGTCAGACCCTACTTTAAATCCTGGGGCACAGCCAAGTGTGTTGGTGTGCAACTGCAGGTTTGTGTCCTTGGTGTGAGAGCCACTGCGTTTTGTGTGTGCCTGAAACAGATTGCAGATGAAGCAGCTGAGGAAATGTGGCTTGCAATTTCACAGCTGAGGTTTGTAAGGATTTTTTTTGTGTGACAAGGTGTAGCTGTTGGCAAGGGGTGACAGCAGGCACCAGCACACAGGTCATGGGACCACCCAAGATGTGACACAGGCTGTCGCATCTATGACAAGTGGTAGCAGAGCAGAGGACAAGAGCCCCTGGAGAACTTCAACAACCCATCCATCAGCCACACACACAGAAGAGGGAGCCACAGACTTGTCGGGTTTTCACTGGGATGGGATTTCTTCCACAAAAGCAGCAATTAAGCTGTAATTAGGCAACAATAGGCTTATGAAGAAATACCAGAGTGCAGTGACCTCTAACAAGGCTGCTGGTGCGAAGGCACAGCCCTTGAAAGTCAAATCTTTTCCAAGGTCAGAATTTCTGAAACCTTGGTAGACATAAACCTGCCACCAAAACCTGGTCGGACGGAGGGAGCTTTTCCAGGGAATGTTAAATATAACACTCTGGTATATGCATTGGGGGTGCATTTCTAGTTCTGGCTGATGACTGCAGTGGTTCTCTCAGCACCAGCATCTTTTTCTAAACAAATCAGCATAAATTTACCTCCCTTTTCAGAATTTACAGGAGGAGAAGCCTCTTCTTTCTGCTAGACCCCTCTTTTTTTCCTGCCCCTGTAAAGTCGGTTGCACAGCCAAGGCCAGCCCCTTCACAGTACAGATATAGGAATCAACGTGTCAGAAACCAAAAGCAGTTGCAGTATTAAAAATACCTTTGTTTGAGCAATGCCCAGCTTTTTTGGCCACCCTATTTTAAACAGCACTTTGAGAAATTCTTGTCAATACATTCATGGGAAGATAAGTCACTCAGTTAATCACTTAAGGCATTAATGATTTGGCTTTTGGGATACCTTCTTAATTTACAGTGCACTTCTCAACACCTGGTCATCAGCAGAACAGAATTCAAAAATGGAGGCAGTTGTTTTTCCTACAAATACTCAAGGCTTCGCATTGTTTTTTTCACTTCTTTGAATAAACAGTACTTACTTCTGCTGCTGGAAGAGAGCAGCATCTGGGTTAGGTATATATGCATGTCCTGTTCCAATCTGAACAAGACACATTTCTGCACCCTGGAGACAAATAGCGAGGCTTCAGAGGTGTCTGGTTAGTTGTCAGCCTGTTCTCTGACACTCTTCAACTTTCCTTCTTTCAAGGATGTACTTACAGAGGTTCTGTGTGAAACAGTTAAGCAGAGAAACACTTTTATATCCAAGTTTAAAGACAGTTTCGGGGAATATTACTGCAGAAGTAGGGAATGTAGTGGTTACTACACACACTTTTAGAGAAGGTGATAGAGGGAAATGCTTGGGGGTGTAGTGGAAGGGAAATTGCGAAGAGACATGCAGAAATTCTGCTTTGCTGGAGAAATTTGGATTATGATTTTATTGCTCATTGTTGCAATCTCAACCAAGTGATGTCTGTCAGGTGGTAACACGTAGTCATATGGAACTTGCCAGGCTTTTCTCTGGCTGAGGTAATTGAATTTCGTTTTAAATATGTAATCAGTTATTTTAAGGATTCAAGACAAAGATTTGTTTCAGAATCAACCTGTGTGAAAGAAACTTGCTACTGTATAAATGAAACATTCAGAAGAACACATGAAATCAACACTTCACAGTCAAACTAGCAAACTGGGAAAGTCACTATCTGAACACTTGGTACCTAGGTTTGGTATGCGAAGCCCCAGCTTCTTTGGTAATTGTCTCTTCAGGGGTATGAGAGAGATTTTTCAGGTTATTAAGCAGAACTAGCTGAATAATAATTTCACAGTTGAGAAATCAGTTGGGACTTAGTAAAGACAAGAAGGCTTACTTTTCCTCAAACTGTGAAAGAAGTCTGAGGCAGAGACCTGTTCTGAAATCTTGTTGGACCTGTGGTCAGAAATTTGACCAATTTTGCAACACATTGATTCAAAATGTGCATTTATAATCTTACATGAGCAGTGCTTTTAAGACTTTTCATTACTTTTTAGAAGTTGGATTTCTGCACTTGACCTCCAGTTTGTATTCAAATATAGTTTCAGCAGAACAGTAGGAATTTGGGGGGAGGGAAATCAGATTAATTTATCATGACACCAAAGACAGGATAAACGTAATGATGAGTGGTTACTTTTGTATGCAGACTGTTACCAGTAGCAAAAATAGTACCTATGATGTAAGACTAGATTTAGTGGCAAATTGGAAGTTAACCTTGTCTGAAAACTTAAGAGAGACCACTCATCAGAGTAAAAACTAATACATAAATGGAAAGTTACTCAATGACCTAAAACTATGTTCCATGCTCACTGATATTATTTTTAAGTCACTGATATTAACAACGGGTATAAATCACTTAAACTTATCCTGCTATCTTTACCTTGCAATTCAAAGCAATGAAAACAACCAGTGCTGCAAAGGATATGCTGACAGGAGCAAAGATGTATTTTCCCTTGCCGGTTCTACGTACCAGGTCATTCTAACCTGGTGAAGCCCTGTGCCTTTATGCTCTTCTGATCGGTACAGCACAGCCGGGTCTCCACTCTGATGTTCTGTAAAAGTTTATGCAGCCTTGTTTCAACATGTTCTGTTCGTTGAGTTTCTGTTGTTCACATTAATAAATATTTATTTGCACTACTTGCTGTTGCCTAAACCTTATTGCTGGAGATTTCAGCTGTTATAATACAGTTGTGTTTTCTCTTGCCATAGAATGTCTTCTCATGAAATCACTGCAAAAAGGAGAATAAACTTTCCTCCTAGAAATAGCTGCCCGTGGACTAACAATCATTGTATTATACAGTGTCTTCAGCTTTGGTCCTAATCTTGAGGGCATAAAGTCATCAATACTGGCTTATTGCAGTGCTGGGATGATTGGCTGGATTTTCTGGGCAGTCTGGGGCCTGAAAATCCTGGTGTTAGTATCACCATAGACAAAATACAGTGTGCTTTGTGCAACTGGGGGGAAAGGGCCACGGTTGTGCATAGGGCAGGCATGTTCTTCCAAGAAGCCTCCAACCTCTCTCTGACTCCTAGTGAGTCAACAAATTCTTACTACCAATATTTCTATGATTCAAAGGCTAGGTTACTTGAGGAAGTTGTTGGATTTTGTTCTCTGTAAGACTGAAAAACTTTGAAGTGGGTAGGGTACAGACCAAATAAGGAAAAGAGCTGAGCATAAAGAGATGGAACTCTAAACTGGAAAGGATGACTTTGGCTTCCCAAACCTTCAACCCAAGAGCGCTCCTGACTTGCGATGGTGTTATTCTTCCACATTTGCTGGTTAGGTTAGCTCTCCTGCCTTGGTAGGAGGATACTTTTTTTTTATAAGAACAGTTCAGTCCAGAACTGGATGGTCACATAAGATCATCATGCTGCTTCATGCAGCATCACTTGTGGTGGAAATGGTGCAGGCCAAATCATGCAGTCTCTGACACAACTATTACCTGTTTGGCAGAATATGGCTGTGAGTCCTTAAAAGCATTCAACACTTCACAAGGGAAGGGATCCTGCCACAGCGTTACACTGCATGCTGCTCACCAGGAAAATGCTCCTAGAGAACTAAATGGTGCAAGTTTGATCTGGGCCATTGAGATTTGCTGACTTTGAATTCTGCAGCGATATTTTTAGAATTGGTTTCCAAATGTGGAGCTGTGCTTTAATTTCTATGCAGAACCGGATTACCAAGTTGGCTGACCCTTATAAATGCTTGAGTGGGTTTGGAAGAAGCACATCTGTGTCTATGGAGTCTAATTAGAAATTAAAACCTCACATTTTTATAGCTTTGGGTTAGTAGAAAAGAACTTTAATACAGAGGCTGTACCTTGATGGATGCATGATGGGGGTGGGTGAGAGGGGGAAAGAGTGGTGACCCTAGGAAACCTCTCCCTAATTTCTTCCAATTTTTGAAGCATGTGCAGAAAAGCCAACTATGTTTCAGTCTTTAAATATTGCTCATATCTCTAGGGGTAAATGCTATTATGCATTTCATCATATTGGTTAAAATGTAGGTGAATGCCCAGAATGCCATTGATTTGCCCCACTTCTTAGCTCTGGTAAGTGGTGTTTTGAAGCACCTCTGTGGCATGCAGGAAAATGGCAGCGTATTTTCAGCAGCACATGGAAACATGAAGGTGTGTCATGAGATGATTATTGAAGTGCAGAGCCTGCCTCCATAATGTAGTTTAGTTGCAGAAGGACAGCAGGTTTATGCAGCAGTGAGTCTGTCCATTTTCCCCTGACACGTTTTCGTTGGCTGATACAAACCAATTTTAAAGCTCTTTTCCAAAGATAATTAGGATGCCATATTTCAGGCTCACTGAAAAACAGTAGTAGGGTAGAAGAGACCCAAACAAGTGCCCTGCTTTTGGAAGGACGGACAAAATTCAGGCAGGCTGGGATCACAGAATCACAGAATAGCAGGGGTTGGAAGGGACATTTGGAGATCATCTGGTCCAACCCCTTGCCAAAGCAGGTTCACCTAGAGCAGGCCGGGACAGGAATGTATCCGGACGGGTTTTGAGTATCTACAGAGGAGGAGGCTCCACAAACTCTCTGGGCAGCCTGTTACGGTGCTCTGTCACCCTCGAAGTAAAGAAGCTTTTCCTTATATTGAGATGGAATTTCCTGTGTTCGAGCTTGTGCCTGGGATCTGCATGGCAGCCATGCGCTCCTGGCTCTCGCTGGATCCAAGTGATGCTTTCTACTTCCCGACAGTGCTGATCGAGGAGGGATATTGCCACAAGCTGGGGAGAGGATGGTTAAAGAGCAAAATAAACAAATCTTTGTGCAACCAGGATTCATTAATTTTCCTGATCAGGGAACAGCCTGTTACTTTTTTTAAAAGGAAATCAGAAGGGTTGATTTTTAGAGAAAAAAAAAAAGGCTATGGATCAGTGTAATCTAACAACCAGCAAAGTAACACCTTATAAGGTACAAAGCATGTTAATGAAGGGTGAACTTCAACCACATGATGGCACAGCACCTGAGGTCAGGACTGTATGAGATGATTCAGAAGGACACCTCTGAGCATCATGTTTTGTTTAACTTTCATCTTGTTTTTGAGGCTATAAGCTTATTCCTTCCACCCTGTGCTTCTACTTCTTTGTTCCTGGTTCTCTGATGCATCTCCTATTGTCCGCAGTAGCCCAACGTTCCTCTGTAGATTGGCTGGGTCTTTTTTTTTTTTTTTTTTTCATTTAAATCATAGATTGTGATTTCCTTCAGGCAGAAGATGAAAAAAAATAAAAACCTAAGCAACAGATTAAATTGCTCTGTGAAAGCCTCAGTTAACAATAATACTGGCTTTTCCCTCTCCCGCACAGACTTAGATTGAATGGAAGATGTGGTTGGGAGAAGAACCATGTTGGAGAGCCCTGCACTAGTATTTCAGACCCTTTAAATGAATTAGCTGTCCATCACATCATAACAGAGTATAGCTACTCAAGCCCTGCTGTGCTTCGTTTTCATTAGCAGAATTCTTTTTTTTTTTTGCTTGTATGAATTCATTTCAAAATCCAAGTCAAAATAAAAATTCTTTCCTCTCTGCAGCTCCAGCGTTCTGGGGTGAAGTGCAATGATTCTGCCCTTGCACAAAGTCATCTGTCACCCAACTTTGCTAGCATGTGCCTGTCCCTTGGTGCCTTGGAAGCCTGGCTTTGAGAGCAGTCCCCGTTCAGGCCCCTCACCTGGCGTGGGCAGGGACGGGTGCGACTAGCAGCCTTACTGTCCACATTCAGTGCAAACCATCTGCTTCTCACAGCAGTGCTGGGTAATGATCTCAGCATGTTTCACGCCCTGGGAACTTTGTGCAAACACATTCTCATATGGTGGATAACAAGGAAGCCCTAAACATTTCCAGCCTGCAGAGAGGCTATGAAAGCAGTAGTCGAATGAGGGGTGGGTCAGATGGAGTTTGTCAGCAGAGATGGTGATGCCATGGGCTAAAAAGTCACTCCACCACACATGGCGCTGATAGATTGAGCCCTGGCACGCCGAGTTTCGCTTGCTCAGCCACTTCCGCAGAGAAGGCGGTTCACTGTGCTATGCTTCTCCCTCTGGAAAAAAGCTGTTCTCTCTCCATAGCCCAGGGCGTCCCTCCCAGCCCTCTCCTGCCTCTGCCACCAGGCTGCAGCTCTAGGGGTGGTTTTGCTAACAACTTATTGGCTGCTTCATTCAAATAGGGAAGGAAGGGTCTTGGTGAATGTGTTTTTTCTCCCATTATCTTAGATTTCAGAGTGGCTCTCTGTAACGCTGCAGTGCAGGGGAGGCTCATCTTGTTCTGTTCAGATGGAGCTATGAAATGTAAGTTGTCGTGATCTGTAAACCCTTATCTTCCTGGGGTCTTTCTTGTTGGCTGTGTGTAGCTGGAGCAGGGCCGTATCCTCCGAGCTGGCTGAGGATGGTGGGAAAGGAAGAGGAGAGAGGACGCAGTGCTTGAGGACAAGGAAACATTCATTCTCCCAGAAACCTATTCCCCTTTTCTCCAAGGTTGCATACCTGTCTGACCTTCAAAAAAGGGCACAAGCTGTGGGAAACTCAGACACGTGTTATCCATGTGTCAGAGTGCTGGATAAGTGAAGTAGCACAGCAGTTTTACAGCTCATATAGGGCTCAAGAAACATACTTACGCACCTGATACCTTGGAGCTGGGACAAAAGACTGTGGGAGAGAGATTGCATTGTCTGCCACAGCTGCTGCTGCAATTAAAAGATGTGAGTATTCCTGCTAAAGTGGTCATGCTCTTTAGTATGGTGGAGCCCCATTTATTTTCATTTCAAAAATAAGGTATCTGAGTTGGATCTTCTAGTTGGTTTCATTGCTGGAAAGGAGGAGCATTGCATCTTTGAAGCCATGTTGTTTGGGTTGTGAACAAGAGAGATTTTTCCCGTGTCTTTTCCGCCATTCTTTTTTTGCTCTGTCATTTTCAATATCTGATAGCTGCTGAGCAGACTGTCCCAAAATTAGCGGAGTAAAACAGAGCTAGTTTTGTTAAGTTTTACTGTTCAGGATCCTTTTCTCCACCCTAACAGAGGTATACCCAGAACGTCTATTCTCGCTGTGGTGCTGATGAGTAGAGGACAAGCAGCTGCAGAAGTCCTGTCTGTCTGCAGATGGAGGACAGCACTGCATTGCCTGATGTGCAGAAGCAGAAGGGTCAGGGCTTCACTGCTTTCACATGGAAAGTTTGCTTTTTGGGCAGGTGTGGTCATCTGTCTGTTAGGGACTGAGTCCTGGGCTGCTGCTTCCTTCTGTATTGGTCTACATAAGCGACTGCGAATAAAATCTACGATTTAAACCAGGGCACCAAGATGAAAAGTTCTGTCATCCTTCATCAGTGCCTTACAACATAAAGGCACCAGGGTTAATCTTATGGAAGGAACTGGAAAATTGACTAGTCATTTTTTTTTTAATCCAATGCCTTTGTATTTTCATGATCAGTTGAAACCACTGACCCTTAAATGAGTCAAAACCTTCAAATCATTGTCTTGGACAGTAAACACCTTGACATAGTTTCCAACCCAATGATAAGCTACAGCTTTGAAAGCTCTTTTAATTATTTAAAAAAACCTCTGGGATAAATACACCTTTAGCAGCTTAGATGTTTTATTCTGAAACTTGCTATATGTGAGCTGAGATGAATGCAAAAGTAAAAGGAGTCAGATATAAAAGAGGTAAATCTGCTGACCGCCTTCTAATCTGGTGACTCCCGTGTAGTGTTTCAGGCTATTTTCTGATTGGCAAGCTGAGTATATTGGTCCTAAAAATGTTAATAAGCCTTTTGTAAATGAGTTTTAACTTGTTAATTAAGAATTTCTAGCTATGGTTATGACCTGCAGGGAAATGTTTAATTGGCTGTTTTCCCTAGCTGGTTAAATGTCTTCGTACTAGAAAAGAGGAAGAGTGTATGCTTATGGGATTTGAACACCTCAGACCTAGTGTAAGACAGAATTCCTGTGCTTAATACTGCTGCAGAAGTTTTCACCGCTGACCTCTGCAAGGCAACTCCCCACTTCAGCGCAATGGAGCAAGAACTCGCTGGCCTGCCTCAGTTTGCTCTTCTCTTGGAGATGAATGCAGGTAGTGGAAGGCAACAGAAATATACTCCTGTCTGGTGGAGCATGGGCACACGTTTTCCATAGCAGCAGAGCCTCCCTCCCCGGGGATATTCAAAGGCCATCTCGTCATCGTCCTGGGCATCTGGCTCTGGGTGGCCTTGCTTAAGCAGGGGATGTTGGACCAGATCACCTCCAGAGGTCCCTGCAAACATCAGCTAGCTTGTGTTTCTTCTCAGCCAGAGAAAGAGGGAGGGGAGGGATGCGCTGGCAGTAAGTCATGCTGTGATTCAGCAGCCTAGCAACAGGCCAGAGAGGAGCAGGGGGGCATTTGCAGCCACAAGCCTGTGTTTGGAAGAGGGTTGGATGCCCAAGCCATGAAAGATGACACTTGATATTCCCAAATGAGGTGAAGGTAACTAGAGATTCTGCACGGAACCAAAGTGTGGGCCTGGGTCCATTGTCAAATGGGAATGCCTGCATGTGACCTGGACTGGTTTTCCAGCATCCAAACAATGTTTCCCACTATCTGCTAGAAGACCCATTGAATTACTGGATGCTGTGCTAAATTCCCCTTGTTTGTTTGTAGTTAAGTATCCAATAGTCTGGAGAAATATAGGAAGTCATTCAGTGCTTCTTGCAGTGACACTCACTTTCCCTTCTGCAGAAATGGAGCCACTGCTGGAGGCAGCAGAACGCCCTGCGCATGTGGGGCAAAGCAGGGAGAAGGTGCTGCATGGGCAGGATCATTGCCATCACTTTCAGTTAGTTGGAATACTCAAGTGGAGAATGCTTCAATACCTTGCACAGACACGCTTTCTGCAGTATGGAAGAAGACCAGAAGGATATATCTATTGAAGTAATTTAGAACATTTGTCCAATTACATTTTGAAGACGGTGATTTGGCACTGTGCTGCTGCTTCCTTTTTAAATGCTTAGTTGCAGCTGAAAACAATCTGAAGCTTGAATTCATATTTCAGCAGGTTGCAGCCAAAATCTGGAAATCTAGTCACGTCTATGTGCAGCCATTATTGAGTTTAATGAGAACTTTATGCCTGCAACAAATGGCACCCCATTTGTCTTCATCTAATCATCCATTCAATCCTCCACTCCTCTCAGAAAATTTGGGGTGAATCCTTGGTTGAAAGTAACCATCTTGTAGCAGTGGCCATCTGGAAATGCCTGTTGCAGCATAGCTATGAAGGGTGAAGAAGCCTTCTTTCTCCATTTCTGTATAGAACGCTTTAAGTAGAGTATTTCATTTGAGAGAGCAGCCACATGGTGATTAGCACTGTTGCATACCACTGCGCTGATTCGGATGCATAAAGACAGGGTAGAAAATGACTTGAGGACTGTGTGTGCAAGAAAACTTTTAAAGCAAGCCGTGTTGGAAGGGTGAACAATATTCTGCTTATTAATGTAGATTGGAATTTCCTGCTAGCTGAGAATAATGCAAAGGTCACTCGCCAGCTGCAAGCAAACAGCGTGTGGTTGATTCTAAAATTAGTTAATCTCTAGCATTTCCATTTCTCTTCTATGCATTTCTTATTCTCTACCTTAGGCCTGGGAATCCTATTAGAGATACCACAAGCTTGAAAGAAAATTAATTCTTTCTTTGTTCTTCTTTGTAAACTTCTGTAAACTGTGGCAGTTGAGATAACTAGGTGTCTGTTGCCTATCATTATGGCCGGTGTATTATTATTATGGCCCTAAAACACTTCCCATATGCTCAGTGGCATGATTTAACTCTTGAATGGCTTAGAGTTATCCTTTCCTCCCCATCGGCTGGAGTCTGCTAGCACAAACATGTTATCTGCGACCATTTTACACTGGCTTTTTTAAAGTCTTCTCTTTTATCTCTTGGGCTCAGAGATAACCTCAGGGAGAACCTGAATAATGGCCTCAGAAAACCCTCAATTTCTTTTTGCTGGTGAGCTGGGAGCTGCTGGCATGATGATGCAGCACCGTGGCTGGTCTGGAGGTGGGAAAATTGTCAGAGCCTTGGATGGAAAGGAGGACAACAGCACTGCAGGCATAAAACTGCCCCCATGTTAGCTGACGTGCAAGGCAATGCTAACTACTGAAGAAAATAACTCTAGAGAGCACCTGCTTCTGCTTTAGGGGATCTTGCAGAAAGGTTTTAACCTGACAGCTGTATAAAATAAACTACTTAAAGCAGAAACACCTGTCTTGGGACATGTGGCTGATCCTTTGCCTGCAGAGGTGATTTGTGTGGCAAGAGAGGTGGTGATCCTTAGAATGACCGTGGCCAGCTGGTAACACAGGAGGAACTTGTCGCATTCAAGTGAGTTTAAACACCGAGAGCCAGTTGTGCTGTCTGGATGTAAGAAGCCAAATCTGGATATAACAAACCAAATCCTGCTGTCTGCTGAATATTACTGGGGCGATACTAGTTAGTCTGATACACATCGCAGGGAATGAATGGATGGCCAGTCAGTTGCTGTTCTGCGTATGAGTATTATGTGTCTAAGCCTAAGGTGAGATCTACACACCTCTGTTCTGTCGGTTGATCTCACTGCTCTGCACATGCTACCGGTACCTGCTGTGGGTAGAGGTGTGTTAAAGCAGATATGAACAGAGCAAGCCATATGGGACATCGTTTCATCACACAGCTGGTCATATTAAACCAAGATAGTGTTTTATAATAGATAAAAGTCTAATTTTTAAAGCCCTTGTAACTGGGAGAACATGATCTGGAATGCCCTGCATCCGGGGAGCTCTGCGGGCATGGGCACAGCAGGAGGGAGAGTTGACAGCACCGCTTTCTGCAAAAGCACTGGGCATCTTTGCTTTTCCTCCAGCCTGTCCGTCCACTGCAGCCTGTTCAGTGGGAACAGGCAGTAATATGTTTGATAGCTTCTCTGAACCCCTTGCTTATTTTGAAACTTGTGAGAATTTTAATTTTAATCTCTTGTTAAACATTCCCCATCAACAGAATCACAGAATTTATCAAATCATCTAATTCCTAGCTTCCTTCCTTAGGCTAGAGCTAATGTGTCCTCAGGTTGCAAAGTCAGAATTTTCCTTTCTTTGTAATAAATGTAAATACAGTTTTAGGATTCAGGATTTCTCACTTTTAGGCGTAAGAATCAAGATAACTGGCTCCTGTCCTCTCTTCAATATTCTGCACATTTAAACAGATCACCTGGCTAGGCAGCCTAATGGGAATTCAATACAAACGATATTAAACGCAAACATACCTTTTAAATGTTGATTGTATAGAGACGTTCATGTTCTTATACACTGAAAGAAGAGAACTTCATCTTTGATATTACATTCTCCTCTCTCGTAATTTTGTTTTGACAGCGATGAGAGTGCTTAACAAGACAGTGGGGGCTGCAGAAGCATGCTGTTGCACTAATGTAAAACTCAAGCAATGCCATTAAAAGAAAAGGTTTTTCTCCAGGTTTCCTTGGTGGACTGCAAGCAGAGTGTGGTCTGCAGTCTTGTGTTGCGTCTTAAGCATGGAAATTTCTGTACCGATAAAAGCTACAAAACAAAAAACAGCAGTCAGCGATGTGTCCACTTATATAGAACACCCCCAAAAAATAGCAGTGAAAGGGAAGGAAAACATCCCATGTTCTTCTGCTGACTGAACACGTGTGCAGCCTGACCGGGGTGACCCGTATACTGTTGGCATCCAGAGCTGCGCTCCCAGCGCTGTCTGCCTGCGGCTAGATGGACAGGAGGACGGTGTTTGTCCGTACACAGCTTGTAGTGATGCAGCAGGAGGATTCGGCAACCAGACTGCTCGGAAGAAGTGGTGTCCGGTCTTGTGTTTATGTCCATCTCTGCTTTCTTTTTTTTTATTAAATTCCTGACCTCCTTTTTGTGACTGTTCACAGGATATTTGTGACACATGGCCTTCAGGAGGGTTTATCTCTGTCACCCATGTCATTCAGGACACTTGTAGCAATATCCAAACTGTGCCGGCAGGGAAATAGAGAGAATCTTTGGAAGAGTTGATGTGTGGTCCTTGCTTGAATATTCTGGAATGGCAGTGATAGCTTTGTACATTTTAAAGAAAAAAATCACTTGCATTGATACACAGCAGAACATACAGCAATCAGAAATGCCTGCTGTTCCTCACTGCTCCTTAGCATCCAGTTTAGGGGCAACAGGAGAAAAGGGTTAGGTCTTAAATTCCATAAAGTTAAAGAAAACTCATCTTTTCATTCAACCACCTATTTACAACCCTTCCACTAGTCTTGGAACACCTGACTCTGCACCTTTTAAATTCAAGCTTCTGTTTTATGTGTCTTCCATAGCATGGTTTTCATAGTCCTCCTCAAGGAGGCAAATGATGGAGTCAGAAACTGATGAGAAGGTAGAAAACCTTTCACATTTGAACTGCCAGTTCCACTCCAGCAAAGACAATAACCAGGAGTCATTAGAAAGGTATTTGGACAGAAACCCACAGATTTTCATGAAGACCAAATCCTGCTATACCAGAACCCATATAAAAAATTATTTACGAATAATTGTACACCTTGTACTAATCTCGCTCTTGATCTCACCAAACTAGCTGCAAAGGCAAGCAATGTTGGCCGTCCCCCAGGTCAGTGAACTCGCTATTCCTTACTAGCAACAGATCTGTTTTCAGATGTTAATGTTTAACTTGGAGGGACTGCGTGGCCCATCAGGATGGCCAGCCTCGTCCCCAGCCCTACAGGCTGCTCTCAGTCACTTTTCCTAGGAGAGGTCGGGTTGCTGCCAGCCATGCTGAAGGTTCTGGAGTGTTAGGGTTAACTGGGGCTGTGGAGTGGTTGGAGGAACATCTCTAGCTGTTCCAGCGCGTAGTAGCTGCCAGGTTACACTGGGGTGGTAGCTACCAAGGAACACCATTAGCATGTGCCTCTGAAATCTGCTGATAAACCTACTGATACCTCATATGTGGGGAAATGGGGACCAATTTCCATTTTCACCTTGTGTTTAATGGGGCTGCTGGGAATCCAATGCAGACACTTCTCGTCTGTCCTCACTCCTACAGGAAAACACTTTTCGTATGAACATCCAGGTACTCTGCTGCCTCAGGTTTATCCAGACTCCTCCTGCGTAGTTTATCTCTTCCCTCTTTCTGTGAATCACTGCGGCTTGTCATAATTTATTTTTATGACATGCTGGAAGGTATAATAGGGACTTATAAAGATGCTAGGGAGAAGCCACCTGAAATAGTAAGTGGTCCTAATTATAAAGTTAAAGCTGCCTTTCTAAGCTATTTGGTTCTTTATTATACCTTGGACAACCCAAAAATGTTCTTGGCTACAATTAGACTTCCAGATACAATAGGTGAATTGTAAATGAAAACCATCCAGTGGAAAATTACACTATTAGCCTGGAGCAGTAGCCCTCATCTTTACAGTTTATGGTGCTGCACAGCCTACACATCCAGTAATGTTCTGTGAGTCCATTAAGTTGAGCGGACAGTCTCTTAAAAGCAGAAAAGTTTAGTTTTTTGAAAAAATTAAAATCATTATTACATTATATATTTTTTTTTAATATTCCCAGGGTTTCCCACATTAGTCTGGCTTAAATGGAAAGTAATTTATCTTTGCCTTGCCAAGATCTATTAGGCAACATTCCTGAAAGAGCTACATTTAATTATTTTCAGTTATGGTTTTGGTACCTGCAGGGTAAAAAAAAAATTATATGTAGATTTCTGTACAGGGAAGAGTAATAGTAATTGTTATTTAGATTTTGCATCTTCCACAGTTGTGCTTGGATTTCAAGCCCTTTCTTTATGCAGGGTTGCATCCTGATGGTCCAGGTTTGCTGCTTTATGAAAATGCTTTGCTGACTGTACTAATTAAAGGCTGTGGTGCACACCTTCAGCCATCACTGATTCATCACGGTGTTCATGGAGAAACAAGAGTGGCAATGTCACAGCTGGTACAGGAAGAAATGAGGTAAAGCTACAGAGGAGCAGGCAGGGATTGGGACCGTGTGCATGTAGGTTCAAGAGAGCAGCGAACAATTCAGGGTACTCACTGTCTAAAGCTGTCATGTCCTTGGCTCCTGAAAAGCGGTCGTCACTGGCTGAGATTGACATCTGGAGCCAGCAGTCTGAATACAGACTTCTTCATCTGCCCCCTGCACTGGGAGCCAAGGGCATTTCAGATGCCATCGGAGATGGTTTGAGTAGGGTCTTCAGTAATTACATTAGTCGGCTTGGACACAGGACATTAAAACTGACATCTTGTCCTCCTACAGGATTTGAATAGGTGCCATTTTGCATGAGGCTTGCCCTAGTCGTTAAAATAAACAGAAACTGGAGAGGAGCTTTCTCTTGACTAAAAAGAAGAGCTCTAGATAAATGGTTCTTTTTCTGAGGAAGAGGTTGGAGATCCTTCTGCTTTGTTTCTCTTATTTCCACCTCTGCAGGTAACACGTAATAGTCAGGGTCTTCAATTCCAAATGTATCTGTAGTTTATCTGGGAGGTGTACATACCTTAATAGGGTTCTCAAATGATCTGTTACAGGATATAATTTGTGTTAAATTAAATTCCTCGGGTTATAAGATGTAGAAGACCACTGATGTATTTTTGATTAAAGTGATGTGCTTTCCTGTTTTCTCCTGAGATAAAAAGAGGAGTTTGCCAGTGGCATCTCCCTTCTTATATTTTTTGAAAATGCAGCAAAAAGAAAAAGAGTATCTTTAACCATCTTCTGAAACACACACAATTCTTTTAGATTTGTACTTTCTTTTTAATTCATGGAGAACAGCTGTGGAATTGTTACTCCAACAACATAAGTGAATTTCTTAACAGATGGCTCTCGCACTGTCTGGGACAAAAACAGCCTCTTCATCCCGGTGTGGCTTGTTTGTTGTTCTTAAATCCTGATATCTTGACAGGGCTCCAGTAAGTCTTTGCTGTTTTCATTGCAGTGTAAGTATAGTGTTGCTCCAGGAATTCTGCATTGAAGTCTTGCTCCTCTCCCCTTTAAAATTTTTCTTTTAAAACAAGGGAACAAAGGTATTGACTTTTTTCTTGAATTTCAGCTGTGTATGCAACACATTCAGTTAGAGAGATCTGAATGGAAATGTAAAATTCCTCCAGCTGGAAATGGTTTTACAAGGGAGGTACTGCGTGCAGTTACATCAAAGAAAGACACTAGTTTTAGACCTTGAAACTTTCTTTCCTTCATTGCCTCAACTAAGGAAATTTTACTTAAAAAAACAGAGAAGAGATTTTGGACCATGTAATAGTTTACATATAAAATACCAAGCTTGCTCAGGTAACATTTAATCTCCCATTTCTGAAGCAGGGCCGAATCTTCACATTGCAGAGATGCATGGACGGTTACTCACCTCACAGGCTTGAACAGATGTAGGAGTCTCATGCTTAGAAAGTCTGTTTTTTTCACCTGTGGTGTTTTTGTGGCAGTCATCTTGAATATGACATGAGATGCAACAGCCCCCTCCCTTTGCTGTGCCAGCAGAATCCGTGAATCAGCATAGCCCAGATGCGGTGGCTTCATGGATATGGATCCCACCTTTGAGGTCCAGTTGGTGTGGTCATGGCTCCAGCAGCAAGTGCTGGGAGCAAGCGCTGGGCTGCACGCCTGTGCAAGGAGTGGTGTCATCCCAACCTCACTCCGTCCCTCTAGGGATTACAGCACCTGTGGAGGCTGTCTGGGCTGGTGAGCACCACAGCGTTGAGGAGACCATCAGGTGATAAGGCAGCCTGTGCTGCCAGAAGAGCCATACCCCCTCCTCTTCCGAGGAAAAAGCAGTGTGCCAGCCTGGGCTGCCAGCTGAACTGCACCATTGTAAGTGGTGGAAGAAATACAAAAATATACTGTGAGCAAATGTCACAATTTGTGGGAGGTCCTCTTTACAGGCGCTCAGTAAGAAACCCCCTTTGCTTGTTGTTAGCAGTGGATTCTTCTTCCCTAAGAAAACACCTTCACTGTGATAATTACCTGCTGTAATCTGTATTGGTGGTACGAGACCTGATCTACTTCTGGAGGCTTTTGGGAAATGATGTTCTTCAAGAGATGCCATACAGTACAGCTTCTGCTGGATGCAGCAGTTGAGTGGAGACAGTGAGGAGTTAAACTGAAGCCAGGGGAGAATGCAACTTCAGCATCTGTGTTCTCCACACGGCCATGCTTTTATGAGATATGTCTTAGCTCTGTATGAACCACAGTACTAGCTCCTGTTCTACTTGGTGTACTTTTCATTTCTGGATTTAAATCATAGCATGTTAATGCAATTGGACATCCACCGGCGCAATGGAAATACAGAACAATTACTGAAATGTTTGTGCAGGATGAGCAGGAGTGTCTGAGTTCAAAGTGCTGGGCATGGTTATTAATGAAAATCTGTTTGGCATGGCTCCTGTATAATTAAGATGCCACACGTTGTCTCTTTGTGCATGGGTCACTGTCAACATCTCAAGATTATCATAGGCATGATGGCAGGAGGCAGCTACCTCCATAATTTGTTTGATGTAAAAGCTGGACCTGAGAACTAGTGGCTCAAACTGGAGCTCAGCCATACAGACGGTTTTGGAAACTTCAAAAGCAGTCACAAATTCCCTGAACCCTGCCCCATTATAGCTGGGGGAGTAGTTGTATATGAAAAGCCCGTGGAGCAGTTGGAGTAAACGGCCCTAACTGTACTGTTTGTGCAATTTAATATCCATTTCTGCTCAAAGCAATTCTGCAGGGATTTTACATAGTGTAAGAGCAGAATAATTTAATTTTGCTATGTTAAAGTCTATTAGCTCTCCTGCAAACAGGAAATAGTTCACAGCTTCTTGGTAACTCTGAAATGACTGAGGTGGGAAATGCGAGTGAATTACATTTCCCTGTGTAAGCACAGGTGTATACTCAGGGTTGACTATATTGCTCTGCTTCAGCTGTTTGCATATACTGCACAAGTGGAAGCACAACAAACAGAGACAGGTTAGATGTACAGAAGCTATCCTGTGATTAAGCATAGTGCAGTCTTAATGTCATTCTTCACATATGATACTTATCCTACTGGCTGTGCGAACTGGATGAAACACAGATTGCAATTAAATTGTTGATCTCTCTGGCATAGATGAACCATTTGAGTTGTTTTGAGTGTTTTCTGGCCATGACCCTATTTCTCTTTCTGTGACCCTGCTCTGTGGGTCTCAGGCCACCTCTGTGTGCTGTCTCGGGATCACCCCACCTCACACCCCTCAATTAAAAGCGATGGTTCTGCAGGCACTTTACACAAGCTTTTGCAACGGTGACAAATTTCCAGATATCATACTGATCATGTGGTCTTGTAATTTAGATTGAAAATGTTGCTTTAGAGGTCAAGTTGTTACAAGATGGATTACAATTGTAGAGACAGAGAAGAGTTCAAATGGAAATACAACCAGTTTAAAGTAAATGAAAAGCCTGCAATTTTTGTCAGGTTAGAGCACAGGTTACAGGCAGGGTAGGGACTGGCAGCTTCATGGGAAGTGAGATGTCTCACCTGGAAATTATCTCAACAGGAGACCCTCTTAAGGCTAATGGGCTCCCAGCTATGGGCTGTGAGCTACTTAGGGATGAAAGCAAAAGTCTGGCAGTAAGGAGAGGGAAATCGTAAGAGCAAATGAAGGTGCATGAAAGAGCAGTATAAGAGCAAGCGAACCTAAAATTAAGTCCCAAGATAGCTGCACTTACCCTACAGGCTAATCGTTACGATTTGTGTCTTCAGTACATTATGTGATTATGCATCATAATGGGCCAGGACTCTGCTGCCTCTTTTGGAGGTCGTTACAATGCACTTAGGTATCTTGCGTTTGTACAACATGAGCATCAGCTTAGATAGATCTGTATGCCGCAAAGTATGCTGAAGATATGCCCAGGGGTTAGGCTATATGTAGATGAACTTTTTAAAACGCGAATTTCATCTAAAGCATCAGAAGCTCTCTCTGAGCTGTGGTGCTGGGGGCAGGGACCTAATGAGGCTGCTTTAATATAGCTATAACATACACATTAGGTAGCAGTTGGAAAGACAGTCTATCTTTCAAGGTTTAAGCAGCACTGTCTGGAAGTGCCTTCAATTAACGGCTAATGACAAGCCTTCTTCAGTGATTCTCTTGTTATCTTGTATAGCCAGATAATGAGAATGATCAGTCAGAGAGACTTCAATTTATTTACCATTTTTTATTTCATCAGGAGGCTTCTGGATATTTCAGTCAGTAGCATTCCTGATTTGTGCCTCCATAAGTCAAGCGCCTCAGTGCAGCTTCAGTCCATCATTGCTGTGAAGATTTACATTTCAGATAGCTTTTTCCAGCAGCACAGATGTTGCAAACCTTAAATTACTGCACAAAGTTGCTTTTACCCTGCAGAAGATGGAACTAATAGGTAAGGAAGGCGGCATCTCTTTCCTATGCCTGTCTTCTTAATGATAATGGAATTCAAAAGACCTACAAAGGGCTGTTTCAGCTAAATATCTCATGTCCACTGATATTTGAAAAGAGAATAATGAGCTGAAAGTGTTTCTGTGCCCACCCGCAGTGTTAATTGAAAGTTGTGAAGACGAAGAGGTAGAACCAGGCTCAAGGGACCTTTCTTACAGAAACTTCATGTGAACCGTCTCTCTTGTATCTGAATGTATTGTCTAAACCATCCTCATTAAGCTAAAAGGCTTCAGTGGTAACGAGAAGTCTTCTTAATGCTTCCCCTTGTATTAATTCTATAGGCAACCTGCAAACCAAACTGAAACCCTTGCAGAAGATCCCATTCTTACGTTTTTTTGACTCTTCTCTGGTCTCCACTTTTCTGTACACACTGCACGCCCCAGAAGAAACACACAAACATGGATCTAACCTCCAAACTTACAACTGAGAAGGTACCTTAAGAGGAAAGGTGTGCATTTTTGATCTGCTTTTTAAGATCATGTTTTGCTTTTCCCCTGTTATTTATGAGTTCCTTATATGAATGAAGCCCACAGAGAGAAGAAATTGCCAGATAGGTGATGGATAGGTAGAGAGACAGCTCTTTACATTGATCAGGGATGTGTGACATAGTTGAAACATTGGGGAGCTCTGTCTGAATTACAATAGTTTGCATGATAATGAGAAAGGAGTGAGTTCCTGAGAAAATTAACCGAGCGAAGAGCTTGAAGCCATTCACAAAGCTATTTTGGAAAAGCATTTTGCTGGAAAAAGAAGATGATAGGATGAAGAAACAAGCCTGTATACTGAGATCAACCTTTAAAATGTCTAGGGAACAGTCTGGCCCGTGAGACGTGTGATTTGTTTATGTAATTTTCTGCTTAATGTCAAATGTTTGCAGGAAGGGACCACTTTCCATGACTGTAATATAGTCCTGGAACTGCAGCTCCTGACCACTTCTTTTCCCCCTGCGGTGTAGTTTGAAGTGTAATATTGGTACTTACTGCTTTCTGGTGCATGCTATCAACTGTATTCAGTAGAAATGCATTTATGAAAATACTCTTATCACAGGGGATGGAGCCCTGGAGGAGGACCCCGCTCTCCTGCCCTTGTGTTGAGCAGCTTCACTTCTCTGGGTCTCAGTTTTCCCAAATATGAAATAGAGGGTAATGATTCAGACCTCTCTTGCAGAAACACTTTGAAAGATTAAAAGGCGGGTAGAAAAGCTAAGACACAGGGAAAAGAAGTTAGCATCACTGCAGGGAACACAAACGAAGCCATCTGTGCAGTGTGACAAGAGAGACAAAAAGGCAAACAGAAGTTCAGGGAGATTAAAATGCAGACAAAAAAATGTGAAGCCATTCTAGATCAGTAGTACATTGCCTGGGACATGGTTTCTGATCACCCATCCTAAAATGGATATTGTGGAATCAGGAAGAGTTTGGGGGCCTGTAACAGGAAAGAAAGACAGTGCAAATACTGAAATTGCTTCTTCTTGAAGAGGCAAATAGTAGGAGGCATGCTAGAGGGAGAAAAATAATCAAGAAGGTAGGAAAAAAAAAAAGAAATAAGGGGTTAGTAGGTACCTGAACTCCTATCCCAAAACACAGGATATTAAGAACTTAGTGGGACTGAAAGACACTGATCCCAAAGCTGAGTCAGTAGAGTGAGGGGGAGATGGGGGGATGTGAATCCATTCCTACAACTTATGGACCCACCGTCACAAGACACCAGTTCATGGATGAGGAGGATGCAGGCATCTACACCAAAGTAAAAATAACAGCATAAGAAGAAATAAACATTCTTTTTTCAACACCTCTGGCAGCCCTGTAATTACTGGGGTTTGAAAGGGGACTTTCCCAAGCACCAGGTCATCCCAAAGGAAATTTCTTACCTCACCTGGGGTGA
This sequence comes from Stercorarius parasiticus, assembly GCA_013396915.1. Lineage (NCBI taxonomy): Eukaryota > Metazoa > Chordata > Aves > Charadriiformes > Stercorariidae > Stercorarius > Stercorarius parasiticus. The sequence continues at coordinate 749,116 of VWZL01004930.1, forward strand.
ATGAGCACAGGCCTTTGGTAAAGTCAACGTAAAGACAGGCTGCTCTGATTTGTTGCAATAATTCCCTTGCTCTTACTTCACCAAATGCTCCCACTCTCCCAGCTCTCCGAGGAGAACATTTGTACGGGTAGCAGGGTGATGCTGACAATGAAACTGGCAGGGTTGCAAATTAGGGTTACAAGACACACCAGTGCATCAGGGTGAAGGATAGGTCTGCCGGGCACAGAAACGCATGGCGGAGCCACGCACACACAAGGTGAAGAAAGGCATAAAACCAAAATTCCCCTGATGGCCAAGTAAGTAATTTTGTGGGCTCTTCCATGGTGTTTGGCGTGACAGATAGTGCCTGAGCACATCACAAAGTCCTTGTTTATCTCTGCTGCCCTCCTGCTAGGTGAGGGTAAGGATTAGAAAGCCTTACCAGCTCCCCCTGGTCCTTTCAGAATTCCTTCCTTCTCTCTTGATCTTACAGCTTATAGGATAAGGGCTTGAGATGGAGACCGATTAAGGCCAGAAGATCATTTGGGGTTTTCAGTGCAAAATACCTATCACCTGATGATTTTTTCCCCCTCCTGATTCATATCTTTTCATCTACTCAAAGCGCAGCTGCCACTCATTTTGATAGCATTTGTAAGTGCTTGGCATATCACACTGCAGGGCTGTGATCCAGGAGCCCAGCAGAGGAGGGAGACCTTATTAGCGACCCTTTGTGGGAAATCTGGTTTTAGGGACTTGCCACATTTCGTGTAAGAGCATAAAGGTCCCAGTTCTCCATGAGAGCCCCAAGTTGTATGACCGCATGATCATCTTTCCTCCTGTGTGGTCTGCTCCCCTTTCCCTACATGACTTGCAGCTTCTGCAAGAAGTCACGTGCTTGGGCTTCTGTGCCATCTTTGGGTAACCCTGATTCATCTCCAGCATAGGTCCTTGCTGGCTCCTCAATTACCAAGGGAAAAGGTTTACAGGAGTATGTCATTAAAGACTATTTTGTAGCACATAGGTTGCAGGGGCTCAAATTAGGCTGCAGTAACTGTATTTGAGAGCTCAGCAAACCACCCCTGCTGGTTTTTTTTTTTTCTCTAATGTCTGTTCGCTGCAGTTTTAGCGGAGGAAAATGGACTATAAGGAAGCCCCAGCGTGGTGTGGCACAGCAGTACCAGCATAGCTTTGGGTGGTCTGAGCACATAGCTCTGTGCCACCATCCTCAGCTGGGTTCAGACGGTTATGTTCCTGAATCCTATCGATTTATCTTCATTGCAAGAATGCTTTTGGAGTTTCACTCAAAGGTAGTCTGGGACCAGCTGGGGAAATACCAGCAAGGGTTGGCCATTGTCCTTCATATGCACTAGCCCTGGCAGAGCACAGATATCTGACAGCTGTGTCCTCTATTGCTTTTAACCCTGACCACTTTTCACTGTCCCTGTCCTGTCTCTTCCTTGTCTTCTTGTACTTGTTCTTCTAGGAACACCTTTCAGCCATTCCTATTTCCCCTCCTGGCTACCCGTCCAGTCTGTTCCCCCATGCCCTTCTCCAGCAGCTCTAGTCCTCCTGGCAGATCCTGCCTTCCCTCCTTGCTCATCCCCTGACAGTCCCCTGCCCTCATCAGCCTCAGGCTCGGAGTGCAGATGCTGAGAGGGATATCACTTAGAGGGGAGGGCTCAGGGTGGCAAAATGTGTTCCCAGCACCCCACTGCAATGAAAAAAATGTATTTTTAACATATATCTATAATTATATATATTTCAAATCAGACTGAAATAAATGTCCAGAGTGCAAAATTTCACCCCAAAGAATAGGCATTTGGCAAATGAAAAAAACCTGTCAAAATGCAAAGATTTGGGCAGTCACACTCAGCGAGCAAAGCAGGCAAGACCCTCCATGGCTCACAGCAGTCTGCCTTCCAGCAAGGCCCCTGGGAGCCCCGGTGCAGGGCTTTGGGGCTGGTCCGTGTCTCCGCAGCAGAAGGAGCAGCAGCCTGGCGGAAGCTGAATAAAGAACAAGAGCTGGCGTGCCTGTGCCTGAGCCTGTCCCAGGGAGCATTGGTGCCGTGGTCGTCCTTTCATCTCCCTTCCCAGCTCAACCAGGGATCTGGTTTGGCTTTTTGTGCATTCAATGAGCTCCCTCGACCTCCTGTTCCCACCTCGTGCGGTGCATCCATCCTCCTGTGTTCTGCAATCTGCTGCGGCTCCTCGAAGGAGGCCGGGCACAGATGGCTTGATTTTGGCTGATAAAGGGGCTGCCTTCAAAGGAGAAGCGAGGCAGAAGCCGTCTGGCCTGATATCTCTTTTTGATGCTGTCAACAGGATGCTGAGGACACAAGCTGGAGCCGGATGGAGACCAGCTCCATTGCAGGGAGCAGGGAGGGGAAAGAAATTCTCCTTTGAAAATGCTCTCCTTGTGCCACTAAATGGTGTCTGCTTGCCTTTATTTCAGACAGCTGCTGTCAAGCCCAGCTTTCCTCAATATTTAAGGTATGCTCTGGTCTTTGCTCAGCCCGCTGTGCTACGTGAAAGATAACAGCGCTAAATATCTTCAGATCTTCTCGAGGGACGGCTAGAAGTGCAGTTGGCATTTTGTGTGCCGCTGACTTTTAAGCTCAACGTGGTAAAACGCTAACCAGGCTTGTCACTTCCCATCCGCAGCATCTGGCAGCGCTGGGGCCGTCAGACACCTTGCTGAGCCCAGCCACAGCAGGCAGCGTGGGGCTGGCGGCCTCTCCAAGACCTTTGCAGTGCATAAAATGCGTAAACCCTGCAATAATCGAGGGAATTGGAGCAAGCTTAGCAAATAGGGGAGACCATAAAGACTGCCACTTCTGGGAATAAAAATAGGTTTTTCTTCAGGGACCTCAATTTTGAACTTTTATGTCAGGATCAAGAGGGGAAGAAGCATCCGTGCCCTTTGGAGGCATTATAATTTGTAAGCCACATTTATAAAAATCAGCGATTTCCCTTTAAGTCGGCTCCTCTGCCTTCCTCTCAGCTTCCCTGATTAGTCACGTAATGAGGATATTTCTAATACAAATGTATCAGGGGAGAAGGGAGCCAAACAGCGCCTTACCAGAAGAGAATCTGTATCCCCCCGGATGCTAATTAGTCACGGAGACGCAGACGTTGGGGGCAGGGGCGAGGCAAGCTCTTATTTTAGAAGCCAAAATGATTTGTGCCCTCACAATTTCTTGCGCAAGGCTGGAAAACCATGCCAAAGTAGAGAACGACTTGAGATCTCCCTTGGCTTTCACATCCCCGCCCCTCAGATATGTTTGCCATGCTGCTGCTCCGGCTGCTGTTTGCGGGGTTATTTCCGTCACGAGCTTGGCTAAACAGAAACTCTTTCCTTATAAATATGGAAATCTGATGACTGAGCTCTCCGTCTCTTGGGACAAGTTGAGAGCGTTGTGCTAAAGAGAAAAGGGCTGCTGAGCAGTCAGCGAGGTAGCTTTGTTTCCTCTGTGTAGTGGAGAGAAAGTGGTACGGTTTTAATTCTGGGGTCCACCTTTGCAGGATGGCAAGTGGCTTCTCAGGCTGTGCTCACGGCAGCATGCTGAATACCTTCAACTGGTGGCCACACTGAGCGTGGCGAGGTGAGGACAAGAACAGTCCTGCTTGCTCGGTGCTGCCCTCTCAAAGCCGTTAGTGTTACCCATGAAAATCCTGGCTGAACCCATCAGCCTGGGTTGTGGGGTCAGGAGGCAGCACTGGGTGGGTATGAAAGCATGGGCTGTGGCAGAGTTCCCTGCTCTGTCCAGGCTAAGCCGGTGTCCACCACTGAGATCCCCACCTGTCTGCTGGGTGACAGATAATGCTTGGTGCGTGAGCCTTGGGCAGCTGCTCATCTGTTGGGTTGTGTTGGAAGAGTCTATATTTTAAAAATTTTTAAAGAGCTTTGAATGCCACTGGGCATCCATTATTAGTCCTGAGAAATCTCTTGAAACCTCCATCATAGAGTGGTGGGTCCCAACAGTTCTTCTTCATAGCTTTCTTTCGATCCTGGTTACAGCCTGTCTCCTTTCCTCGATTTTCTCAGCATCCCTTCTTCCTGAGGCCGGAAGTCTTGGATGAATTTGCTTTTCCCTCAACATCCTGACTGCATTTGCTATGCAGCATTCCCAGATATTCAGCTTCCCTAGAAAGCAGGGTGCTGAGTCCTTGAGTTTTCTATGCTGGTGACTTTAACTCTTTCCTGAGACAGTTTTGGGTGAGTACCTAAAGGGAGATGCAGTGATGCTTCTCCTTACTGAAAGCACTTAAAAGATCCATCCACGCCCTTGGTTGTGAGTGCAGGCCGAGTAGAGTGCAGGCTGAGTAAAGTGCAGGTGTACAAACTCAGCTTGTACAGACAGCACACACCCTGACCAGGGTGCCTTGGGTTGAAGGCAATAGATGTGGCAAACGTGAAGTAGATGTGCGATGGAGAGGGCACCCTGGGGCTTCAGCATGAATCCAGAGGCTGAAAAAAACTTCTGCAGTCTGCACACATCTCAGTTTAATTCCAGAAACCTCTGACATCAAGGTGACACTTGGCGGGTGGCATTGTCCATTGTGCGGGTCTCATCGTTGACTTGACACCTCAGTCAGGGCCTGCAGAGCTGGACAACCCTGCCCTCCACCAGAGGGGGGATTTATAGGTGCAGGAGAAAGGCAGGATGAAAAACGGTTGTTGGAGGAGGAGTGAGCAGGAGAAGCAATCAAACCGCTCAGAAAAGGATCTGAGGGATTGGATTAAAGGTGCCAGGGGTATTCCAGGAGCAAACAGCAAGACCTCATTCATCTTACGTGTGTAGGAGTTGAACATGTAAAATCAGCTGCCTTTCTTAAAAAAAGGGTCCTAACTGCTAACTGGAAAAGAACGAGTGGCCCCAGAAGTATGCTATTAATAGCTGTGACATTGGACCACGGATTGGAGCCCTTGGTCTGTTGAAAGGTATGGATGTCGAGCCGTACCAGCTTTTCCTGCTATTGTTCTTACAGACAGAGGGTCTGGAAGCTTAGTAACATCATATTTGCCACACTGGATCCAGTCCATGGCCTATGAACATGATTATACTATCTCCAGGACGTTGGAGGGAACTTACATCACTGGAACAGATCTCTCCTACTGTCATTTGTATTGTGCCGGGACATTTTTGTCAGAATATATAATTTCTGCAATATCTGCCAGAACCAGCCAACATTTTTAATGTTTCCTTCAGGCAAACATTGATCTCGTCTTTCATGTACAGCTGGAAGAGCCTAGTTGCGCGTGGAGAGGATCTGTAAACCGTTCTGAATGTGCCCACAACCCTGGCATTTCAGCAGTGATGGCACCACTTGTCCTGCACTTTCTCAGGCAGTTTTTCCAGGTGTTGGGGTTGTCCATGGGAAGTAAGGTTCCTGTCCGCCATGAGTGAGAGTCTCCGTTTGTCTTCATTTCAGGTGGAAAACTCAATTCTCTCTTTGAAAATAGACTTTTCGTCTTGGTGGTGCTCCTTTAAAGCCTTGAAGGAGTAAAAATGGGACACACCTTTGGAAGAAGCTCTAAACACTAACCAATGAGCATGAATTCAGTCGCTACAAGATCCTGCTGTGGTCCTTTTTGGGCAACACTAGGGCTGTGCACAGGACTGCAATTTTCTATAGGATTCGGCTACACCATGTAGCCAAGAACCTGAGCTTCTGTTCCTGCCTCCATCCTCTGAACACACCGTGACTTTGGCTCTGAGACATTCCTCCATTTTTAATCATTTTGAGGGTATCCTCCCTCATGAGTGCAGGTTTAAAGAGCAGTTGTAAAGTTGGGGGGGGGGGTGTGAGATCCCCAGATGCCAGTTGTCAAACTGACTCATATAATAGCTACCAAGGAATACGTGATACTTTATTGCCTTAAGTACTCCCATGTCTCATATTGCACCTCAGAGTTGTGTCTGTATAATCAGAGGTACAGAAGGAAAGGTGTAGTATCCTCATGTATATACCCTTTACGAGGAAGGAAATGTTCTGGCATTGAGGCATCCTGAGAACATACCTCAGCTGATAGCCGGTTTTAAATAATTATTGCATGCCAGCCACTTCGCAAGTGCTGCAGGCAGTGCGGAGCGCAGTGTGGCATTTCTCTAATTTGCAATGTTAATGATCCAATTTAAGTCATGTAGAGTTAGCACAGGATACCAAACCTATAAATGCATGTGGTAATAGTGATAGCTTATGTGCGTGAGAAGAGCCTGGAGGGAAATACGGTGTTAAATATACTCTTATCGTGATTGAAAGGGAAGGACTGGGGGCTGCTTCTGCTGCTGGTTTCTTGGAGGCAAATCTAATAGCAATCAAGTAATTACTCCCATTTTTCTTCCTTGTCCCTCAGTTGCTTTCCCAAAGTATTTGGTCTACTTACTGCATTGGTGCTTCCTCTGTTACCGTAGACTCCCAGGATTAGTCATACATCATCATCTAAAAAAAGATACTGTCTTCCATGTGCTGCAAATGTCATTTTTGATTAGGAAAGCAGAACTCCGAAACATCTTGTTCCCTTGCCACAGCTTACGCCTTGCAGTTTAATGCATTTTGTTCAGCTTGAGTGCAGCAGTGGGGCAGACCCTCCATGGCTGGGGCTCCAAGGGAGCAATTTCGCCCGAGCCCTGGGGCACACACCGGGCAGATGGGCATTTCTCTTCTGCCCACATTTGAGACGAAGCCAAGAGCTGAACTCCTGCCGGTGAGCTGAGCTCCTCCGACAGCAGGTGTACACAGTAAAAAGTTGTTTTGGTGACGTTCTGGTTCAGTTTAATTAATACGTTTTGAAGTTTTATTCATGCAGCAATATCAATACTGCTGGCTTTTCAACTGCTGAAAAAAATGGCTTCAGATGCCAGTTTTCCTTACAATTATAAGTGAATTGGGTTCAAAATCTGGATCTTGTAGTGGATATTGCAGGCCTAATTTGTTACTGTTAAATAAGATCTGTTCAGCAGTTGCTCAGAAAAGAAAAACAGCAATGTTGTAACTGGTGTATTGGCAGCGCTAGTGGAAAGTCAATAAACAGTTGTTGTTTATTGCTTTGTTGAAACTGAGTCAGTAGCTATCAGGATGTATTTCAGTGCATCAGTTGCTGTGTCACCAAAATGCCATCTATTTTCGCTTCGGTACGGGGTGGTGATGCTGAGATGAGCAGTTAGTGCTCTGGATTCAGCAGCATGCACATGTTGATGAAAAGCGTCAACCACATCTTCCTGAGAGCCTTCTGCTCTGGTCGCTGTGTGATTCTGGAGTTCCTTCAACATGTGAGACTTAGAAAAAAGATGGTTTTCTTCAGCTCACCCAGAGAGAAGGTGAAGGCCAGCCATGGTCCTTGGCAGTGGGTTTGGAGAACCTCTCGCTCCTGGGATAAACTGGTGTTCTGCCTAAATGAGTCTGGTTTAGAAGCAGTCTCCTGGCCTCCTAAGACAGTTGGGGGCAAAGGACCTAAAAGATCAGGGATCTTAGCTTGCACCAAATCCAGATCAGGCTGCCCCAAAGGCGGATCAGCTCTTGACTTTCTGCGTGACAAATCGGTTTCTAACCTGGGCTTAGAACAGCAATTCCACAACTTTATCAGGCAAATGCACAGCTCCTTAGCCTTACCTCTACGGTTTTCTCTGATATTTCCTTACAACACTGCTGCAATTTAAGGTAATCATTTCTTATTCTGGTGATCAGAAAGATGAAAAAAAAATTACTCCCTTTTTCTCTGTGACAGCCCTTTTGGTATCTGAAGACAGCTATTGTATCCCTCCTTAGTCTTCCCCTTTTTTCTCTGAACAACCCCATTCTACCAGTGTTCCTGGGTGGTTGTAGCTTCTAGCTTTTATCTGTAGAACTGCTGAGGGGATTACATCCTCCTTGAAATAATGGGCTCCAAAACTGTATGTTTAAGCTGAAGCCTGAGGGATGTGGAGGAGAGCATGAGAGAGTCTTTTGTGAGGTTTGCAGGTTCCATTCCTGCCATACATCCCCCCGTGACACTTTCCTTTCACTTGCTGAACATGCTGTTTCTGACCATTGTTCACCTATATGGTGGATTCATCTTGATCCGCTATAAATCTGATAGCCTTTGAGCCTCTCCTTTTGTGCCATTTCTCACATAGACAGACTGTGTGTACATCTTGGCTCCCAGTGATTTTGTTCCCGGTGGGTTTTTTTAAGCACTTTGTGGTCACTGATATGTCGTATCTATATTGTAGTGATACCTGAAGGCTGCAGAGGTCTGTTGTCCCACACACTGTGATATGGTGCTTTTACACACTGACCTGTGCACATCAGAGTCCCCTCCCCAGAAGCCTGCTGCCTACAGCTGCGTTTCTCAGGATGACCTGGTGCGGTAGAGCTTGAGGCAGAGTGGATCTGCAAACAGCATAGGATTTTCTGTTTCCAGGGCAGAGGGGCTGAAGGCGTAAATATTTATTAGCAGGAGCAATGTTCTAGCTTGAGAGTTTGAGATGACAACACGGGAATGATTGAAACTTCTCGGTGACCCAAATGTACCTCATGTGTTTGGGGTACATGTGGTTTCTCACTGGCTTTTTTTGCTCACTCAGAACATATATTAAATTTTCCAGGCTCAATGTTTGATGTGGAAAAGAAGCAAAACGCTTAGGCTTGTCCTTTCTTGTTAGCATTTGTTTGCAGTGTGTGATCCACATGGGCAGCTTCAGAAAGCAGGAGCCTGCTGAGCTGCGAGCGCTCGCTCTAGGCTGTCACACACATGTTGGTACCAAGACCTCCAGCATCTTGAAGCTGGACAGAAGACAGCCAGGACATCATCAGTTGGTACAGGAGAGAGACAAAGGTAGCTGGATGATACTCTTCAGCAGCCAGCTCATAGTGATTCAGCTGATGATGATCAGACCAAAGCCTCTGAACCGTGAAGCGGTGGGTGAAGCCCTGTATGTTGGGTCTTTCCTTGAGATTAGAGGGTAAGGGTCCTTCTGCTTTTATCAGAAAATTAGAGCTGCTTTAATGATCATAGAATTTCCCACAGACAGCACAGTGGAGAACATTTTCTTAAGGCTGTAAAAAGGACTAGTTTTTAGATTGGGAAGGGTGGGCAGAGAGAGACATCGCAGTTTCCAGCAATGTTTTTAAGGGGCAGCTGAAGGCCACAGAAGTCACGTGTGCCCGTTCCCTTCCACATGCACTGGAGTCCCAGAGGATTTGCAGGGTGGAAAGCAGAGGCTTGTTAGACCTGCAAGATGTCAGAAGTCTTGGCTGTGAAGGAAGGCAAAAGAAGCTGCGTTTTCCAAGGTGCTGCACCCAGCTCCATTGCTCAGGGTGTAACTGTGAGGTTTTCCGGCTGTTTGGGGCTATTTCGCCCCTGTAGTCAGTGTGGGTTACTGGGTGATGTAGATGAGAAGAGTGAAAAGGCTGTTGACCTAGTGCATTATGGCAGATGTTGTGTTTCTTACCAAGTACTGCAGAAAGGAAAGGGGGGATTTAAAAAAAGAGAAAGAATAAAAACCCTGCTCTGCATGCCATATTTCTTAAGCCCCTGATTTCAGTTTAAAGGGGTTTCAGCTTCAGTCTGTGCCCCTGCATACCAAGGATTCACAGCACTCCTGCTTCATGAAGGTTCACTGGAACTAATTTCTGATGTTCAGAAATGGCGCATGGTACACCTCATAGGATGTGGCTGCACTTAGCAGGCGAGCAGTTTTCAAGGTCCATTGTGTTGAGCCTGTAGGAAAAAAAAACACAAACTAGTAAGGAACTGCCCCACCGTTTGAATGCTGTGATTGTGCATGCCCAATTAAGCTGTGAGCATGTGGGGAGAAAACTTTGATTAAACTGTGGTCCCAGCCAAACGTTCGTGCAATGGCCTGATTGAATGTATTTTTTCCTTAGGAATGAAGACATAAGGAGGCCTCAGGAAAAAAAAAAATCCCTTAAATGTGTTAAATTCCCGTAGCTGTTTAGAACCCCTGCAGCCACATCTCAGCACTTGCCTTTTGATTGCGAGTGTTGTGTTCCCCTCAGCAAGCAGAGAGAAATCACGTCATCTGGCCAGGGACCGGTCACACTGGGGAGCTGATATTTTGACAGTGGGGTCAGAGCTGAATGCATCGGTTTAGGGAGGCTTGCAAAAAGGGGCAAAATCTCCAAGTGAATTCCAATAGCAAAAGCCCGTGGTGAGTCTCAGTGTGCTGGTAGGCATTCACAAGCCAAAGGCTAATTAGTCACATTAAATGTTTCTCTGGGTGGATGAGCTATAGAGAGAGAAATGTACCCGTTCAGTATGCATGGAAGCAAAGTGTGTTCATGCAAAGAGGCAGCTCCAGCCGAGCTGCCGTGGGAATGCTGTCGTTCTCCCAAATGGGGTTGTTACTATGGAGTCCTGTGCGTTGCTGCAGAGTGTATATGGAGTAATGGATGGGAAATATGACAGTGCCTTGGCACCCCTAGGCCAGGAATAGATACCCGCTGGCACTAGGGATGCTGTCTCTGGCTCAGCTGGGTTTCCTTTTGGATCCATTTTACTCTCTAGAAGGAGCAAACCAGGCCTGTGCATGCAGCAGTGGTCGTCCAGACTCTGATGGTGCTTGGTGGTCCCTGTGTGCAATTCGTGGGTCTGCTGTGTGGCCATAAGATGTTCCCCTGAAGTTCTGCTGTAGAGGTGCCATGCTGCTGGGGTCATTCCAAACCTTGGAGATGAATTCCTGGTGTGGGCTGGCATTGTTATGGACTCTGCTGCTGTGTCCTTCATCATTCTCACCTCCAGTGTCAGAGGCAGGGGTGCAGTCTCCACCAGTTGCCAGGCCTCCTCTATAGCCAGTCGGGGGAGGGAGACACATCTCCAGGGGTGGATTCATCTCCTTTTAAGATGAGCGTCTAAGACAGGATGGAATGAATCACTCTTTGAAAATTGTCTTTGTTTTCTTCGGAGGTCTAGGAAGACTTTTCCATTTATTTGGTGTAGTGCCCAGCTTTGAGATTACTCCAGCTGAGTCCTCTAGTCCAGAACCAGAGTCGGAATCCTCAAAGGCACCTCAGAACATTTCTCCCCTCCCTCTGTTCATGCAAATGGATGTCTAATGTCACTGTCAGGTTACCCACAAGGAAAAGCTACTGTCAGGGCATCAGCTTCCGAGAAAAGTAAGGGCTGGTTTTGATTTAAAGAGTTTAAGCATAATTTTAACAATGTGAACCTGAGCTAGTCCAGGTGGCCGGGCCCTTTCTCTGCCATGTGAACTTCTGTCTGTGAGCTCACGTGGCTCTACGCTGAACACACCAGCACAGGTGGCAATATGTGGCCATTGCACCACATCCTTTACCATAATAAGTCTCCTCCCGTGCCTTTCCGCAGCCAGCAGATTGGGGGTCCAAGGGCTTGTTTGTGTTCAGTAGCACTAGGAAGCATCCAGCTCTTGGAGTCATGCTCCTTAAAACCATGTGTATCCTGACTTTTCCCAGACTGCCAGAGAAAAGATTCTCATCCAGGAAGCTTGGACTCAGGTGATACCACTTACCACCTTACACATCCCTCTTGGAGAGGTTCTCGAATGTCTGGGAGACAGCCATGTCCTTTGTATAATCTGGCCATTCCCATGAATATCCGTTCCTACAGCCTGGATTCTGGTCTAGGCCCTTCAACAAGGTGTGTTGGAGACAAATCCCATGTTACAAGGATACCACAAGAACTGGTCTTCAGTTGAGATCACAGAATAGGTTCTGACACAGAAAATAAGGATATCTATTTCAAGTCAGATCAAAGGTCTCACCTACCCCTGTGTTGTGTCCCCAAGAGGACAGGGACAGGGTGAGCCCACAATGATGCCTCCCAGGCTCCCCTCCTACAGCAATCTGTGCCTGGGTGCAGCCTGAGACAGAAGCACTGCTTTTGAATTTGATGGATATTCCTTCCATGCATTTTTCTCGCCCTTTCCTGAGCCCGTTTTAGCATCCACAGCAGCACATCATCTGCTGTATAGAATTTGTTTCCAGCTGCTGCGTGTTTAACTGCCACTTGATACCCCGTGCTTGTAGAAAATAAGAGATAGTTAATCCCTATTCACCTTCTCACTCCACTCAGGATTATTTAGACATCTCCCAGAGCCCCCATCCATTGTCTCTCCATGGCTGAAGAGTCCTGGTTTGTCTAGGTGGTCATCTGATGGAGCCTGTCGTCTGAGATCTCTTCCTTGAGCAACAGTAGCTAGCTAGCTCATCATTTTCATTTGTAAAGTTGGAATTGTTTTTCTTCCGTGTAACACTTTTAACTTCATTTAATTTCAGCTGCTGTATTTTTGCCATTCTACTGCTGTATTTTGTCGTTTAGTGTGGTTATTAAAGTAGGATTTTTAACCTAAAATATATGTGATTCATCATTTATGCCTGTGTTCTCCTGGAGACTGGCTTGCTTGTTTGCAACCTGCTCTAACCTTTTTTTTTAACCAGTCATTAAACTGCTGCATTAGAGGAAAAGTGCAGCAGTGGCTGCCTTAGAATAAAGAAATTGCATGTGGTTCAATATTATCTATTTAATGTTGTTGAATGCAAAGTCTTGTGAGCACCATCCATTTTAAGTACTGTCAGAGTCTACTGGCTAGTGCAAAGGAGCAGAATTTTGATGAAACAGTATAACCCTACATATGTTAATATTTGACTGGTTTCTATGAAGAGAGAGCCTAATTCAAGAATCACATTTTATCTCATAAGCACAGTGTATTAAAAAGAGCTAACGTGCACTGCAGGAAGAAGGCAGGCACTGGGGAGGAGGGGACAGTGGCTCGCCGAGTGATTCTTTTACTGAGAGCAAAGAGCGAGGGTACCCTGCTTTGAAACTCAGTGACTCTGCCTTGCATACAGGTCTCAGTGCGAAATGATGGGTTGCATTTTTATAAGGAATTGTGTACAAAATACAAACTCCAGAAACTGAGAAATGGACAGTATCAATTCACCAGTTTGGAATGGTATTTTCTAGTTTTTAGTTTCTGATACTTTGTTTCGTTTCTTAAAAAGTGATGGTTTCTTCAGATATTGGACCTAATATTGGGTGTTTATTTTCGGTCCGCAGCTCTACCTGTTATAAATCCAAATTTACATGCACATATATGTGTATATATATATATGCATGTTCAATTTAGTTTCTAGCTTCTAGGTGGGAAGAAGTGAACATCTTTGAAAACTGATTTTAATTTTCACGATGGTGATAAGTAGAGATAGTTCCAGCAGATTTGTGAAAGGACTTTACGTATTTTTAGCAGTGGTAGAACTGCCTGAATTGGTAGTTTTTCCCTCTCTGAATCCTTTGATATGCTGTACTATAAGGTACAACACTACCTGGATTAGGTTGTCTGCAGGTAGGCATGATAGAGTGGACTCTATGTTTGGGGAGCTTTGGTTTTTGAGGGGATTTCAGTGACAATGAAAGGTGCTGTGCTGACAGATACTGAAATTAAATCTTTCCAGTTAGCCACAAAATAGGTCCAGCATGGGACATGCAGACTTCTTTATCCCGCTGCCAAGAGGAGCCGGCAATTGAATTCTCCTACTCATTCAGTCCTTGCTCTTTCTGAGCTGTGCTTTCGCACAGGTGGTCATGAGCTTTTTAGTTTTAATAATGAGGTTCACTGGTCCACTTGGAACACAGATGAAGCTGTAAATGCATTTCATACGACACGCCAAAGAGTCATCACATGAAAATGGTTTGGGACTACTGCCAGCCCAGGCTGAATCTGAACTGACGACCCACCCTCCACATTATATTCCCAGAATCATCCATCATATAAGTCTGATGTTGAAATCTGGCATTTCCAGAGGTGCTTTTAGCATACTAAATGTGCTTCCAAAGTTCTGTGGTTTGCCCCTGGGTTTCAGCCATTCAGAACACCGACGTGTTCTCTCCTCCCTCTGAATGCGGGTGGGAATGGACTCGTCTAACAGCCAGTTAAAGCAGAGACTGCATAACTTTTAGCTAAACCGTTCTGTTTTGTTTTCTTTTCTTTGTTAACAGGATCCAACAGCTGCATCTATTTCGGACAGAGATTGTGATACGAGAGAGGGAGAGACTGTAGCCATGAACTATAAGCCGTCCCCACTTCAAGTGAAATTAGGTGAGTCTTTGCTGACGGAGAGTGAAAAGGCTGAATCCAAGGTCTGAGGTACGGTGAGGTGCTTGTGGGATCATATGCAGGTCCCCATGCGTGTAGCTGAGCATACCACCCAGCTCAAACAACTCACAGAGCAGTTTTATCATTGTGATTCTGCTGCTGAGGGAACTGACCTACAAGCGTGTAAGACCCCATATCTTGGGCGGTGGTAGAGGAAGCAAGCTATGCCCTGAAAGGAAGGCATAGTTTTTTAAACCTACAGATTTTTATCAAGCTAAGATAAAAGATCAAGGCTTGGCCAGATAAAGAGTGAAGATAATATAGAGGGACTGTGAAAAGAAGGCACAATAACTGCAAACAAAAAGGAAAGGATCAGAGACTTGGGCCACTACCAGGAAAAGGTAAAGCTGTGTTACTGAGAGATGGAGGGCATGTAGGTCTGTAAAGGTTCACATACAAATACTTGTGCTATTTCTGAGCAATATTCGTTAAATTCTGGAAGGAGAATCATCCAGTTAGCACAATACACTGCTTACAAAAGGACAGCAATCCACACATGGCTGTCCTGCCTTCAAAACTTGAGCCACTGTTGTGCCACACAGCCTCAAGAACCTGATGAAGGACAAGTCAAAAGAACCATGTGCTTTTTGTTCGAGGAAAGGGCGGGGAGCACTTGTGAAGTCCCAGGGCTTTGCCTGCATACGTGGTAAATTGAATAATCAGACAAATCTGGTCATAGCAGTGCAGAAAGGAATGTCACAGAGTAGACCCACAGGCAGCAAAGGAAAAGAAAGTAGTTGAATAGGCGAGACCTTGCTGAAAGGGTGACTAGGAAGGAGAAGACAGAAAGCTGGATATGCAAACACAGCAGGATTGTGCAGCAACATGGAGGACCTTGAGCTGCTGATACAGGGTATGAGCAGGTGCTTTGGGACAGTAGATCTGTCCTGCAATCGCAGTCATGAATACTCCCAAACCAGTGGCTGCTTTTCAGGAAAAGGCAGGGAGCAGCAGTATGTGTTAATGACAGCACAGCTCACAGTTTGGTAAAAGATTATGATTGCCAGCATGCCATATGCCACCAGGATCCTTTTTCACTGCCAAGAGAGTTCTGTAATGTTATTAGAGAGATAATTACTACTGCAGTAGTTGTTTTGAACAATTTAACATCAGGAGTCAGGTTGGAGAGCAATTGATACTATTATTGGTAGGTCTGAGATATTCTTGCATTTCTAGGTAATAAAAATATCCTCCAGAGATTCGCTAACGTGACAGGAAATTATGCTATTTTAGACTTGGCTTTGGTAAGTCATGAGGACATAATAGGAGATCTGATCATCGGAAATAAATTGGGATTCAGAGATAACAAGTGCAATTTATGCAAATTAAATGAAAAGATAATTTGAAGTAGATCTGTAACCAACCTCAGTTTTATAAACTAAGTGCTTAAGCAAAGCCAGTAGATTGAGAAACCCAGGAACTCAAAACACATCAGGTAGAGTTGAAGGAGAAAGTATTGGAAGAAAGGACATTGCTAATGGAGTTCTCCAACAGTCATTTCATTTATATGTTCATTAATGACTTTGACACAGAAAGCAGGAGTGGGCAGAGAAAATTTAGTCATAGCGTATTTGGGAGACGTTACTACAACAAAGACTCAGAAATACCATAGGGAAAAAACATGAAAAATGGAATAATAGAAATGGGACAAATATGACAGGAGAAACATAGTTGGCTAGAAACTGGAATTTACCAACTAGAGATGACTAAGGAAGAGGAAGCGTTAGTTGATGACAAGGTAACTAATTATTAAAATGGACTAATACATGAAAATTCACCATAGTCACACTTCTGCAGAGCTTACCAGCTTTTTTACAAGGATCAGATACAACAGAATGATTAGACTTTCTGCCAGAACTTCTGCTTTCCCACACAGGGAAAATGTTATTTCATTAGGCACTGCTGAATGCTGCTATCCATCGTTAAAGAGGCAAAGGGAGGTATTGGAAGAGTCTGAACAGTTTTTGCAGCAGATAGAGGTATACCATTGCCACGACATCCTTTCCAGCTAGTGCTCCTGCCCAGTGAATACTCAGTGCTGACCACAATGAGCTTATGAAGGTAAGAGTGGGTGAAACCTACCTGCTTAAGAGGAATTGTCTTGCAGAGCTGACGAGCATCTTCCTGCCTTGTCTCCAGAGAGGAGTCTGCTCAAACACCTCTCTCTGCTTGTGGAAACAACGTGCCTCTTTAATTACATGAACACATACCTCGTGGCATTTCGATTGACTGTCTACTCTTAGCCATCCCCAAATGAGCTCTAGGTTACCTGGGGCAAAAGGAGACTACCAGTATTGTCTGTAGCCAGTGTAACATGCCTTCAATCCACATCAGCTCCCACTCCTGTTATTCTTAAAATCTGCCCAGCCTTTACAATTTTCAAACACTTTAATAGCTCGCGTCTCCCAGGTCTGTCCCTTGTTCCTCCAACTAGAGTTTTTTTTCTCTTCTGCATGAAACTTGTTAGGATTTGGATTGGGTTTTTAATCTCTTTAAGGCTAGACAAAGTTAAGGTAGTACATAAATGTTTAATAGCTTTACTGGCAGACACCATTGTTGGGGATGGTAGCGACTAGGGTTTTAATCCCATTGCAAGTTTTCCATATGGAGAGTGGCATTTTTCACTGTTAAATCGGAATCAATTGTTCAAATGTCAAATGCTCTGATGGAAAGTTGATAAATGTCCTTTTTTACTCTGTGAAGATTCGTATGTAAATCTGTCATATGTGCTTGCTGGAAGCTTGGTTCAAGTGAGCTCAATTAAATACCAACCCAGCATGAATATAACTTCTGCTTCCAGAGGCTGCAGTGATTGAATTGTGACAGAAAGAGTGTGCTGTGCTTCACACACTGAACACAGATTTATCCAGCTGCTTGAATGGTCTTTTCCTTGGTTGTTTCTCTGCCTCTGAATAAATACATTTGGCCACGTGTTTCCTTGGGGGGGTTATTTAGGTACAAGAAAAACTTCCCAGGTACCTTATATTTCTAGTGACTTCCTAAAGGTTACACCTGGTTTATAAGTGGAACAGTAAAACATTTAGCTTGCTGCTGGAGCTATATCAAAAAGAGGAGAACCTCAAACCAAGGGGAAATAGCATCTCCCAGTTCATGTACTTCATCATCTTAAACCCTTATTGATATTATATCCATATTAATTATGTATTTCTTACTTTTCTAACACTTCCACTTTGTCTTCCCATCAGGAACTGCAAGGCTCAGCTATGCTTCTTTCTTTCTTTCCAATCACTTGATAAGGAGGCTCCCGACAGCACTGGGGGGGAGGGGTATACATTAGTGCTTAAGAGATGTCTCCAGCACATCCTTATTAGGTGGCATATCCAGATGGAGCACCTACCACAAGCCTTTTGAAAACAGAAGCGAGTTGTGATAAGGAGAGAGGGAGGAACAGAATAATCCCCAGGAGTAAATCTCAGGGGCTCCATATCCACTGGAAGGCAATGGATCCTCACAGGATCCCCAGGAGACAAGATATTATTTTAATGAAGCTTATGCCATCTGTTTTTCTATTTTGCATTTTTAATTTCCCTTCCCCGCGCTGAAGTCCCCATCCAGATAGTCTGTCTGTCCTACCTAGCAGTCAGTGACGATACAGTTCGTGTTAAAACAGAATGAGCAACGTGGCAATTGGTTGGTGTGCTGCAGAACAAGCTACAGCGGCAATGAGAGACTGCGGCAGTGGCATCTTCATCAGCACATCTACCTCACCGGGGGCTTGGAAGTAAATCTCATGCATCCCTGTCTGCAGATGAGCATATAGGAGACAGGCAGACAGACAGAGACACTCATAGCAGCCTTCATCCCTCCAAGATACCTGTTGCCTTAGATGTAAGCACGTCCTCTCCTTGGGCTAGGTAGAGAATAAGGCACTGTTTTTGGAAGATTGCTCAGTGAGGTACCTAAAAGTATGTGAAAAATGAGCATCTGAGGTAGGCAGACTGGGTCCCACCTTAAGACTGAGTCAGCTACGTGCAGATGAGGTCTTCTGCCATATGACCAAGAGGAAGCCTAGTTCATGTTGATGCAGGCTTCAAAGTGTTTATGGTTTTTGTTTTACATTTTCTTTGCAAAGCTTCTTGTAAAAAAAAGACCTGAATTGCAAAATGTAGCAGGTAATTTTCCTACTTTACTAACTACTGTTTGATTGCCCTCCCAGCTTAGATCTCATGCTGGTATTTATCTTAATACCAAAAAGCACAGTGGCCAGTATTAATCAGCCCCATAAGGAGAAGCAAGTGTCGTGAACTTGCCTTTGGTGTAAGCTGCTGTAGCTCAAGTGTATAATCCACCAGCCTAACCAGAAACTTTCCTTGCCTCAAGAGGCAGGAAGCTGTTGTAACACTAACAGAGCAGAGCTGTTTCATTAATTAATAGGATATGATGCTAACACTTTCCTCCTGCCAGCTGCATTGCAGTATGTTGCTTTTTTCCCTAGGAGACGCAGCACAGATTGCTCTTAGAGCAGGTCAGCCACAGCCCAGATACTGCTGGGAAGGAAATCCTGCTCGCCAGGAGCCTGGACCTATTGGTAGGGTGAGCATAAAAGCCTCTTGAGTCACCCCAGCCTGGCTTTTCAGCTTTCTGTATAACAAGAAGGAGATGAGAGCAAGTGACCAGCCGTAGCGGGGACTGAGGAGCCCGAGCCAAGCAAGCATATGGCTGAGGGAGAGATGAAGGAAGTCTTGGTAGAAAAAGTCATTCTCTGACAAATAACCATGGTGGTCATCCTCCAAGGAGAGATCTCAGATGAGACCACCAAAGGTTCTTGTCTGCTCCTGCTTCTTCATGTATCAGTCCCACCTCTCCGTCTTAGCATGTATAAACAACCTAAGATTTTACTTGGTGGCAGCAGAGGAGTTCCTATCTCTGTCTTCCACAGAGGAAAAGGATGAGGATTCTGTTGGAGACACCAATTAGGTGCACCCACTACCAAGTACTGAATTATTTTACTTGTGCTATTGGATTAATTCTTGCTTGTTAACAAACAAGATTCTCAAAAACCGCAAGCAAGTAACCGGAATGATGTTCGCTTACAGCAAGCAACTCTGGTAGAGGTAAAACAGCAACAGAAACCCCATCGTAAGGAAACAGAGCATGTTGTTCCCTGGTGTGGCTGACTTGGACAAAATTGAGGATCTGATTTATGACTGGGTCCCATCTTAGTGGAGACTGAAGTGAACAGAGGAGATAATCCAGTTGGGGACAGAGGCTGATGACACATCTGTGGTGTTAGCTCCTGCCTTCCAGCCCACTGCTGTGCATTCATGGCAGATATTGAATTGCTGTATGATCAGGGAGGAGCAGTACTGGGAATATCAGTCAATGAGCTGAGAACTACAAAGCCCTCAGAGTTCAACATAACAAAATTGGTGCATTTCTGGTTGAAATTTTACAGATGGTCTCTAATCCTGGTAAAGGACAGACTGCCTTTTTCTCCCCATGTGGCTCCTGAGACTGATCTTTCAATGGGTGTAGTTATTTAACCCCCTGTCCCAGGGTTGGATGTGGATTCAGAGCTTGTTTTAAAGCATCTCCATTGAAGAGCCACAAAGCGCGCTGCAGAGCATCCCACCCCAGTGCAGTTCAAAACGATGCCTTGCTCAGAGATCCCCTTCCAGGGCTGCTCTTGCTTTTGCTGCAGGTCCAGATGAAAAACTGGGGCTGGGAGATGCAGTCCCAAAAAGAGCAGGTAGCAAGCGTCTCGCGTAGGCTGAATTGCTCAGTACCTGCCCTCATCTGTGGCTCCTTTCCTGCGTCACCTCTTCCCAGTCTGCTTCACAGCTTGTGACTTCTAAGCTTTCCATACAGAAAACAGAATAATAAGGGGAGGTTGTAGTAGACTGGACAAATCAATGCCATTAGTGTATCCTTTTGTCAGTACCTCAAGTACTGTACTATTCCCAGTTGCTGTTCTTTAACAAGGCGATTAATGCTAATTAGGTACGGCAGCTGTTGTTTATGGGAAGAAGCTCTGTAGGTGAATTAGGAAAACATTTTATAAAAAAGCTGTAACTCTTAAGCTAAGTCCCCAGGTTCCACTGCAGATTTCCATATCCATAACTGTTTGCGTGGCGACCGCAAGTGACATCATTACCTTAAGTGCACAAAGCCGTTTTCCTCCCCTGGGAGCACCCATTTCCTTGAACACAGTCTGTACTTNTGGAAGCCAGAGAGCAGTGGCAATATAGCACTGCTATTGATTTTCTTCATGAAGATAGAAGTGCAGCCTACCACTCGGAGGTCTCCTGGGGCTTGGGAGGAATTTATTTAAACACTATTTCATGTGTTATTACTCTTTCCATTTATAAGAGAAATTGCGTACACAGATTTATTGTAGCATCCTTCCTGTAGGATATCTCCAGGCTCTTTCTGGAGGGGATGAGAGAGTGAACAGCTGCGTCACATTAAGGGCAGTAGAGCTGTCTGCAGACACAGCAGCAAAGATGAGGGCAGGAAAACAGTTGTGACAGGCGTTTTATTGCAGATTAGTTAGAGGAGAAGTAGGAAGGCAGAAAGGAAGAGGTGCATGAGGCGCTGTAGTTGACACAGGCTTGGGTAAACAGGAAAGCCATTAAGAGAAGCTGGAACAGAGCGATTCACTGGAGTTCAGCAGAGAGCGCTGGGCAGGAGGGAGTGCGTGAGACGGAGGGAAAGGAAGTTCCAGTCAGAAAATCCCAGGAGCGAAGCATAAGCACATGAATATGAGCAGGACGCAGCATGGTGTTCATCAAACGAGCCTCGTCTTTCTGTCATGGCAATTGGCTTGATTTGTTATGCCACCCCACCAGGGCTTTACCAGCCTTTCCCAGCCCTCTACCCTCATACGTCCACATCTCTCATGACAAGTTACTGGGTACCCACATGCCTCACAAGCCGATAGACGCACACCCACTCACATCTTGTGTTGCATACACCACTCTTGGCTATCTTCAGATAAAAAGTCATGAAGGAGGGGTCTGTAAGGTAGTTGAATCATTTTATTGGGCATTATCTGGCCATCCTTTAGCCACTCCAAATTTTTACAGTGCCTACATGTCTGATAGTCTAGGAAAGAAAGCTAGATCTGCTTCTACACAAATTATTTTACTTTGTAATAAGAACGGACCAAAGCATCTGGAGTCTAAATGGGTTTTTTTTGCCTGAAGCAGAAGAGCAGAGCTGCAAATTCCAGGTTCTCTTCTTTGCCCTGACCCACCATAATCTGTCACCTTAAATATGAGAAGCAGCTCAGAGACTGTGAGGCAAAACAAATAAAGGCAAAGTATTGAGATTCTCTGATAGGAGGAAGGAAAAAATCAGTAACTGAAGCAGCGATGAGAATAAAAACTACCTGGTCTAGCAAAGCCTAACCCCAGCAGTGATAGGCTGATGGTCTGGTCAGAGGTCCCGTTACACAGTACGTATTACTCTCATCACTGTTTTCTGTGAAGTACGTAGAGAGCTGGTTTAAAAGAGAGTGATGTCCCCGAAGATGATTTACACCTTGTTCCTGACATTAAAAAGACTAACACCAGCTGAGTTGACAAGGCTGCCTGCTCAGGTCTTGGCTTCTTTGACAAAGTCAACACAGAAAAGGGCAATAGTACTGTTTTCTGTCTTCTCGGTGCCCTCAGAACCCAGTAGGTTCCACCTGATCCTCTGGCCCACTGCAGGGGAATGTTTCCCCAGTTCTGAATCACCCAGGTGTTACTATTTCTATAGTTCCTTCTGATGTCTCCATAAGTAGATGAGTTTCTCCGTAGCACTCAAGGGAAGCAAGTAGAGCCTGGTGTAATTAATGTAAACTGGCTCCAGAACAGACCACAGCATCTGCAGACAGTGTTGGATGGTGTATTTTTTAAATGTATTTGATTTGAGCAGGCTTTGAGCAACCTGGTCTGGTGGGAGGTGTCCCTGCCCATGGCGGGGGGGTTGGAACAGGATGTCCCTTTAAGGTCCCTTCTAACCTGAACCATTCTGTGATTCTATGATTTATTAATGGTGAGCCTTAAACAGTACCTGATGGTTAATTGAATCTGTTCTGACTGTTCGGTGATGTGGGCTCCCCCTTTGTCTTCTCTGTGCTGCACACTCAGCTCTTCACCGGGAAAGGTTACTGTCTGCTTATTGAGTGTTGGGGCTAAAATGCTCTATCAGCAGATCAGGCTCTATTAAGTAGAAACAACACACACTTCTCAAAGGGAAGGGATTTGTGCTGGTATAGGAAGTTCACTGCAGTTCCTGGTTTTTAACTGCTATCCTTATGCACAGAGGATGCTTACAGCACCCTGAAAGCTTCGTGTTTCTTCTCTGAGATCTTAAAGGATCCTTTGGAGACTCAGAGCTCAGAAAAACATGCAAACCTTGGTGTGCCACAGTAGGAGAGCAGAACAGATGAGGACGTCATGAGTTGGAGCAGGTCATGGAGCAATATGGGCCTGTGCTGGGCACATGAAAGAGGCTGTTGCCTGGGTTAGCAGGCTGGTAGAAGCAACTCAACTGCAGTTTCAGCTCTTCTCAGCATCTCAGCTTGGGGTCAGAGGTACCACCAGCCCCTTACACCAGGCAACACCACTGGAGAGGTTTTAGGACCAGGAATTAAGCTGCAGTGGAGATGGTGGGACTAGTTGTGCAAAGGGGCTTCCTCTTAGTCCTGGTGGGACTAAGAGGGAGCTTTGCCTGTTCCCTGACAGTCATTTCACCCCGGTCAGTAACAAGCCCATACCAGCCCCAGCCTTTCTGCTCTACTGTGTGCAGAAAGCCTTCTGGCGTCTCTCCTCCTTTTCTTTAAAACCTCAAGCCTTTGGCACAGCTCTTTTCCTGTTCCGCTTGGCAGTCATTCTCTATAAAGCAGGTCTCACTGAAAGAAAATAAAGCTGTTTTTATAGATGCCACATATTTACCAAGATCAGATTTTATTTAAGAAGTTGTAAAGTCACAGCAGTAATTGGACAGTCTGATCCCATTTCTCCAGTTGTTAAACACAACTATTGTTCAAAAAGCTTTAATTACTGCCTGAATCATGGCTGAGTAGCTTGTGCTGAGGATATGCACTTATTGCGTTGTTCATGGAAATGAGATGTCGCAGTTGGTACTGTGCAAAATAGCTGTAGTCCCCTTTTTGAAACTTCTTCCAGAAGGAAAACCGGGAATTGTTCATCAGATTTTAAAACATTTGAGCATTCCCCCACACCCTTTCTAAATTAACCTATGGAAAAAGCATGCCCCATAGACAGCATTTGCGTCGTCCTTTCTCCAGGTCCAGTTACAAGGGGAGAAGAGATGTAACAGTTATGTTCTTGGCAGGTAGATCCAAGTCTTCATGTATTTGCTCAAAGAATCATCACCAGCTTCTCCTGTGTAACCATTGTGATCTGTTCGCCTCTGCCTCCATCCTTAGCACACTACGAGTAGTAGACTCGTGTTCTCTCCACTGTGCTTTGCAATTTGCTCCTCTCTCAGGGTTTCTCCCACTTTCTATATCAGTGAAATCATCCATCCTCACTTTTTAAGACTGCACAGCCGAGCCATTACCTCTCACTGACTCCTGCCTGCCTTTTCATGTCCCTTTCACCTGTGAACTGTACCAAATCTTTTTCTTTCTTTTTCTTTTTTTAACTCTGTACCTTCTTTTTCTCTCTCACTGCTTACCTTGAGAAGAGCTTGAATTAATTCAGCTTAAGCCTTTGTGAATGGGGAACTATTTCAACTCTGTCTTGTAAAGTACCACTGTTTATAGCACAATAAAATACATCCTCTACAGGGTTTTAAGGCAATTCTACTGTAAACACAAAACCATCTTGTTATGTTTGCTATGACTTTGATGTTTTCTACCTTCTGCTCTAAATGCAAAACAATCCCCACTTTTCCCAAACAACCTGTGTACTCTCTTTTTTGTTCACTGCTGTAAAATGGGTGCAATCAAGTCAGCAGGTGTTGATGTCTTTTGGAGGAATGATGCAGTTCTTCTGTCTAGCTCCTGAACCTCATGAGCTTAAAAGTGCTTCCTGCCATGAGTAAATGGTGAGCTGGCTGTGAGAAGAAAGTTTAATCGGGTGTTTCAGAGATGCAGACTGCTGGCATCCCCTTCGCTGCAACGGAGTTCCCAAGTAACACTAGCCGCTCTGTGCCAGAAGACAGCCCCTCTCCATCCCCTGTCACTACCCAGACCAGAAGTAAGAGCAGGTTTTCAAAAAAGAAAGATTTGCTCTGATTTAGTTTCAATACTGGTCGTGGGACTAGGAACTTGAAAGAAGAGACAAATAGTACAAGTGAGACAATTGTACTTTGTGTAAGTTCATCTGAGAAAGAGTGTTTGACATATTGAATGACGCTCTGCTAAAAATACGTCTTGAACAAGGCTAGCATATTTAAAATTTAAAGTGATGCTGTCAGGCATGGGTAGTTTGAGTCCAGAGTGGAGGCTGCTTTTAAAATTAAGATTTTTCAGGTTTTGCTTACAATATTTAAAGAAAAAACAAGTATCTTGGGATTAAACTCCCTAGTAAACCCTAGTATTATTTTTTTTTGTAAGTTCACTGAAAAAATACGTAATTGGGTGTTCCAAAACTGTTCACAAATTCTTGTCTAATTTACAAGGTTGTTTTGGCTACAAAAAGTTTGGGAGGCTCAAGTCACAGAACATCTGTGCCTTTTTTCAGCTGCAGACTTTAAGCCAGAACATAAAGGATTCAAGTTCAATTCCTTTTTCTGCCTGAATGCTTTAACTACAGAGCTGAAATGTGGCTTTATGCAGCTTCTGATCTGTGGGACAGGGGGTGAAGAAAAATGTGAAAGCAAAACCTTGACATAGTTACTTCTGTGCAGGCAGATGTTATGGTTTTAGTTCCTCCCAGTTCGCATAGCCGACTCGCTTCTGCCGGTGTGCAGAAGAGCTTCGATACAGGACAGTCCTTGAATTTGGCTTTGGGTCCTTTGGACGGTCCTTTGGGTTTTGCTGTCCTTCATTGAAAGGGGATGATCAGTAACACAAGGAGGTGATCTTAGCTCCTTTGTTGCCAATGTTCTTCTTTCTATCGGCAGTTAAACATCCATGGCTACCCGGGAGTTTCCAACTCCCTAGAAAGTAGTGTCTTGAGTGCATTAGAAAAGGCTATGGCTGCTCTGGGTCTCATTGACTAGGTGAATTGAAGTATCTCCAGGGGATCTACAGGACATTTATCTGACCTAGAACCAAGCTGTAATCTCCTCTGCTTCAGGGAAGGGCAGAGAGAAAAAGGGAAAAGGTCAGGAGTAAAAGGGGAAAAGACAGTGCCACCTCTCTGCATTTACCTGGTAATGACCATCAGATGGGAGATGACTGGGATAATCTGGAGAGTTGTAAGAAGAGTGGAAAAGCTTCATGTGAAACTTCATCTGTGCTAGCAAAGAATGATATCAATATGCCTGAGTTGGCAGTAAATTGCCTGTAGCATCTAGTGGGTACTTCATTACCAACTTGTTTCTTTTCTCACCTTAATCACCTTAAGGGAATCCTTTTTCACCATGAGGACAGTCAAGCGTTGTAAAACGTCCCAGGGAGGTAGTATCATCTCCATCCTTGAAGGTTTTGAAAAGTTGACTAAATAAAGCTCTGAGCAGCCCAGTCTGATCCCATAACTGATCCTGCTTTGAGCAGGACATTGGGCTAGAAAGCTCCTAGCTGGCCAGCAGGTCGCAGGAGGTGATTCTGCCCCTCTGCTCTCATGAGACCCCACCTGCAGTACTGCGTCCAGCTCTTGGGGCTCCCAAAATAAGAAGGGCATGGACCTGCTGGNGGGTGGTGAGGCACTGGAACAGGTTGCCCAGAGAAGCTGTGGATGCCCCATCTCTGGAACTGTTCAAGACCAGGCTGGATGGGGCTTTGAGTAGGAGGTGTCCCTGCCCATGGCAGGGGGTTGGAACTAGATGATCTTTAATGTCCCTTCCAACCTAAACCATTCTGTGATTCCTGAGGTCCCTTCCAACTTGAAGTATCCTGTCATTCTATTCCTAGTTGGGACTCCAGTTTTTTTTTTAGATGTCATATACTTTCTACTCACTACTGAAAAGGCCTTTCTAAGTCCTAGTTATTCTTTTGGGTTCCCAAGACAAATAACGGTAGGATTTGCACAGTAGACTTAGGTAACTTGTGTACACTGGAATAAGCACTGTGTGCATCCATTGGTAAACAACAGAAACCCAATTGCTACTTGATTTTCACTCCATTACAAATGTTATTCTTTTTAAATTTTAATTATTGCTCTCTGTTGTTTCTCTTTAATTCACCAAACTTCCTCGATTGTACAGTGATTGAATTTAAGAACATATTAAAACTAATTTTCTTCTTTGCTTGTATCTCTTACTGACTCCAGTGCACAGACAGAGAAATTTGTTCTTTTACAGATGTGTTTCCTGACTTGCATTTTATCCACGGTTCTCAATGCTGAGTGATCTTTTAATACCAGCAAGCAGCTGATTTCCTGTACCCGGTATGTCCTAGCAAAATAAGGGCATTCACAGAGTGTAGCGATGGAATATTACAAAGCAGAACCAAATTCAAGGTGGTTGTGCACAAGGTGTTCATGTGACCTGCAGCACAGGTGACTTCAAGCAGCTGCTAAGGTGGCTCTACAACAGCTCCATTTCATCAACCAATTTGAGCTTATCTTGGTATTGGTGATGTGTCAGCCAGCCATTGGAAAAGGCACACTTAAATCTTAGATTGGCAGAGGGATTCTTTTCTGCTGTAATATGGAATTTATCGGGGACTTTGCAGGGAAAGATCATGACCCAGAGGTTGGCCATCACACACAGATCCCTATCTGCTGCGTGCCACCAATAATTATGAGAAAGAACAGAAGCAAAAAAACCCTAATGAATCCTCCCATCCCATGTGTTTTCCCAATTGCATCCCATGCATTTTTTCTGTAGGATGGGGGAATGAATTTTAAGCAGAGAAAGTTAAAATCCATCCTGGAGAATGAGGTCTACTATTTTGATAACTTGAAAAACACTGTTTTGATCTTATAAGGATTTTAGGGCAGGAGTGGAGGCAGTGGGCAGATGTTCAAGACCATGAAAGGTGTGGAGGCTGCCTTGGGCAAAAATGAATGCTGGTCTGGAGCAAAAGGTATGTGTTTGCTGTAGCCCAGAAGAAATAAATTCCCTTTCATGGTTTTGGAGTTTGGAATGAAGAGATGCTTATGAAAAACTGCGTGTTACATCTAATGAGGTTACAGAACAATACTAAAACTTTTCAAAGGCAGGATACAACAAAAAAGCAACTTGTCAGATCTCACAGACCAGCTCTATAATATGGGGCACAATCACAGAATTGTGAAAAATTTGAATCATAGAATCATAGAATTGTCTAGGTTGGAAGGGACCTTTCAGATCAACGTAACACTGACAAAAACCATCACTAAACATATCACTAAGCACTAAGTCTACTGGTCTTTTAAATACCTCCAGGGATGACAATTCCACCACTCCCCTGGGCAGCCTGTTCCAATGCTTGATAACCCCTTCAGTGTAAAAAATTTTCCTAATATCCAATCTAAACCTCCCCTGGCACAACTTGAGGCCATTTCCTCTTGTCCTATCACTTGTTACCTGGGAGAAGAGACCGACCCCCAGCTCTCTTAAGCAGAGAACCTCCAACAACCTCCTTAAGCAGAGAATATTTGAGGTTCTAAAAATGAAGAGTCATGAGTACATTTCTTCCAGTCCTTCACCTCAGCAAGTTATTTACTCTGGCTTCTTAATTACTCATGATGTAGTCAGTGCTCAAGAGGACCCTTAGCAGTGGTTAACGAACAGCTGAAAGGCTGAGTACTCTGAGCTGTGCTCTGTGGAGAAACGGGGTTGTGTCAGGTGGAAGGAAAGAGTAAGTAATGGCATGTCATGATTTGTAAATGTACACCACTGTAAAACCTCTTTTTTGGGGCAGTCCTAGCAAGCCTCTGGGGTTTGCTATATACAGATGCCAGTCCAGCAGTGTTGAAATCACCCAAGTGGCTTCAAGTGGTGGTCATGGTCCTCAGAGGTTTCCAGAGGGAGAGTGTCCCACAGGTACCATCTGCCCAGGCACTGGCTTTCGCTTTGCACCTTTACTTGGAGGCTTTTGGCTTCACTTAGAGACTGTCAGATGTACCTGGTAAACACAAACTCTCTCGGGGTGATGCTTTGCCAGCTCCCCAGCACCTTGCTGGTAGATGTTGGTTGACCTTCATGAGGTCTGTTGCAGATGATCAGGTTATTCAGCGGTGAATCCTAAGTATGATTTTTCACAAGGTCAGAAAGTAAGTAGCATAAGTAAGCAAGCAGTAAGCAGAGTGCATTTAACACTGCAAATAAAGTAAGAAAACCGTACTGTAACCGTCCCAGCCACCGAGGCCTTTCCAGTGAGCAAAGTGCAGTAGGTTTAACCCCCAAATTTACCTCGGTGTTACTGGAATTTGCTGTTGCAAATTGCCCTTACTAGCACAGAAGCAACAGAGGCACTTTGTTGGTGTTCTCATTTATTCCAGTTCACTGCTTGTAAGCATCAAATGGATGTAATTTACAGAAGAAAATACTTTCCACCTCTGGTTTCCAATACCGTCCTCTCCAGAGGGATATGGAAGAGCGATGGCTCTCCGTGCCTTTGCCTCCAGACGCTGCTGCAGAGGTGATGCCATCAGAGCTGCTCTGACAACTTTGTCACAGCATGGTCAGGAGAGGAGATGCAGCTTGCTTTTCCTTATGTTTTAGTGGTCCCTGGAGACCTTGTATGAAGAAAACTTGTTTCTGTCATGGGATGAGCCAATGTGACTTAAGGCGCCCGGGGAACAGATGCAGGGGATAGAGAAATGCCAGCTTGAGTTGTTTTTCTGTCTCTCCTTATTTTTTATCCCTGTGAGCTCCAAGTCAGGACGTGTCCCCTCAATCAGATGGCTTTGCTGGGTGATCAGGAATGATGATTCTTCCTCTTGTTTCCCCAGCGCATGCACTGCCCAAGGAGAGACTCTGTTGAAGACAGCTCAGGAGATCCCAGTGCCCCCAGATTTTGGCTTAAGTGCCATACCTGGAAAGGACAAGGCTGTCAGTGCCTGGGCTTCCTCCATGTCTCTACCGGTGCTGACCTGGAGAGAAGTTAGAGGTTTTTTATTCCCCAAAACTTGGCTTTGCCCTTCCATTCACCTCGCAAGGGCAGCTGTTGTCAGCCACAAAGGGCCGTTGAAAGCAGAGGGTGTTTTCTGCCACCCTTTTGCTCTGCTCCCAGCTTTTCCCCATCCTTTTTGAGCACTGAGTGTGCCAGCAGCAGTGGGGTGGAGAAACTGTCAGGAAATCTGAGTGTTAAAGCTATTTCTGTTTGGGTCTTGGCAAAAGCCAGGCTCTTTCCAGCATATTGTGCATAAGAAGGATATTCCAGGTTGGAGAGAGTTATTGAACATGTGTGTGTGTGTACATAGACACCATCTCCTTCATCCTCCCTGCGCTTGCTTGAACTTCTTGCCTCAGGGGAACCGATACCTCATTCCTGCTCCCCGTCTCCTGCGGAAGCCCCAGCCCATGTGTTCAGAGAGAGTTTCTGATGTTGCTTCACACTGAAGTTGTCTCCAGGACAGATAATCCTGTCACCCTTATTTTCTGTCCCTGGGGTAATTTGAGATGCAGTGTGATTTAAAGTTGCTGAGGCTTGTATGGGGAGAAGTAATGAGGCAAAAAATAGGGCAGTTGATACTACTAGCCCTGCATGCAGTTGGTTGGCAATGGAAATCTGTGTTCTTGATTCAAAACAGATTATGAAGAGGAAAATTAGGTTCTTTACAAAAATGCATAGCATAAAGAAAAATGAAGCAAGCTTGTATGTCTGCAAAGGCTCTCTGAAATCCCACCATGCCTTAAGATAACAACCCACAGCTCGTCATGTCTTTTGCTCTAAATTGGAGTCTGTAGGGTTTATTCCTTGCACACCCTGTTGCCTGCTCCATTAGCAGATGTGCGGTACCCAGCCAGCATCTCCCCACTGCCATCTCCCCTGCCTGTCCACACGGCAGCACCACCTGGCTGAAGGGCAGACAGGTCATTTCTTGTAAGTTCCTTTAAAAGGGATTGGAATTAGCACAGACTCTGGCAAAGTTTTTATCAGGGAAAAAAACCCAACCTTCCTTACTCCACTTTTCCCATCATTAAATTTCACCCACTTTTTCTGTGTTTAAGTGTCTGTGTATACAAGTTAAAGCCTGTTGTAAATCGTATTTATTGAAAGATAATTCGAACTGGAGTTGGAACCAAGAGGAACTGTATATCACTGAAACACCTACTATTCTGGCTGCCGGTGCTCCTTATGCACAGTCTTTTTTCTGTCTTAATTTCCTGAGGCAAGGAACTACATGTCTTCTGTACACACTCACTAGTTCCTTAGTGCTACTGCAATAAAGCCTTGCTTGCTGAGACCCTCAGGCTGTTTCTCTCTTTTCTCCTACTCTTAACAACTCTTCCGTTCCTCTCATCTCACCTCCAGCTCCAGTCGGGCAGCCAAACAGGTAACTACACAACAATAACCTTATGTTTGTATGCAAGGTGGTGATTTTAGCTCCCAAATATGTATGTGCCAAGTGAAGCTGAACATGCGCGCACCGTGGCCGAACGCTAAACCTGACCCAAGCAACTATGATAATTCTTGTATTGCTTTCACTTGCCTCCTCCCTTTTTTCTTAGAAATGCTGTAGAAAATCCTTAGCTAATGGTAAGCAAATCCAAGCTGGGATTTTTTCCTCCCTTCAGTGCATACAGCTGGCCAGCGAGGAAGGAGGTAAAAATGTTGGTTCTGCCAGAATTTCTGCCTCACTGGGCCATTTAGGAGAGTGGGTCAGATAGCGGGGACTTGGCAGCTGCAACCTTGCCAGCAATCTCATTTAGTGCTACGGTGTTGAGAGCAGGCAGCTGAGAGGCAGTCGGGAACCTCCCCCGCCTGCTGTTTGGGGGAGGTGGGCTTGTTTGCCAATCAGTGGGATCTCATCAGGCCTTTAGCTGCGGCAAGACACAAAACAGTGAGTCTTTGCAGGATCAGTAACGTGTGGAGTGAGACGGGGGGGTCTGACATTCAGGGTCTAGGTTATAGCTGCCCCCACTTTGCCTAGACTCCCTTTTACAGTCCCACCAAAAGTGGTGTTAACCTTGCTCGGGCCAGCAGTGCTTTAGCACCCGTCCTCTCTCCTTTGGGGCTGCCTGTGGTCCAGCAGTGAGTGGCGCTGGGCTGGCAGTGCCATACCCGCAGCCCTGAACGGGCACGCCAGCGCCCGACAGCTTCTCTTGGCAAATTGCTTCTGAGCGTCGCTGCCCCGCGCACTGTCCTGACAGAGGGTAACAAAGATGTAAAATACACATCAGCATTAAAATACCAAGCCACGTTTCATTGACATCGGTGTTGTATGTTACGAACTGTCATCATCGTTACCTGCACGTTACTGGTGTCTTCAGCGTGAGTCAGGCTTTCCCTGAGTCCCTTTGGGCTCTCCCTGCCACGGGTGCTGCCGCTCCTTTGGCAGAGGCTTCAGCTCAGCAGCACACACGGCTGATCTCCAGCTGCGGGGCTCTGCAGTTTGGGATGGCATCTCTCATCCCCCAGCCCTGCTTCCCCTCCTGCGGCACTCAAAGCAGCTGCAGCCAACAGCCTTGTCTTTCATCTTGTCTTTCAAGCCCCTTTCTCAGGGGTTTCAGCAGGGACATAAGTTTTCTCTGGCCAGACCTGTTTCCTTCTGCCATTCAAGGCATGGCTGTGTTTTGCCACCAATCCCTTTAAGAGGCAGAAGGAAAAGGCAGCTGCCAAACCCCCAGCCCTGCACCTGGAAGAAGGAGGACGTTAAGGAACATAAAATAGCTGGCAACAGCGTCCTGCCGTCCCCTCCACCATCCTCTTCTGGGTAACACTGACAGAAAGGAGACAGGGGATCCCTTGAGGACGGGAAAAGGTTGAGTCATTTATGCTAGTTTGGGACTAACCCCTGAGCCCAGTTCTGGTTTCTCTAACAAAGCAGGGTCCGAGCTGGAGGAGGAAGGTGGCAGCATCCTGCCCCCTCTGCTGAGGCACCCTACAAGGAAGATTGCAGCACCCGGTAAGCCCCGTCCTTCAGAGCATGCGGCAAAGGACAAAGCCAGAGCTGAAGCCATGAGCTTTCTCTAAACTCTTTGCAAACAGAAAGAGGAAAGGAGTTCCTGCTCCTCCATGGGGTGGGCCACCCATCCGAATCCAGATGAGAGCTGCGTGGATATCAAAGTGACAGGCTAGGCTCTTTGAAATGGCACTGGTGAGGTCTGCGGCTGCCCTAGATAAGCCCTGCCTGCCTCTCTCCACACAGTCTGGCGAGACTTCAGAAGAGAGGAGTCGGGAGTCTTTGAGCTGCACCAGGTATAACGACCAAGCTGCAATGCCAAGCTGTCCCCAAGGGCCACCATGCCCCCGGTGATCTGGCAGCAGCCCCAGGTGCCACCCAAATAGCTCTTGCAGGTACTTCTGCAGCAGGAGAGAGAGGTGTCGGGGCATGCCACACACAAGGGTTCACGCAGAGATCTGCCACCCTGCTCCAAGAGGAAATGTATTAAAATAGGGGCCGCTATCCTTCTGAAATAGAATTCATGCCAACCTAATTAATGAAAGCTTAATCAGCAGATTGGTTAATCATAAACTTATTAAACAACTAATTGTGCTCTGAGGCTGTTTGTCAAATTCCCAGACAAAGGCAGTCTCGCTAAGGGAGAGATGAGGTCAGTAATCCTGTTAAGGGAGCAGGTCTGTGGCTCTCTGCCTGACCCTCCGCTGATCCAAGTACCCGGGACTGGGGCTGATAAATTGAATAGCAGGAAGAGCCACCCTGGGCTGTACATATCCTGTTCTCCTATGGAGATTCATGGTAAACAGGCAATTCATCTGGTGAAACAGTGCCTGAAAGTCCTCTTCTGGGGAGCAGGGTGCTTGGAGGGTGGCATGCTGAGGTAGTAACACTCTTTCTTTCCCTTTTGCAGGGAAGAAAGTAGATGTCAGACTGCAGAGCAGGGATTTCTCAAAGCACAGTGCAGGGAGGAATATTCATCCATTCATCGTTAACCAGCCTGGTTGCCTTTCTCCATCTGCTTTCTTTTTATTAGGTAGAAAATACGGAATTTTGTTTGAAAGGCATGGGGTTGTAGAAACCCAATGCAGCAGATGACAACAGAGAATGGATCAAATATATGATATTTTACTGCTAAATCAAAGCCAGAAACACGGCTGGGACTGTCAGCTTCAGTCCAGTCCAGGGAACA
Organism: Stercorarius parasiticus; assembly: GCA_013396915.1. Lineage (NCBI taxonomy): Eukaryota > Metazoa > Chordata > Aves > Charadriiformes > Stercorariidae > Stercorarius > Stercorarius parasiticus. The sequence continues at coordinate 782,499 of VWZL01004930.1, forward strand.
GGGAAAGTCCAAGGGTCCTTTCCCAGCAGGATACTGCAGTCAGCAAGCTACAAGTCCCCTCCAAGCTCACGGGCTGCCTGTGGCATTAGCACTTCTGTCCCTATTTGTTTTGGCTACCAGATGGGAACTCAACAAGTCATTCCAAGAAGTGGTATCCGCCAGCCAGTGAAAGCTTTCCCAATGACAACATATTAAAAATAAATTAAATCTGTAGTTTATATAGGCTGTAAAACACATGCTCTCTGCCATAGGCCAATCATTTAGTGTGTATTTTACACTTGTGCAAGCATGGACATTTGACTTAAGTGTATGCAGTTCAAGCCTACTTATGTCCGGCTCTATTTGAGTGTTTTTTATACAAATATGCACTGTATGATGACATCCTGTGTAACCAAAGGCTGTGAGTATTCAGCTAAGCAAGTTTGTACTCTTGCTCTCCTAAGTACACATCACCCTTACTACATGCATCAGTGACCTTAAATGCTTCTTCACAGAACATCGGGACCCATAATGAATGTGGTGTGGGCACTAATATCAGCTCTGTTTATCTGTTGGCTGTGCCTTTAGCATAAGTGATGCTTTAAATGAAGAGAGCTATTTAAATGAAGAGAGTTAAATTGCACTTCACAGACTCCTTTTTTGTCTTTTGTTGTGCTTCTTTTTCTGCTACACCATACAGCAGGGTCAAGCAAATTGCTTTGACTTAAATCTGTTCAGTTGAGTAGAAATGATGAGGAGGCATTTGCAGAAGTTCTTTGCAGATAAAATAACTTCATTCTCTCGGTCCCTTTAAAATATGTTAAGGGAGAGAGTAGCTCAGATTTATGGATTATATTTAGTTTATAAACTGAAACTTTTTGGCTAGGCTTGTCAGGATGCAAACACTCCCCAGATATCTAACTTTGTTATTTTTGCTGGCAGGAAAAATATTCTTTGAAAAGTACATGAAAATACAAAATAAATGAAGGTAAATGTAAAAAATGAAAAAAGAAGAAAACAGATAAAACTGAATGCTGTTCAGATATTCCAGTTTTGACAGTGATAAATGAAATCTTTGTATGCAGTGTTTTGCAGCCATCAGGAGTAAAAGTCTCAATCCTTAAAAATTAAGTGAAAAAGCACAGGCTGAATCACAACAAAGCGCCCTTGTGAGCTGGGAGCTGCGACAATAGATGCCTTTGAAATGATTACAGAAAGACGTTCAAAGATGAAGAGAGGTGAATTGCTGCCTGCTGCTACATAGTCACAACCTGTCTAAATAAAATGGCTGCAGAGACAGCTCAGGCCAAGGACTGGGAGCCAGGAATCCCCGTTCTCTGCTTGCCTGCTGCCACAGATGTTCTGCGTGGCTTTAAGGTAAAACAGTTAAATAGTTCCTCCCGGCAGTAAAATACAACTCACTGTTTTACAAAGATCATTCGCGATTATGTCGTGCCATGAAGAGGTAAAATGCTCTGTATTCAAAATACCATTTTTTTTCCCCTGAAGTGTACAGCAATAAGGTTTTCTTTGCTAGGCGGCTAACTGCACTGGATGCCCTGCTCTCCTATGCGTCAAAGCCCAGTAGTGGATGTAAACAGAGAAATTGTTCCTTCCTATAGTCACGTGAGGGTCAGACAAATGAGCTTTGGGGCTGGAATAGTGTGGCTAGGGGATGGGGACACGCCACTTTTCGAGATGCTTGTGGTGTAAGTAGATGATAGCTTTGGTCTGGACCGCAGTGCTCCTGTCCTCCTCTGTGCTAAGGAATAGTGTGGCTCTTCATTTTGGTGTGTGTTTTCTGAAGGGAAACGCAAAAAGTGGCATCATCCAAGCTATGAGAAACCTCTGTAAGTCGCATAGGCAGCACTCCAGGTGAGCATCACCCCAGAATGAGCCCTGCGTTGCGCTGCATGCAACGCACTGTCTGCTTGTTGTGGTAGCTCCTGTATGAGAAGTTGAGAGCTGCATCCTTGAATATGAGATGCGAACGTCATCTTTGTACTCCCTAGGTCATTTACGAGTTCTTTGTCTTCTCAGGCCTTATTGGGAGCTGAAGGGAGCTTAAAACCACTCCAAGCCCATTGGTGTTCGTGCCAGCTCTCAGCCATGCCAAAGGGACAGAGCAGCAGCCAGATCAATAAAACATAAGGAAATGCAGCTACTTCGATGTTTAAAACCTGGTCCAAGAGGGACCTTGGGAGACAGATTTATACGCCTGCTCTTGGGGTTCTCACAATTAGACATAGTTCACTGTCTTGCCCACGTTGATAGTTGGCTGACTTATCTATCTGACCCTTGCTTATCTGAACAGTCTTTTCTGAAGCTGGATGAAACAATCCTGATTCAGATGGCCTGACCTGAATAATAAACACTGACGCCCGGTGCATATCAGCTTGAAACCATATTCCCTGTATTCAGAGTAGGGGCCTGGCCACAGACAGATCCTTTTTGTTTCTGCTACCCCTGTTTAGTAAAACTTGGGTTTCTTTTGCCTTTCTTTGCAATGCAGGGAGTCACAGCCATCAGCTGCACTAATGCCACCCATGTGGTCGCACTTACACTCTCCAAAGCTCCCCAGGGAGCACAGCCCTCTCCAGGATCAGCGTGGCACACAGCTTTCTTATACCTCCCTTTGTATACAGCCTGCAGGCAAAGCCCCTATTGATGTACGTACCCTGAAATCTCTCCAAGAAGTGACACAGTCCTCGCTGACAAATACACCCTGACGGAGGTGACAGGTAGTGAAGGTTTCAGTGTTAACTAGATGCATGCTAATGTCCCCGTGCTAAATGATGCAAGTGAGCTGAAATCAGGAGACTTGGGCTTGGAAGTGGAAGTTGTAGTCAGCGCTTCGTTCTTTCTCCCTCCGTTTGCTCATGACTCTGTTCATCATTCAGTGGGATCTGAGTAGACAGATTAATTTTATTTACTGTGTAATTTAAATTCTCGGCTTGCAGAGGTAGAATTCATGAGGGAATCGCTGCAGTCCTCGGCCTCTGAAAGGGTTCGGCTGACTGTGGGGGGCAGAGAGGCAAATCCATCCCAAAATCTCATCTCATAGACCTTGAGGATGAAAAAATACAATTCTGTCACAGCGAATTTAATTTCTCTGTGTCTTCCCACTGCAGCAAATGGACCCGCACTGCACTGTCCCCGTAGCAGGAAGCTCCGTCTCCCCCTGCTCGGGGTTCTCAAGCAATTGAGTTAGCGAGGTTCAGCCAGCGGCTCTCAGCGCAGAGACAGGAGCAGCCAGCATCTGCGTGCTTCCAGCCACGCTACAAAGGAAGCAAATCCACCTCATCTGACGCTGAATGGCATTTGTGCCGATCAGGTTGCCTCAGATGAGAGGGATGCACATAGTCTCGAGCACGGTGGCAGTGAGAGGCGATGGCATCCCGAACACCACTCTCCACCCAGTGCTGTCTGACCGTAGCCGGAGTCACTCACTGGCTTGAGAACCATGGGTTTGGGGAGGTCTGAAACTCCAAATAGCTCTTCAGCATAGTACAGGGTGATGTTCACCAAACTCCTGGGCTGTCTGCTCTGCCTGGTGTCGCAGAACGAGCAGTTCTGCAGGAGACTGAAGCATATGACTACTTTTGCCATATCTGGCTTGGGGCAGAGTGTAGGCAAAACCATTGCCCCCCTGCATAGCAACACGTACCAAAGAAGCTGTTCAGCGTTTCATTTTCTAAAAACAGGAAAATGTTATTAAAACTGATTATTATTTGGTTTAAACACTGAAAACAGAGGAGTAATTGTAAGGATTTATTCAAGTCTGATTTTTAATGTAAACACATTCATGTTAAGTCCATTCTGCTTCACATGCTCCATTACTATTTTCTCTCGTCATAAAGCAGCTAGGCACATTCAGACAGCTGAACAGGTAGCCATTTTAAATTGCACTAAGTAATACAGCGTGGTTGAAATCATTTGTTAGGGCTGTAGGTGTTCCCCGTGGTAAGGGGAAAATTCGGCCCCTCTCAACCTAGGCACGACTTTCTCTAATGGAGGCTCCCTGTGGGATTGTGCTTCATTTGTCAGCATGCAGTTATTTGCCCATCCTCTGACACATCCTAAATCAGGCAGGTGAAAGCACACCAGGGCAGGGACGGTTTGCTGAGTGCTTAGCATGCTGAGGAACCATCTTACTGGGGACCTTTGCGTGCAGCTATAATACAAGACCATTGCCAGGACGCAAGGCTGTTCCAATTATGGTCCTGATTGTGTCTGCAGCATGCATTTCCTGTCCTCCTTTATATTTAGGTGTTATTCCTGCCTTACTGAAAGCTTTGTGGGCTTCTTTTGCTGTTGTCACCTTGGAGCAGGTGCTGAATGGCTCAGATGGGGCCAGCGAGCAGAACAGGCTAGCGTGAGGCTAGCACAAACATAGCAGCTTGCTCATTGAGCAGATTTCTTTCTTTTAAATTATTTTAATGTCCTAAGCAGGCAAGGTCTCTTAAAGATGAAGTGACAAGACGGACAAGAAAGGAGGGGCGAGATGTGATGTGGTGGTTGGCAGGTCCAGACGAAAGGCTGTCCTGCATGCTGTTCAGAGCAGTATAGTGGTGTCAAAAGGATCCTGGACCCGCTCCTCACATACACACAGAGACACGAGCGCACACATGTGCCGCTCCATGTGTTCCTCTTCCGACACAATGTCCAGGATTAGTTTAAGTGAAACTGGTGCAGGCAAATTCCCCAGTGCGTCAGGCTGACAGCACAGCTGTCTCTGTTCTCCGAGCTCTCCACTGAAACAGAAGCTAATGCTGCTTGGCTCCACTCAAGCATGGAGCCAGGTAGATTACCCAACACGGCAACCCTGATAATGATCAGACAGGATCTTCAGACTCCTAATTGAGCATGCTTCTTAATGTCAGAGGTACATGCAAGCTGCTCCATGCCCTCCCAACCTTCTCTGCTCTATCCTGCTTCTTCAAGGAAGTGTCTGTCTGGAAAATTAGTGAAAAGCCAGCAAGAACCTGGATTTGGGTGAACTTGTGTCTCCCTAAGCTGTACCAGCCCTGCTGGTATTGCTAATGATTTCCTGTTGGCTTTGCAGGCCATTACACCCGTACTCATAGTGTGCTCAGTCACCCATGACCGCTTCATGGAAAGGGGAGTGACAAAACACAAGTGTGAGTATTTCACTAGGTACAACAGTAAAAAGTAGAACAGCTACATGAAGCGAAAGCTAAACAATGTATTTCAAATACTTGCATATGCCATGTAAAGGGCATGATTGGAGCTCTGCCATTATACTGCTTTTTTTACTGCCAGCAGTTAGTGATTTCTCTGAAGTAGCTGGAGAGCAGCCTTGTTTCATTCTGGCTTCCCCGTCTCCACGTCTCTGTCCTTCACCTTTTGTAGCTGCTATATTGGCTTTTCATTGATCATCCAACAGCAGACTCACCAGGCACGAAATAACCAGTGTCTGGAAATCAGAGTCTTCCATTTTTTCATTTGTTTTTGTATGTCTCATTTTCTCTGTGTTTGGCAGACCTGTTAACCCTTCCTTATTCTTCCGGTGCCCAAGAGTTGCCTAGAAGTAGGCAGTTTTGTAGGGTCGGCATCAATTTTCCATCAATCTATGTTGCCTTCCTGGATGTTCATTGCAGGTACTGGAACACTGCAGGCAGCACAGACAGTGCTGGACATGGAGAGCCTCTTCATAGCCAGCACCAGAAACTGCCAGGTGCTGAGGACAAGCTATGCCTATCCCCTCTGGTGGGTCCATGCCCCCAAGTGTCTCAAGCTAAGCAGTGGCCTTGAGGCTGGGGGAGACATGTAGGAACACAGATCTCGTCTAAGTCCAACGGGGAATACTTGACTACCATATCGGAGAGTCTGGGATGACTCAGAAAGAAAGAGTATCTTAGTTTTTTATTCCCTAAGAATTGCCCAGGTGCATAGTTCCCAGGTTTCACACAAAAGTTAACACAGTTGGGTCAGTGGAGGGTTGTGATCTTAGGATTCATGCTCATGTGGGTGTAGCATCAGCCAATACAAGTCAGACTTCAAAGAAAAATGCCATTTACTTATCAAGGCTAGATTGTGTCCTTCTCTCATCTTCTCTTTACAGTGCTGGTTTATGTGTTTAATTGCCACTTCTGTGAGAACAACTTTAATTTGTGAAATGCAGGGGTTTTTTGAAAAGTTGGACCCTGAAAGTAACGTTTTCAAAAGTGCCTGAGTCAGTCACATTTGTACAAGAAGCTTAGGTACTTAGAGTGTATGGCCCTGGCTTTCAAAGAAACATCTCGCGGACAAAAACAGAAGAACTGGAAGCCTGGGAAGGAGCTCACTACATAGAAATGGGGTTCACAAGCTCCATCTGCTATGCCAGGAGGAAGCACTGAGCAGAAAATGGACAATGAAAGTCTCCTTTCCCCATTCTGATGGACCTGATGGTTGGTGGGCTAGGCTGGAATTTATAGCCCAGAATTCTTCAGGAGACTGGCACCCAAACAGCTTTTTTTGGGTGATGGTGGAAGTAGCAGCAGTTCATACTTGTAAAGCTCAGAGAGTGGGTTTCCTTACCTCAAAGCTTAACACGATTTATACACATCTCCGTCACCTTCCAGGAGCTTGTCCTAACACACTGGGACTGGGTTGATTTCCTATTCCCACTGCTAGCCATTGCTTTTTGGCCACCAGGGACTTGGGGTTCATAGCATCTAAGAGGGAGGTGAACTGTTGATTTGTGCTTAAGAAATTTGTCTGGGGACACAAGCATGGATGTTGCTACTGCGCTTTACATTGCTTTGGGAAGGTTCGCTCCAAGTCAAATAAGTGAAAAAAGGGGTTAAAAAGGAGATCTCATATTGTTCAGACCCACGCCACATTGCAGTAGCATTCAGTAATAGCATAGAAATAGTCGTGGAGAGACCTACTGGAGGAAAAAGACACTTAGCGAAAGTCCAGATTCATCAGCCGTATGAGCAATCTGAGTTGGAGAAGAGCATTAGCGCTTGTACCGAGCAGTTGATAGCAAGTAGAGAGCACCGGTCCATTTAGAAGGCTCAGGCATGCCTTAACTGCCTTGACAGAAAATGAAACCTGTACCCTTGTTTCTGAATCAGGTGCCTTTTGTGAATTATACAGCCTCTTAAAGCGTTGGCAGCTTGTCTCAGCGCTGTGTATTTGCTGTCAGAGCTGGAGATTCTGGTGTAGATGGGTGGAAGTTGGTTTGTATTTAGGGTTGTAAACATTTGCCTCCATAAAACCCCGCTTTATCTCCCTGTGTCTGAATAGCAAAGTTCACGTGGCTTGCAGAATACCAGGCTTTTATTCTGGAGACAGAGATAACCAGTGCATTTGCAAGTTCCAGTCCTGAGAAATTACTCTGATTTAAGGTTTTGACTTCGATCCTGTATCAGTCTCTTTTGTTGTTCATGCCAGAGAGAGTTATTAATCCGATCCTTTTCCTGCCAAGTTCAATGAGCGTTTATTCACCGCTGCTGTCATCAGGAGCAGGGCTGGGCATGGTTTGTATGAGTATGTGCTCTTCTCTGCAGGTTCCTCAGCCGTCATGATATTCTCTAGGCATCTCTGCTGCTTCTTTATCCCTCAAAAAAGGTCCAGTGACCTTGGACATATGTCCTCCCTGCTCTTACCTGTGTGGAAGGGGCAGAGTTGGCCCACCTTGCACTTGTACACCCCGATAGGCACACCGCTTTTCCATGGCAAGTGGGAAAAGGTGCTTTTCTCTCCAAGGGGAGTAAAATCTGCAAGAGAAAAAGTACATCAGCACATTTCACACGCAGCAGGGGAAAAAGAAGAAAAACGAATTCACTATTTGGGTTCCCGAGCGAGCAGTCTGGTAAACCCCTATCATTCAGGCATGCCACAGAAATAGTTCCCAACATTTTCTCACACTCTGGAGAACATTTTTAACCAGGCCCTTTCCTGCCTTACTGGCCCCACGCTCAGCTTTTCCCTACAAGCCTTGTCTGGTGTTGCAGAATGAGATTGGGGCAGTTAGCTCAACTTTTGAGGCTAATCGCTAACTCGACCCACCTATCCCTGCTGGAGGCAGGGCTGTATTAATACAGCACGGACACTGGATACCTGCAGAAGGCTTAGCTTTTGGACCTGAATTCTAGTTGTGATCCTGTGGTGAGAAGTTATTAAGGGAAATAATCTCTCCTAAAGGAGAAGCTAATTTAAATCCCCTCTTGCACTGAATACATAAAGAAAGCTTGACATACTGTCCGTGTTTTAAGGTGCATTTCAGCAGCGAGTAGAACATGCTCTGAAAATGTAAGCCAACAATATGCGGTTTAAAAATATAGCTGCAAAATGTTTCTTTTTTTTAAAATAAAGCAAGCAAGCTCCCAAAAATCAATGTGAGATAAAAGAGAAAGACACATGGGGGACATCACAGGTTGCCAGGAGGAGAAGCAGGGAAGGCAGCAACACTTTTCTGCGGTAGGGTGTGTTAGCCTGGTAAGGTGCTATCTGGGGAAACAGTAATAACTCAGGCCTGGTGTCAAGCTAGCTTGGGCTAACACTAAATGATGGTGCTGCTTTGATGGAGACACTTTTCTAGCCCCATTGGGGCCCTCAGCAGCAGCCTCCGTAGGAGGAGAAAAGGTAGAAGGATAAATCCCCTTGCCTGGCACAAAGCACAGCCTTGGGGTCCATGCAGCAGCCGGGTGCAGATAGAGACAAGGTCTTTGCCCTTCCTCTGCCCCAGCTGGGTCTCATCCAGTGACCATCTTAGTGTGGTGTTGTCAACAAGCTGCTGTGAGTCAAGGTACATTAGTTTTAGCCCCTGGTGAACCCTGCAGGCAATGGGACACAGCTCATCTGGCCTCCGCAGTGTTCCTCCTTGGGAGATGGAGAGCTCATGTCCTTTGCTATTAATTCTGCTATGCCTTTTGCTATCAAATCTGAGTTTCCGCAGCTGTATGGTGGCCAGCCAGGCTGTTGCCCTAATTTTTCTTTTCCCCTTTGTATCCCATATGCAGAGAAGCAGAGGGAGCTGGCTCGGAAGGGCTCCCTGAAGAATGGCAACATGGGAAGCCCAGTTAATCAGCAGCCCAAGAAGAACAACGTGATGGCACGAACAAGGTAAAGGACTGGAAAAGCCCTCAGCTGTGCTCTGCGCTTCAATCCCTAATGGCCTTAGGGTGGGCAAGGATGAAGTTCGTTGCCATTTGCCTACTGCCAAACACACTGCGAGAACAGTGATGGCCCTTCCCGGAGCTGGCAGGCCCAAATGCTCTGTGCTGTGTTGCATCCCGTCCCCTGGGGAGATGCAGGGACAGCTGAGGCCAGGACCAGTGACCGTGCAGCCTGTAGGATGCAGAGGCAGCCCAGCCTGGTCGAAATCAGGGGTTTGATACAGCTGTCTTGCGTATTCTGGGTAGCCTCCTGTAACACATAATCCTGCCAGCGGGAGAGGTAGGATGCTGCTTCATGGAATGCAGACTGGTTTAGAGCTTAATTCTGCCTTGTCTGCTTTTATCACAGTAGTTCCCTTGCTCTTTTTTGATGATGACCCCTTTCCTTGTACTGATTGACTTAACGAAGGCTTGTAAATAATCCATCTCTGTGTGCTTTGCTATACACCTCCTCTGCACTTTGAACAGCATGGTAGTACTTTGCTGGAGCTGCTTTGGCTATCTGTATGACAGTATCAGACAGTGCTACAAATTGCTGTAAATATAGATGAATACTTTCTTTTAGAGTATTTCTGCTTTTTCCATGCGTGCTTCAGGACACCAATGTATTACCTGCATTCAGGAGGCAGGGACTGCCCTGAGCCCATGGAGTTGCACACTTTGCAAGCTACTAGAAAAGTGGCAGTTTTTACTGGAGGACCTCATTTAAAATGACAGAAGAATCTGCGTGAATGCACGGTGTTTACCGAGGAATGGGAAAGTTGCATGGATTACCATATATTAAGTAGAACAGGAGTTGCAGTTCAGAGCCTCTCTGTATGTAACGCATGCGATAGATGAGGTTCCTTGTTCACATTAATTCCCAAAACCCAAAACAGTAGTCATAAATCATGCCAGGACTTTGTCAAGTTTTATTTGTAAGCCTCTGCAATCTTGGTGGGATACGCTGCAATGCGCCCTGCTCTGTGTTTTATTGTTGAGACCATATAAAGGAGCCAGCCCTGTCGTGGCAGCAAGAATTTCAGCAAATGCTCTCAGCTGGGTTTTCTATGCCCACTGTTCCTCCTTGTCTTCCAAATACAAGCTGGGAAGACTTGGTTTCTTTTGGCAATAGGCTGCATGCTTGCTTTCCGCAAGGAATGGTAGCAGATTTGCTGCTTGAGAGATCTAGAAATGTGGAAATTAGCAGAGGAAGATGGTAAGGGAGAGAAGATGGGATAAATACAGAAGCCTACCTGTAAAATTAGTGACTTCTGCTTGGTGAGGTGGTTGTTTCCAAGCTGCCAATGGCAAGAAGAGTGATATGAGAGGGGAAGAGCAGAGCAGTGACACATATTGACAAAAGCTTTCAAACAGCCAGCTCAGTTTTATTCCGCTTGTGGACACCTGAGCACTGTTCAGAGGGTATGTGGACCCCTCCACAGCCAGCAAAGCCTGCTGGCATTAGACTTCCTTTTCTTAGTTACTTTTCACACATCTTTTAGAAGCACCCCTTGGGCTCTGCAAAACAGAGGTTCACAGCCATGGCTTTAGTAGCAGATGTAGCCAAGCTCCGTTGTTCCCATGTGGCTGGGAGGCATCTGGTACAGGGTCCCTTCAACCCTCAGCTCCCTTGGCTTTCTAGGAACCCAGCTGTGCCAAAAGCACAGGCCTGGTCATACCTCGGAATGGTTCAGTCTGTCTTGCCACAGACAGGGCAACCCCAGGAAGGCAGAAATGCCAAAAATCTTGTTCAAGCAGCTTCTTTTCACGGTATAACGGTTGCAGTATAATGGGAGATACTTCAGTGGGATGCACTGCAAAACGTCCAGGTTATGGTTGGTCTTTAAGTCTAAACTGTTGGCTTCCTCTGGTCTCTGCAGGAGGAGAATAAGCTAAAGCCATTTCCCCTTCTTTAACTGTTCTGGTCTTCTCATCAAATATGTTTAGCTCCATTCAGGCAAACCACATTGCCTGTCATAATACCCCACCTCCTCCCTCCTCCTCCTTCCCCAAGGCTTCTGTTCCTCCGTATTAATTTCTGACATTCAGCCTCTAGGCTGAAGGTTGCCTTCACCATTCGGTCTTCTCCTGGGGCAGGGGCACAGCCAACGTTAGGGGCGAAAGGATCTGGATCCATAACACGCTCTCACTCCTTAAGAGCAAATAAAATGTGAACAAGGTTGGGGTGATGCTGGCACACCTGCTACGAGCACAGGCAGAGCCCACAACACCACCCACACCACTTGGGCACAGACAGATATTGCAGTCCAGTCTGAGAATAACCTGAACTCGGGTTTATGTCGTAACATATTTCATGTTAAGTGAGCAAAAACACCAAGACAAGAAGCTCATACTGGGACAGCTGCAGATGAAAACAGCTACAACTGCTACCCGGCTTTGTTCCAAGGACAGCGGGAAGCGAAAATAAGGACAATCAGGATGTGAAGGAAAGACAGATCAGGGGCAGAGACATTACCACAGTTTTTTGTCTGCTGCAGAAAACTCGAAGTTCTGTGTTATAAAGAAAGAAGGCATTTCGCAAGAAAAAGATGTAGTGATATTTTTTTTTCAATCAAGTAAATTGCACCACAAAGGGTTCTTTTCCCAGGCCCCCTGATACTGCTTTGTTCACTCATTATATAGTAACAACCATTAGCGAGTATATATGGAGCAGTGAATTGAAAACTGGAGAGCGAGAATGGAAGTCAGTACTGTTATCTGTATGGGCAAGCTGCTGCTGCCAGATCACAGCTTCGGTTCCAGACATCTTTGTTTCTTTACTTCCTTCCTATGTGCTTCAGGAGCAGGAGGACAGCCCCAGTGCTATAAGAAGGGGTATTGAATTTTGCAAGTGGATTCCATTTTCTCCAGTCCCCTGGTGCAGCAGGTTGGAAAATCTGCATCAGTTTTAAAATCAATTTCTTTAATCTTGCATTTCAATGAACACAGTAAGAAAATACCTCTAGTCGTGAACCTGTATGTCTGCTTTGTGATATCATTTGATATATTTTACTCTCCCTGAGCCTGCCTATCTTCAGTGCCTGGCAGGCCTTTGTATTTTTAAAATTGTAATGGCTTCCTGAAATTTTCTGAGCAGAAGGAAAAACATTTCAGGTAGTTAGACAGCAGTTGGAGCATGGATGAGATGGATTATCATCTTTAGATTTATATTTCCCAAAATCTTAGTGAAGCATCATTGTGCATCGTTGTGTGTTGTTAAAGACCAGTCCTTCATTTGGGAGAAAATCTGAGTTAACCCACTTAACAAGGAGATTTTCATCGCTGTTGCAGTTCCCACCTGCTGAACATAGAATCTTATTCCATTTACTTGGTTTGGTTGATCTTATTTTAAATACGAACCAAAGTCTTTGTGCGGTTTTGTGGATGAAATAACTCTGTTGTGAACTAGATACCACTGTATTAATGCATTTTACTTATCCTAGAAGCTCTAAAGCGTGTATTCCATTTCACAAACTGTCTCAGGCAATCAAAGGTGCAAAGTCATCGTCAGCCTTTGTAACACTTCTGATGAAGTGAAAGTCATTATAAAATAATGGGATTTAAAAAGTGCGAGTCTGACTGGGCTCTTACACTGCACCCACCAGCTCATATTTCTCATATTACTAAATTTAGGACTGAGACCTCAGAAGTGTTGTGTTGTGGGCCGGGTAGGGACTCAGGCAGAAAGACCACATCCCTGATTTCTAATAGTAGAAGAGTAGGAGCACCAAGCCTCTGCCTTTCCCCTAGCCACCTTCTCCTATTTACTTACTGCCAGTGTCATGTACTCATTGCTGGGGAAAAAAAGCAGCACAAAAATGAGCGATGACAAGCAGGTTCACCAGAATGAAGCATGGAGTGTCCCCACTGTTTTTCCCTCCAGGGAGGAGTGTGTTCCCAGGGCACGTCCAGCGTTTACCCCTGTGAAACAGCTCTCAGCCACCCAGAGACAGAGCTCACTTCCTCTGAATTGCACCCATTTAAACTTCTTCACTGATAAGGGAAAGCTGGCAAGGAATTGAAATGGGGAGAGCATAAGTATCATAAAGCTTTGCCCTAGATTATATGTGGTACTGAGCTTTCCTGTGTGGTTAACCGACAACATTTAACTGTTTCAGGCTCGTCGTTCCCAATAAGGGCTATTCATCATTAGACCAGAGTCCAGATGAAAAGCCACTGGTAGCCCTGGATACGGACAGGTACGCAAAGTGTTAATAACGTAAACATTACAGTGCAAGTGAGCTTTCGTGCCAGAGTGCAGCTCTGAAGCTAACTCCTGCTGCAGCCACTCACTCTCGCAGGCCACTCGCACTCCTCCTTGCTGTGCCCTTCGGCGTATGCCATTACTGCTCTGTGTGTGTAAACAAGTAGGAAAAGATGTGAGTAAAGAGCGCTTTGATGAAAAGGTCTGAGGGTCACAGATGAAAGTTACTCTCCAGACTCTCATGATGTAACTTCTCTGTGCCTCAAGGATGGCTTCATGGCACAAGAAGGGTAGGGCTAACCAGGAATACAGTAAGTCTCTCTAACTGTTTCCTTCTTCGCTGTATTTTGTCCTTCCCTGCAGTGATGATGACTTTGATATGTCCAGATATTCCTCGTCGGGATACTCATCAGCTGAGGTGAGTTACACTCTTTCCTGCCATCCTTGCCATGAATGCTAATAGTAGAGCAGCCAGAAACAGCTTAGAGTGGCCTTGTGCTGCCAAAAACGGCTACACAAGGAATTTACCAGTGCTGTAGACTCTGTGAGTTTGCAAGGGACCATGGCAGAAACCGTGTCATGTTCCTTTCTTCCCTGGTGATCCAGTTGGCTCCATCCCCACACTGCCATGGCACAGGCACAGATTTGCCCGTCGGCTGTTTTCACAGCTACCTTTGGCTTCACCCAAGCTTTTCCCAGTTCTGCTCAGCCCCGCTGTGTTGGCCCATGTGGTGCAAAAGCATCAACTTGTCTGTCACGCCAGCTCAGCAACTGTATGCTTGCCAAGGACACGAATAAAGGATCTGAGGGTGTGCTATGATTTCCAGTTCTTGGGAGGGTCGGGGTCACGCAATGCATGTTTACTTGGAGCAGGCAGAAATTCCAGGGAGGACCTGCAGATATGAACTCTTGTCCTTTCAAAGAGAAAAGGCAGGAAGCTCAGACTTGTTAATCCCGCTGCATTGTTTCTGAATATATTCCCAAACCCTCTCCTGAATTAGTTGCCTGGCCTCTGGTGACTGCTTCTGCGGGATCTGATTTTACATCCGGGGTGCTGAGCAGCCGTTCTGCCCTCAAGCTGTGGGGAACTCTTTACCCTTGTATTCCTTCCTTGGGAAAAATACCTCTGAAACACAGAAACATCCAAGAGCAAGGGCCAGATTAAATGATCTGTGCCATGTCTGGGCCCTGATGAAGTGTTGTTCACCCAGACCTAGTTAGACAGCACTTGAATCTGAGATTACAAAGAGGCGAGAGGCTTTACCACCGTTCAACTGCTATAGTGTGCCCTAGACTGAGAGGGGGGACTGCCCAGCTGACAATGGTTTATTATCATTATTATTACATTACTTTAAATGAGGGCTTGTCTTCATGGAAGGATTATTCCAGAATAAAATAGTGTATCAACTTGCTACTCTGAAATATCTCACTCCAGTACTCCTATTCTGGAAGAAACTAGAACAACAGAAGGCAGCCCTCACCTGAGGTCAAGAACTGGGACTCTTTTATTGGTGAGGCAGCTGCTAATGATGGGGAAATATATACCAGGATAAGGGTGCTCCTTCGTCTTCTCACCATCAGAAGGAAGAAGTGTCAAGTGTTTGACTGTTTGTCTCTTTGTCTGTAGCAGATCAACCAAGACTTGAACATCCAGCTGCTAAAGGATGGGTACCGGTTAGATGAGATCCCAGATGACGAGGACCTCGACCTAATCCCCCCTAAATCGGTCAACCCTACCTGCATGTGTTGCCAAGCCACCTCCTCCACCGCCTGTCACATCCAGTAGTGAGGCCGGCAGGCTGTGATCAGTGCTTTCCACTATAACTGTAAAACTTAACAGCCATTGCTTCCTCCTATGGTAGGACGTGCACCTCTTTGTGTTCATGGAGCCAGGAGAAACCAAAAAATTCATTTTATGATTGGTTGATAAGTTATTTTAAACTATGGTTAAACAAAAGAAAAGTTGCTCAAAGTGCCAGGCAGTGCCTGGCAGAACTGACTGGTCTGGAGAGCGAATACAGAGGGGTCCAGAGATACCTCCTTGGTTTGTGCAGGCACTGGGGATATTTTGTAAGGTGTCTGTTCCAGAATGGGAAGCATCAGATGGGGCTGCAGGTAATCCTGCCCACTGAAACCAATCCATCTGCAAGACCAGGGGTGAGTCTGAGGTGTCAGGGGGTTTTACCAGTGAGAGGAGGTCAGTTCTTAATTCATTCACTAAATCTGTTTCATTTGCATAACCAAAATGATACTGTAAGTGGGGCACAGGAATGGGAATGGACCAGGGGATCCTTTCTTATGGCAAGGATAGCCAGGACTAGCATGACACCATTCATTCACTTGTGAAGGTGACATTTCACTGTGAGTCAGTACTAGCTAGAGCTGTTGTGTCACATATCCAATGCAATCTACCCTTAGCTCCACATGAAATTATCACCGAACACACCAGACTCAACCTGTAATCCATCCGTGCTCTTTGGGGATTCAGTCCTTGCCCAAGAATACTATGCTCCTGAGTTCAGTCCAGTCACGTATACTGATTTCAGCCTATACTTAATTCCTGTGAGACCCATCTGCCTCCAAAAATCTTAAACTTTGTTCAACTACGAAAAAATAAGTCCTGCGCAAGACAGGACTAGAGCCATGCAGTCTGAAGGTCAGTGCCGGATAAGCTAGTTGAAGAAAGCACATTTTCACAGTGCTCGACTTTTGATATTCTCTTGACACTGTGTCTCCTGGTGCCTGTGGGATTTGTGGTGGTGTCAGACTTCAGGGGAGTTTTCAGCAACAGCAGAATTATGAACAGCTTCAGCTGAAAAAAAAACCATGAGAAGAAACTAGTGGTTATCTCATCTCTGCCCACTTGTGCACCAGGCTTGGTCTGTGTTAAAGCTGTCCCATGTCGGGAGCAATTGTGTTTATTTGGTGCTGGAATAGTCAGGAAATGTGGCGTTACATTAGGTAGCCGGACTGAACTGCCCGTTGACCAGCAGGTAGTTTTTAATGCAAAATCATTTCTGGAATTAGGAAGCGTGTCCTCTCCCTGGCTGGTCTTACATTGCTGGCTTCAGCGTATGTGGGGCTCAGCCGAGGGATGGGCTGGCATTTTTCTCAGTGTTGAAATCTTTTGCCACAGGCACGACTGTGTGTTTTCCTGCCCTGCCAGGAGGAAGGACCACCTGCCTTGGGTCATCCGTTGCTTTATAGCCTGGGGAAGGGAAAAAGCAAGGGCAATTCTGAGCTTCCCATCAGAACTCCTGAGTCACAAGGCAGAGCCTGAGCTCCACCCCGACAGACAGATCCCCCCTCTGAAATCTGCATGGAGTGAGCTGAGTCTCAAAGAAGTCCTCTTCATGATTAGGAGGAGAATTATTTAACACCCTGGGGTTTCACGCTGTGCACTGCAAAGCACGATACCATCCACAGTGTGGGCAAAAGACCAGGCACACAAGATTCCTCAGCTTTATTATTCACTAGCTGGTATGGGCAACTGTTTGCCTCCCCTCCCTAAGACAGGGTGCTGTCGCTCTGGCTCCAGCCCACAGAAAGAGCATCCCTGCCTCCTTGTGCAGAAGTACTGGTTAAATTGCCAGCTCCTCCAGGAACAGTGTTTCTCAAGTGAATTTCTCTCCCTTTCTCACCACCTGGTAATTCTGAGGGGGAATACTTCCAAAACATTTCTAAAGAAGCAGGTCTCCAATTCTTCCCTTCTTCCTTCATGTGCTTGCTTTTCTCTCCAGTGCTAGCTCAGGTTGAGGTTAGCAAGTTGTCTGGAGGTGGGGGAAGAGCTCTAACAACACTGTAGAGAAAAAAGATGAAAGGGAAAAATATTCCTTAAGAAGTCTTTTTTTTTAATGGGGAATATGGTCAAAACCTATGAGAAACACCATGGTCAAACCAAATCCTATAGGACATCTCTTTAAATCTTCACTTTTCTAAGGAGGGACTTTGCAGTTCAACACTGGTACCACGCAACGTCTTCATCGCGTTTATCCTCCTGGGTTAGCCTCTGTGCCTTCCAGACGGGCTGCACACGCTCAGCCTTTCCCACAGCCCTTGCTCAGGAGCTCGGAGCATTTCAGTGTGCCTGTTAGGGCAACAGGCCATCTCTTTACCTGGGTCAGCCATGGAGGACTGCAGGTGTCACAGGCCTCCGTCGCGCTGACATCATGTTCGCTCCAAGACAGAATGAGGCTTGCTGACACTGTATCTCCCAGGGTTAACACCTCCCCTCTGAAGGACAGACCTTCCCTGATGACCACTGCCCCATGGCACCACAACCAGGCTTTTTTATTGCCCCTTTTGCTGTTTTTTGCCTGTCATGTGCCCTGAGGTATTCCTCAACCCTACAGCCCTGCAACTGCCCTCAGCCCTTTGCACTGTGTGATGTGCATCTGCTTCTAGCACAGGCCTTTAGGGAGAGAGGGAGGTGAGTTTAAATGTTACACCTAGTGCTTCCTCCAAATACAGACCGAAGCACAAGCCAAGTGTTTTTCCCTGCACACAGAAAGAGCTGGTTGCACAAATAGCTGGTTTGGCATGACAGTACAGGACCATAAAATGGCAATTTTTTGGCTTCTCCTCTCTATGCTTTGTGTTCATATATTTTATTAGGGGAATAAAGTAGAAAGGGTGGGGGAAAGTAGTTACCTGTGTAGGGTCATTATCAGGAAGGCTGAATGGATTAAGGCAATGCACATGTGGCTGTCACAGGAAATTGAACACTAACCCTTCTGAACCACAGCCCCCTTAAGCAGGTTATGACCATGCGGCGTGTTTGTCGGCTCGTTATGGAGTGTGGTGGACAGCCTGTCAGTATGCATTAGCCGCAGATTGGGCTGGCTCTCCCTCTCTGTTCTCGTGTTCAGACCTTTGCTTTGGCCAGAAGGTTTTATTGTTGGAGGTTACGCTGTGGTGACTTCCCGAGAAGGTGTATAGATACATGGCCATCCTGGCTCTGCTCTCCTTAGACCAGTCTCTGCCACCATGGCCTGGAGAAGGCAAAAGCAAAAAGCACGGACCCCGACTTTCTGTCGCAACATTATAAAGCCCTAAAATCTGCAGAGCTGCTGGGCACTCTCCTAAATGCAGATTGCATGCAAGAAAGCAAATCGTTCCTTGTTCCAGTCTTTGCACCAAACCAGATGGTCTTCTCAGGCCCCATTTTCAGTCCAAAGTTGTACAGAATACCAAGGGGAGAAGCATGATGGAGTATGAAAGGCTGCATTGCGGTCCACCTAAATTACCACGCAAATAGGATTTAAGGATATTGATGCTGGTGCCTCCACAAAGGAATTTGCGTTTGATGCCTCCTAAAGACAGACTGGCTTTTTGTTAGGATTTTATGTAATTTCAGTCACCCAATCACCTGAGTTTAAGAAGTCCTTTCCTTTTATCAGATGTTAATTTTGCCCTTTAACGTGAGCTGGCTTTGAACTCCAGGGTCTCAGCACTCAGCTCTGTCTCTCCAGTCTGCAAACTCCCCATTTTCGGATGTCTGTGTGAGGAGCATCCTCCTAGTGTTGAGGAAGGCTGTTAGGTAGCGTGGTCTAGTCTGCTTTTCTGGTGGTTGTAAATAAACCAGCTGAAAGGAGGCTGATGTCCAGGCAACCATCCCGAAGGCTCACTTATCAGACAAATGTTGAAGCCAACCCTTGGAAGAGCCACTGGATCATATCTGACGTTGCTGCATGTCCACCCCGCAATGCGTGTGCTTGGCCATTGGGTTTGCTATGCTGTTTTGGCTGTCTTGCCTGCAGATGCCTTGCAGCTGCAAAAGTAGGTGACCAAGCCTGCTGCATGGACTTTGAAAGGGACATCAGGACGCTCCCCCATGGACAGGATGGAATCAGCTGCTTCTGGTTTGCCTCTTCAGCTCCTTTCCCAAAAGGAGGCACCTGCTCTGCTCAGCTGTCTGCTGGCTGACACATTGGTCTCTGCGATCCTGAGCAGAATCCCTTCCTCTCCACGCAGAGCCTGTCCTCAGGCTGGCCTGCGAGCTGTACAACAGCATGCAGGAGGCTTGAAAAGTACAGCGCTCTGTGTGTGACTCAACCGAAACATGAAGATGCTTTTGAAGAAAGGGAGGACCCAGCTGGGCACCAGATGGAACAACAGGAAAAGGAAAACAAGCAGTAACTAGAAAGGTTGCCAAGTGCTGTCTTGGCCTAGGGCAGATCCCAGTTGTCCGAGTTAATCCATCTCAGTGCAGTGCCGATACCAGCAGGGAGCAAAGAGCGCTTCCAGATGCACACACCAGAAACACCATGTCCCTGAGCTGGCACCACAGCCAAATACTACTGCAGAGAGTCTGCTGGAGTGTTAGAGCACAGAAATGAGATCTGGCATCCCTTGCTGCTGTGGCACGTGGTACACATTTGCTCTAACCTTAGGCAGGTTGCATCCCCTCTTGATGTCCATTCCCTCCTGCAGCACAGGGGAGAAACCTGCCTCCCCAGGATGCTGCCACCACCCTGCCTGGATGATGCCAAGTGTGTGATGGGCACCATTGATAGGCTCTGCAAGCAAGATGCAAAAAGCATGCTGTAGAAATTTTATGCGTATTTTCAAAGCACTGCTCTGCTTTCCCTCTGTTTACCAGCTTCTGATGTTGCCTGCATGTGCCAGAAGGCTGCGGGGTGGAGGTTAATAGAGAGATTAAACAGCTTTGGGGGAAGATGTTTGGCAAGGATGTGTTTCCCAGTTATTTGGCAGCTGTCTCTCGCACGACTGATCTCTCAATCTGCGTGCTGCCACAGGGAACGTGTAAGAAGATTTGGTGGCCCAACAGCACCATCCCCTGCGAGCAGAGTTAAGGAATTTAGGAGTGCAACTGGGATAGCGAGTGCTGATGGAGGAGAGTATGGAAGGGCTCTTTTGGGATATTCCCACAGCAGTTTCATGCTCTCACTTTTAGCATCCATGTAATCATCTGAGCTTATAAACTGGTAATTTCGCCTGGGCTTTTCCTTTACTTTGCCGTTCTCCCTTCAAGCTCCCATGGGGTATGGCCACTCTTACCTAGAATGAAGCAGGCTTTGTCACTGGCTGCTGCCTGGCTCAGCAAGCACAGGCTGCATGTTCACAAGAAACACCTGCATCGATGGGCTGTGCCACAGGGCAAGCTGGGAGAGGCTGAGCCTAAGGGGAAGCATTTTAAGGTGCTTTTTCACACATAGGAAGACGTTGCATCCCTCTCACTTCCTTCCAAGGCTTTCCTGTGAGAGGGATTGCTCCAAACCTTGAACTGCATCTTGTCAGACAAACCCACTTCTATTACAGAGCCACACAAGCCCCGAAGCAGAAGGGCCAGCAATTTAGCATAGAGGGGAGAGGTTGTGACCTGGGATTACCTACAGAAGATTAATGCGGGTTTCTCACAGGGGCTGGCATCCATATTTTAACTCCCTGTATTATGCAGCTGAGCTGCTGCATTGCTTCCAGAAAATTACAGCTACACCCCCTCCTTTGTCCCCCTTGACATTGGTGGCAATCCCAGGATCACAGCGGCTAAATGCTGCCTGGCTGAGCACTGCTTGGACAGCTTGCTGGGGAGGCAAAGGTTGGGGACTAATTGAGATTACATGGAGCGGAGCACCATGGCCCACACAGCCATACAGCAAGCCATACTGCAGAGCAGCACGGACACTGGCAGGAGAGGCTGCAGCTTTCCCTGGTGGCTGTGGAGAGCAGCTTTTCCCATTGCTTCCCAGACCCATTTGCCACTGGTGGTGGCTCCGAGCCTTTCTCTTTCTCTAAAAAGGTGCTCCAGCAAAAGATGGGTTTGCTCCTGGAAGGAGTCCACCTCACTGGTTGTGCCTGGTCTGTGGAGCCATTTCCATAGTAGCAAATGGTGACACAGGTGGTGGGATTGCATCGGGGAGCGGAAGGTACAAAAGAACCTTCATTAAAATGTGACCATCTCAGATGTGTCACTGGAAACCATCGCAGTAGGCATCGGGAAAAGAAAAGGCCACCAAAAGGCCATGCTGGGATAAGTCTCATTACCTGCCAAGATGTTTACCCTCCTGGAGCAGCATTTCTCCCCTCGTTGCCCATCCAGCTGCCCCAGGGTGAGCCCCCTGGGAAGCTCTGCTCTCTGCACAGACTGCCTTCTTGCTTCTGCACCCCAGAAAAGCTGCAACTCCATTTGTTACCTTCCTCAAGTCTGCATGATCTGGGAGACGCAAAGTTTGTTAGGAGATGTAATACAGGTGCCTGGAGACAGCTGGAAAACTTGTACCGGCTCTCTTCATAACAGCCCTTCTGGTTTTTATCACCTTCATCTCCATCCCCAGCTGACAGATTTCTTTGCTCAGTTTCTTTGCATGGAAAAGCTGCAGTAGCAGCTGTATTCAGATTGTAGCTGCCTCTGTCCTGAGACAAACCCAAGGCAAATGTCAGACCAGCGGGAGATCCAACAATCATGGAGATCCGAGATCATGGGTGATCCAGAGAGCAGGCTGGAATTTCTCTTCACCCGCCTGAAGGCTGTAGGGCTGAGGGTTCACCAGGCTAGCGTAAAACCTTGGTGTGATCCAGCAAGCCAAGCTGGCCACCTTCACCCTCCCGTTGCCAGTGCTGTGGGAGGTCTGGGACCCAAGCGCCAGGTCCCGGGCCTGCCAGACCATGTCCTCCTGGTGCAAGAGGAGCTGGTGTGGAGACCTGCAGCAGAGGCATGGGTGGGATGCCTGTCGGCTGTGCTCTCACTGCGCTGGGGCTGGTCACTGTAAGGCACGCTGGTAGGGCTGTAGTTCTGCAGGGAGAAAGACTCTTGCAGAGGATAAAGTCTTTGCAGGGGAGAAAATTCAGAAAGTTGCGGGGAGGGGGGGGGGTCCCCCCGGGGGTCCCCCCCACCTTTTTGCACATTTTTAACCATTTTCACTCCTCCCACAGAGGTTATTGAACCTTCAGTTTAATAAAGGAAATGAGCCAGCATTAAATCGCTTTCTGAAGGGTCTGAAAGCTGGCGATACTTGCATGTAGAGCTGGTCTGTGCCTAACATGTGACTTCCAGACCTCGTTGCATCCTGTAGCTGAGTCACCCTGTGCGCTGTGTGGGGACTGGGGTGGGAGAGGCAGCGCTGGCCATCATGCCAAACAGCCACGGCTTCCCAGACGGAAGAAGAGTCAGACCAGGGGGAGGGAGCAGCAATGGTAGAAGAGTAGCTAGTTGTCACAGGTAATCTTCAGTATCCGTGTCCAGTGGTTAGTCCTAGAATTGCAAGCCTTGTTATACTGCACATGTCCTCCTTCCACTCCTCTTTTCTTGAAGCAGCTATCATCTTTCCTCCCCCTGCCCCACGCACCAGTGATGAGCACCACAGGCAGTTGCACCAAAGTGACTCTCAGCCCAGTTCTGCATCCCCATCTCCGATCCAAACCCAAGGCAGCCCAAACAGTTGTTGGCCATCACAAGTCTTGTAATTTCGCTTGTGTTTTCTTTCCTCATGTGCCATATCTTCCTCCGCACATGCTCTGGCAGGGCAGCACAGGAGGCTCTGACCGTGTTCCAAGGAGCTTCTTTGCCCCCTGGCAGCACCTTGCAGACATGCACCTTACTGGGAATGTACTGGGTCAATGCTGGTGAGATCTGGTGCTGCCGGTCTTGCGCAGGTGGCAGCTGATGGGGATCTATCAGGGGAAGCTGGCAGAAAGTGGCTACTGTCCCTTTTCTTTTCTTTTTTGAGCAAGAGGGGGATTTTTTTGGCATTACGATTATTGTCCACCTTCCAGTGGCCAAGTTCTGGGCTGCATTAATAGTTGGGGTTCATTGGTTGTCGCAGCAGGTATGGAGCTTCGCACCAATCTTAGTAGCAAACGCTGTGGCTGTATCCAGAGCTTGGATCCAGGCCGGGTTTCTCCCATGCTGGGAAAGCACTTTCAGCAGACTACAGATAGGCATTTCTGGCAGACAGGGAAACAGCACTCCTCCGAGTCCGGATCAAAGCTGCACTTCCGTTTCGTGCCCTCAGCTTGGAAAAAATGCAACCCAAGCGAATGCTTCCCAGGTCTCCTTTCCTTGTGCGGTGCCTGGCGCCCTAGGGGATAGAGTGGAAGGAGGCATTTCCATGGATCACCAAAAGCGAGATCCTTTTTTGGATGTATTTCATGGAAATATCTTTCAGGAGGACAGACCTCCCAACCTTTGTGTTAATCTCAAAAGCAGGAGATGAATTTCCAGCTGTCCTTGCATATAGTGAAACATAGCTGAAGCAGCCAAATGCAAAGTAGAGTTAAATGTAGGATTTGACCTGAATAACCTTTTAATTAGGAAGATAAATTTGTTGTAGCTTGACCTTAGTCCATGTTAGGAACCTGCTAATCATTTGACATGCAGAGTGTATTAATGCTGCACTTAACTTGGCCATTGGTTTTATTATCTGGTCTTGGGAGTTTTTTCACTCCCGAAGCATCAGTCTGCATCTTGTATGGCTTTTCTTTTCTTTCATTTTTTCCCATTCAGAACATGTAGCACACTGTTGTACTTCTGTTCCTGTCTGCGTAGAGTATTGCCTTAAACAGATCAGTTGTGTTGTGGTTTGTTTTGGGTTTTCTTTTTTTCTACAGTCAGTTTTATGCATTAATTTATTTTAAAATGTGGGGTTTTTTTCAAAAACATGAAACATGTATAATATTTTTTTTAACATTTCCATTGCAGTATTTATCATTGTTACTGGTTGTGTGTAGTGTAACAGAATTAATGATATTAAAAAGCATACATATGAAAAACAGCCTGCCAGCCTTTCTCATTGGAGTGAACCGGGGTGAGAGGGTACGAACTGCACCATCTCCTCTGAGCCCGCAGCAGTCACGGATACTGAAATCAGGGGGTGCCAGCCTTCACGCCATGCCCAATACCAGCCTGCCTGAGCCCAGCAGAATATTCTGGTGTGGAGATGTGCCTATGGCACAGGGAAACCCGCCGGGGCGTCCAGCCCCCAGCCATTGTTTGGGAAACACTTCTCCCCAAGGAGAAGGCGCGTGGGCTTGGACACAGACCCTGCATCTGGGCTGTGACAGAAGCAGAAAGAAGTGCTGCATCTGTATGACATTGATGGGTGGAATAACTTTTCCTCCAGCGTTGCAGCCATTTCTGCCCCTCAAAGCTGTTGGCATGGGAGCCAAGCACTGATTTTTAAGTCCAGTGCCAGCAGCTGGAAACCCCAGGGGACAGCATGAGGAGGCCAGTGGCTCATGCTTGGTTCATACTGGTAGCTGGTCTGTCACTGGATTAGTCCATCTGGCCCCTACGAGAGGCTTGGACTCCACCTCCCCCTGCAGATCGGTGTCTCCCAGATCTGTCCACCCTTCTCTCCCAGCTTCCCGCTGGCTCCCAGCAGGGGACAGGGCTGATGGAGAGCCCGAGCCTGGCTCAACAGAGACCAGCAGGGTGTGAAAATCAATGGCAGCTCATTTTCTTCATTTCATCTCTAATGGTGCATTAATCACGTTTGCCTGGAGGCATTCGGGTGCCCCAGGGGTGCCCAGCCCCACCATCGCCCGCAGCAAACAAAGCAGGGCTCTGCAGATGTTCAGGGGGGCAGGTTGGCATCCACCCTGCCAAGATGGACACAGGTGACACTGGTCACCTCGAAAAACATGGCAGCAGAGGGGCCAGAGCCAGGAGCAGAGCAGGGCTCTGAGCTGGAACTGTGTAACAAGCCAGGCCACAGCAGGGTTTCTGCAGGGGCAGGATTTCTGCTTGACCCCCACAGCTCGGGGGAAAGCAAACCCAGTTCATGCAAATCCCTCCCTAGCATAACCCAGCTGCCTCTCTGCACTGAGGTGGATGAGGATGCCTCACTCCGACAGCAGAGCCCGCCACTCAGGACGGAAGAGCAAACGAGACACACAGGATCACCAAAATCCAGCTTTGTAATTAAAAAAGGGAGGCGGAGCAGGCGACAATTCCCCTGGCTACCCCATCAGGCTGTGACAGTCGTGCTGTGCCCCGGGTGGTGGCTGCACTGCTGTGGTGGTGTGTGCGCGCAGCTGGGTTGCTGCAGGAGGTTTCCAAGGAAATAAGGGAGAGTGGGGCTGGAAAAGCCATAATCGTTGCTCCTGCACCTCCCAAAATAAAATTATCTTGACTAGGACCAGCTGATACTGTTTCCTACCATTGTTAAGGCAGTTGCCTGCAGGAGAGGAGGAAGCCTGGAGCTAAAGCCAGGAGGGTGCTTTGAGATGGGGGTGGGGGGGATGCAGGCAGCAGTTGCCGCAGTGCCCTAGGCTGGAACCAGAGCGTAGCTATGGGACTGATGGGAAGCCACCAAATCCCCCTGCTCCCACACTGTGACATCACTGGTAGCACAAGCACCACCCTGGGCTGGCAGAGTAGTGGCACCAGCCCTCTTCCCTTTCCTGCGTGGGCTGCAAGCCCCCAGCCCCACGCAGTGCTGCTTATCCAGTGGGGCATCCTCAGGACCCTCCGGGACTCCAAGCACTCCCGTCCCAGCAGGCTGCTCCACCATGTTCCTCTTCTCCAACAACCACAAGACTGCCATCAGCACTTACACTGACTCCTACCGCCCACCGTGCTCTATCAAAAAGACCACGTACAAGCAGAGTTCACAGCAGCTCTGGAAGGAAAACAAATTTGTGACACAGGTAAATGCTGCTGGAGGAGAAAACCTCAGGGTTTCTACCCATACCCAGCTGTGGATATTCAGTGCTGGGCAGGGGGGTGGCACGGGGACTCATAGGGTGCCTCACTGCATGTGTGTAATGGGGACGGGGGGGAGACTGTCACGCTCCCTGGTTAGGAAGGCTTTTGACACCCCACAGCCTGTGCTTGCTGGCTTCTTGTCCCCTGCAGCTGCACCCTGCAGTGGCTTTGGGCTCTCAGGGCTGGTGGTCATCAGCACAAGCTCTCACATGTCAGCCCTGTCCATCAGTAGGTTTCAGAGTCCGCAGGGCGCAGGATCTGCCGAGGAAGGGGAAACTGAGGCAGTGGCAGGGCTGAGCCCAGGGCTGCTGTGTGACTTGGTGGTGAAGAAGGGCAGGTCGGGTGGCTCTGAGAGCTGCTACAGCCCCCACGCTCAGCTCCGTTCTGACCGGGGGCCTTCCATGTCAGAGGGAGATCTAAGGACTAAAAAACCCATCTCAGCCCTGGAGGAAGAGGGATCCCTGATCACTGGGGGGGTATTTGGGGGACGTGCAGCTTTCCCCACACGGGCTAACAAGTGTGCAGGCTCCAATGCAAAGCACACCGCAAACGGGCTCATCTCCCTCAGCCTCTTTAGCCTGTGCACTATAACGAGGGAGCCAGCAGAGGGCATGGAGCGGGATGTCACCACCGTGCAGGGACAGAGATGGCTCACGCAACCAGGGCACCCACCTGCCCTGCAGGACCCCAGCCCTCTTGGGCTTTGCCAGCTGTAGGACATTGGTTTGGTCCTGTAACTCCCTTCTCAACCTCTGCTGGCCCCATACCTGGCAGCCCCAGTCCATCCACCTCCATCTCCCACTCTACAAAGAGCCCAGATGCCTATGGACACCCTGGGTGCAGTGGGAGAGGAGCCAGTGATGTCCAGCCACCCTCCGTCCCCTGGTTTTGGGCAAGTGGTAAGCCTGGGGAGATGGGGGGGAACACGGTGCTGCTACGACCCCCATGCCCACCCGTTGCAAAGGGAGGCCTGGTGCTTGGATCTCCAGCTGCGTCTCCAGCGTTAGACCATGCCCGATAATCAGCTTCACTGTGTGTCCTGATGGCCACAAAGGCAGACGCTGCCTCGTGGCATGGGTGTCTCTCCCCCCTCCCCACTGTTTTAGGGATTAACATTGCCCCCAGTGCAAAATCCGGCGAGACAAGATGAGCCTGAACATCTGATTAAGGTGGCCATGCAGGAGCACTGCAGGAACACCACTGACACCACTACCTACTGGACCGACAAGTACTGTCTGGCCAGGTCTGAAGGTACTGCCGAGGTCCCAAATGTCCCCCTGTGTCACACGGGGCACATCCCCATGGGGTTGGGGGGCTCAAGGTACCAGCAGCGGCTCTGTTCATCCCCCCCTTTTGCATCCTGCGTCCCCCCCAGAGTGGTGAAGGGACTTTCCTCCAGCATCTGCATTTGTGGCTTTCCCACAGCTGCCTATCCCCATCCCTGCACTGAGACCGTCCCTGTCCCTGGCATGTCCACAGGTCCCTGGGGTGCTCTCCCCTGGTGGCCCCTAAATACCCCCTGGTGGTAGGTGCTGCCTGGGGGTCACCCTCCTTACACGCCGTAGTCCCCAGGGACCAAGGCTGTGTGGGCAGAAATGAGTGACCAACAAGCTGGAAGTAGTGGGTGTCACCTCCATCACAGATCTTTAGCAAGGACCCCAGGACCAGCACTTCTGACATGTCCCCTGACCCCGTGGCATTGTATTTTGGGGAGAGGAGGAACGGTTGGGACTCTCTGGCCGTCCCCCCACATCCCCAGCACCGCAGGACACCCCTGCCTGTCACTTTTGCATTGCAGAGAAGTACAAGCCCGTTTTTGTCAATGAGGACAAATACATCACCTGGAGAACAGGTCCCTATAACAGCACAGCCTGGAATAAGCACTCCTCTTACCTCCCCCTCTTGCCCAGGGTATAGTCCAACACCCTTTGCCCCCCCCAAAACTGGAGCTGCCTCAGGTGCTGCTGGCACCTCAGGCTCTGCAGAAGTGATCCAGCAAGTGCTGCCATCACTCCTTGCAGGAGACAAGGGTGGAGACCTCCCTGAACAGCTTATGTGTGCCATACCCCCTGAAACCCACCTGCCTCAGTGAATTTGGTAACTGCCCTCACCCTGTCCCTGTACTCCAGCTGTAGCTGTGCCTGTGCCATGCTGGCATTCATCCGGGTGGTGGGCTCGCTGCTCCTCTTCACCCTTAACCTCACCACCCCTCTGCTTGCAGAAAGGGAGATGGTTGCCAACATGCCACACAGGCTGCCCTTATACACCGTGACAGGGAGGGGATGCTTCCATGGCTACTACAGCCCCTGCTCAGGGCACCACTACTGGCTGCGAGGGATGGACTACTACGTTGGTGGGGCCTCTTCCATCAGAAGACATCTCCGTGCACTAGGAGAGAGGGCTGTAAGGATGGGATGGCATGGCATGGCATGGCATGGCTTGGGATGGGATGGCATGGCATGGCATGGCATGGCATGGGTTGCCTGGGTTGGGATGGGATGGACATGACCTCCCTTGTCCTCAGGGCCACTGCTTACCCTACCTCCTCTGTCTCTTGCAGAAGTATCCTGTGGTGCAGTTACAGACCCACAGCAATGTTGTGTATGTACATATCGCCCCCAGCCATCCCCCCGCTTCAGGAGCCCTAAGTGCAGACGGGTTCAGTGTGGGGAGCACTCCAAGGTGGTTGCCCTGGAGGAAAAGCTTATTATTTTTTCCTAACACCAGCCAGCCACTAGTTCTCTTTTCATTAGGGATTCACGCAAAATTTTTCAGAGGGTTATTCTGGGGACGACGGTGTGGACTGCAGACCCCAAGGGGCAGCAGGTCCCATCACAGTACCCATGCAGGCAGGCTGAGTGGACGTGACCAGGGAGGGCAGTGCTGGGCTGTGGACCATGTTGTTGCTCCCCGTGGAGAAGCAGTTGCCAAATTTACTCCCAGGACAAGTGTTTCTATGCTTGGTCTCATCCAGTGGTGCTTGGGACTGTACAGCACCTGAAATCTTGCTGTCACCGCTGAGCCTGGCTGCAATGTAGCTTACCATCTCCCAGATTTTGGGACCACATCAGTGTCTCTTGTGTTGCTCTTGTATTTTCTGTTGTCATTGTTTGCTCTTCTTATCCAAGAACCTGTTCCCTGGTCATGTTGTTGGTTACGCGGTAATCAGCCCTGTCCTTCACCTGCTGCAGGTCCAGCAGCACCTTTTAATCCCCACATGTTTACCTTTAGGATGACTCCATTGCCAAGGCAGCTTTTTTCAGCCCTGGGGAAGCAGCGAGGGGAGAGGGGAGGGTGTTCAACCAGCTTAGTCATCACTCTGCTACTGCATCAACCAACCCCCTGTGGGCCAAAATTAGGCATCAGGCTTTGCAGAAAGCCTGTGATTGGCTTTAAATTCCTGACCCTAGAAACTAAAACCAAACAATGAGAAGAACAAACAGGGAGCACTGGGTTCCACATAGATGCCCCTATGCTTGAGCCTCAGCGAGATATTTCTCAAGGTCTTCGCTGAGAAACAGGCAGAATTTCGTGGACTGGTATGGCTCTGGGAATGAAGATGTTAGGAATATGACAGTGCAAGAGAGAGTGGGTGTTTGCAAGGTGGGAGACCCCCTGGAGGCAGCTTGCTGAGATGGCAATGCCAAGGAGCTTCAGCTCTTCTGCCCAAGCTTTGCTTCGGCCTCAGTGCCCAAAGACACGCCAAAGTGGATGGGGGCAGCTGCGTGTCTGCTGCTCGCCCCTGAGCAATACTGGCAGCCAGAAGCAGGTTTTCTGCTCTTCTTCCTCACCGGGGTTTCATCCTCCCATGCCTGATACCTTTATCTGCTCTCCTAGGTGGGACACAAGCCACTTCATGACAACAGGAGGAGTCCAGAGAGGGACCTACATCATCCACCCCGAGTTTACCTCAGAGACTTACTCTGCCCTGTGTCACTGGTGAAGAACAAAGATGGGCTTGCATTAAAACTGGCTTGAGCAACCATTCCCCTCAGACCCTTTCCTGCAGGCTGGGGAAGTTCCTGGGGACGGGGAAGAAACTTTAGGGACTGCTGGCTTAGTGGGCACCCCCTGCAGGGGCTGGTACCCTGCCACCACCTGCAAGCTGGAGACCACGAAAACACGCAAGGAAAAGCTCTCAGAGCATAGTAACACAGCCAGAAATAGAGGCAGTCTATTATGTTTGCCGGCTTCGCGCTGGAGTGCTTAGGATGTGTTTGCTTTTGCCAAGTTATCCAGGAAGAGTTGCCATCCACCTGGGACACCAAGCATGGACACAGGCTAAATAAGGTGGGTGATTTGAAAGCAGCACATAATTAATGAAGGCATGAAATGGTCGGGGAGCCCAGTGTCAGTGGGGAACACTACCCTGGGGCCTTCCATGTGTGCTGCGGATCATAAACCCAGGGAGGCACGGTCCCCACGGGAGGGATGCTCCAGTACAGAGCCATCCGGGGCTCCATGTCCCTGCGGGGCAGCACCACTGCCACACTGTGCCCAACCCAAGCAGCACCCCCAACCCCACCTGGGTCAGGGAAAACCCTAACAAAAACCCCTTCCCACCCCAAAAGCAGCCCAGCACAGCCCCACCAGCGCCAAACCCCAGGNCCGCGCTCAGCCCCGCTGCCGGAGCGCCCAGCCCCGTCCCCGGTGCCCCGCAGAGCCCAACCATGGCCCGGCGCCGCCGGTAAGTTTGCCGGTTCCCGGGGCTGCCCGCCGGGGCAGGATGCAGCAGCCGCCGGGTCGGGTTTTGGGGTGTGCATCCCCGGCACTGGGGGGCCGGTGAGCGGCTGCGGGAGGCGGGCGGGGAGGGAACCCCGTCTCGCAGACCCCCCCGCTGCCTGCTGGGGGCGCGGGGTGCCTCTGCCAATCCGCACCCTGATCTTGGTGTGCAAGTCTCTCACCCCCGCGCCGTGTGGGGGCCGCGCAAGTCTGTCTTGTGATGGGTAGAGGGGGTCTGGCCGCCCGGAGAAGGTTAACGGAGCCCGGAGACACGTCCCCGGCTCCACTTGCAAGGTGCAGCTTCAGCTTTTGCCGCTCGACAGATGTTTGTCAGTGAAAACTTCAGCACATGGGCTTTCGCAGCGCGTTGTGCAAAGTGCGGGCTTG
The DNA here is from genome assembly GCA_013396915.1 of Stercorarius parasiticus. NCBI lineage: Eukaryota > Metazoa > Chordata > Aves > Charadriiformes > Stercorariidae > Stercorarius > Stercorarius parasiticus. The sequence goes on from VWZL01004930.1 coordinate 813,571, forward strand.
GGTTCGGAGTGGTTTCTGGGACTAGCCCGTCCATCAGCAAATTCTGCCGGCGGTGAAAGGTGGACACAGCTGTTTGAGAAAGCACAGATCCTTCTTTCTCTATTCTCTCTCCCTCTTGGGAAGCTCGTGATGCCCAGAGGGCAAGTGCCAGGCACAGCAGGCACCTGCAGCCTGGTGGGGGATGAGGGCTGGGGGGGAGGTTGTGTCTTCGTGGCCAGATCCGCAAGTGTAAGAGCTGCCAGGGAGCACTTTAAGGGATTGATGATTGCATTTGGCCCAGGGTTGTTCAGCATCGCTGGCTGTTGGATACAGATGGAAAGTCAGGGTCCTGTGTCAGCAGCCCAGCTCCATGAGCCATCCACTGGTCTCTGGAGCTGCCAGCACCTGGAGTTTTGCGGTGACCCAATGGGTGGAAAATCGCAGGGGCCATGCCAGAGGGATGTGCTTAGGTTTCCATTTCTTCCCCATATCGCGTGGTGGATATTGGTGTTGGGGTGGGCTCGGGTTTCAGCCTTCCTCCGCATCTGAAATGCTGAACTCCCCTAAAGCACTGAATCAGCTCTTTTAAGAAAGGATCTGGGGGGGCAAAACAGGGCACCGGGTCCCGCTGTGGGGTGGTTATTCTTGGGGGCTGGAGATGAGCAGGAGTGAGATTAATGCCTGCAGGAGCACTGGGGAGAGCAGCTGTTGGAGGGATAGGGTGGTAGATGAAGCACATCTTGTACTGGCAGGAATTGGGCTAGGGGACCCAAAGACAGCAGCAAAGACACCAAAATCTTTATGTCACATTAACTTATATGGTACATGTGGTGCATGAAATGGGCTGATAGCAGGCTGATGCCTTGTGCCGGGGTTTCAAACGCCTGCCTGCTGGACCAGCCCTTCTGGGCCATGGCCTTGCCTGGTGCTGGCTCCTTCTGTGGGGTTGCAGTTATCGCTCTCATTTCTTTTTCGGACAGAGATCTGTATCATCCTGGCGTGCTGGTGCCTGGAACTCCTTGTATTTGCTGGTTTGATTTCGCCACCATCAGGCACGAGCTGTGTGGTTTTAGTGGATGCCTCTCCAAGAGCTGCTGGCCCCGCAGGTGCTGAGGAGCTGGCTGCTGGGCTCTGGGTTACCCATGGACCACAGCTTCAGGGCCAGGCTGCCTCCTGCTCCCCCAAGGTGAACACAGAGATATCCTCAAAGGGAGGGCACCGGAGCTTTCTCTCCCACGTGTCCAATGCACTTTGGTACAAGTGGGCCAAGAGTGCCTCGTTTTGTTTTAAAGTCTTCACAGATCTTTGCGGCTCAGACAAATTCAGGCGCTGTGATGTGCCCCCAGGCAGGCAATGTGAGAGCCCTCAGTCATGGTTTAGTCATGAGCTGGCAGCACCGCAAGCGGTGTGCAGGGTTAAAGTGAAAACCCACCTTATTAAAACTTCATCTTGCTAATTAGCACAGGGTGAAGAATAAAAAAAGGCAATGTTTATAGCGGGAATTGTCAGGGGTGTTAAATATTAAGTCATCTGCTGCCAGCATTGACTCCTGATGGCTTTTTTGTATTCATGGTCAGACACTGGATGAGGTGTCTAAATGGGTTTGGAGCATCATTTGACACTGGCAGCTTTAAGGGACGTAACAGGGCTGTAAAGTGATAATTCCTACAATATAGGTGAAAGTATTTAAGGCTGGGCAGAGCTAATGCTGCAGCTTCAAATCTGCTGTCTGCTCTTGCAGATGGAGCAAGGTGCTGGCAGCATGTCTGCACTTTGCAGATGAGCTCTGTATTCACGTGGCCACCTCAAATTTGGGGTTTATCCTCTGGGTGCCCACTGCTGTTTAATCCTGGCTTACAAACCAGCCAGCAGCAGCGGGGCTGCTTGTTTCCTTTCCGTCAAGGCAGCCTCATTACTCTGCTGAATCATGACTCTGCTTAAAATCACAAGATTTGGGGAAGAAAAAAAAAAAACCGAAACAACAAAACCCTGTGGGTTTTTTTTATTTTGCTTTCCGATTCTGGAACGCCTGCGAATGCAGGAGGGGAAAAGCCTTTGCCATCCCTTCCCGCTTACCTGGCAGGGAGGCGAGATGCCAGCCCGAATCCCGCAACTCCAGGAGCCATGGCTCAGCGAAGCTCGGACCCTTCGCACCACCGGGATGCCTGCAGCAGCTGCCTCTTGGCTGGGTCCCCGCTGCCTCGGCACACCCCGGCCAGCGGGTTGGCTGCTCACGCATCCCCCACGGTGCCGGAGAAAACACGCTGGTGACGGTGACGTGATGGGTCCCCTCCTCCTGCCCGTGGACACACGATGCTTGGGGCCAGCCAGCTCATACCCCCGAAACACCCCCGTGTGATGGGAGAGGACAAAGCTGATGGGGACATGGAGACGTAGCTGTGCTTATTTTTTATGTGCTTTAAAAGCCATCTGCGGTGGAGCCAGGCGGCAGGCAGGGATCCCCAGGAGGCGATGGACGTGTAAGTACCAGCACCGTGCCCCTGGTGGGATAAGCTGCCTCCTGGCCAGGGCTGTCTGTGTCCGACAGCCGGGTGCTGCGGGGAATTTGCGGCCATGTCTTGCCACGGAGGCAGCAGCCCCGGCAGCAAGCGGCTTTTGCTTTGCAGGAGGTGCAGGGACACCCCCCACCGCAGCTTTTCCCTGAGCCCCTCGGGCCGGGCAGCCTGTCTGTCCCTGCGGCCACCACAGCGGGGACAGTGAAGGTTAGGGTCCCCCAGGAAGGAGGCACTGTGTCCCCTCCGATATCCCCGTCCTGCGAAGGCAGAGTCGCTGCCCTGGCTCGGGGGCTGGGGGTCTGTGCCACCCATATTCACCCTGGGGTGGCTTGTGTACTGTGGGGATAAACTCAAGGGTGATCCGGTGAGTTATTTGGGGGGATCCTTGTAGGTGACTCTGCAGGGCTGGGGGAGGAGTCCGTGCCTCTGATCCTTGAGGGGGACCAGGGAGTGTGGGGAGCAGCCCTGTGCCCCGTGCCAGCAATGCCACCAGGTGCCCTCGCCTGTCCCACACGCTCCTAGCAGCGCCAAGAGTCTGGAACGATGATTTTGTCCTTTACGACTCCAAAGAGCCCTACAGAGAATTCCAGTGCTGCTGCAGATCCCTCCAAGGGAAATTAAATCCCCAGGAAGGGTTTGCTCGTCCCCTGTCTCAGGTTTGCAAAGTCCCTTTGGCAGGGCTGGTCCCTAGGGGGGTTTGCAGAGTGGGCACGTGGAGGCTTTTTTGGCCCCTGCAGCTGTTTTGCAGAGAAGTAATTTCCCCTTTAATTTGCCATCCTAATTCCCGGCTCTTTTATGGGGTTGGAGATGCCTCCCGGTGAAATCTGCGGTGTTTCCTTAGCTCGGCTCCTGCCAAGATGTTTGGGGAGGAGGCAGCAGCACCTTGCATTGGAGGGGAGGGATTCCCGGCATCCCGGCGTGCGGAATGGGTGCGTGGCCCCAGCACGAGCCCCAGCGGTTCAGACTGGACCCCACCGGAGCAACAGGGACCAGTTAAATGTTATTGACCCTCTTTAAACGAATGTCCTAATTGCAAAGTTGCTGGGGTTAGTGGTGCTGTGGGTCTCGCAGCCCGTGGTTAGCGGCAGTGCTGGTAAAAATAGAAGCGGTCAAAAAATGGAGTTTTATTTTTACTCCATAAAGTGTGTCCTGCTCAGATGTTTTGCTTTCATGTCGAGTTGAGGCAAGGCGACTCGCCGCTTCCACAGAACAGGAAGAAAAAGCTTTGTTTTAGGTCAGCTGGGAAGCTCCAGCACAGCAAGCTACAAACGCACTGTTTGGCTATGACACCCTACCCTCCCTTCCCAGTTTTTTGTTTGTTTTTTTTTTGAGGAGTTAAAGGTCACCGCAATGTCATCTTGCAGCAAAATAACAAGTTTGCCTTCCAAAAAAAATGTTGAAACAGGCTTTGCATGAGCAGGCACCTCTGCGGGCTGCAGCTCCCTAGTGCGAGGTGGCAGGCGTCTCCTGGGAGGTTGGGAGACTTCCCTCTCATCTGGGAGAGACAAATCACTGACTGGAGAAGGTACGTTTTCTTAACAAGGCAAAAAAAAATAGAGGGGCCAGATGGGCATGGAGCAAGGTCCTGTTTTTAGAGACCTCCCTGGCCCATTGGTGCACTGGGAGATGTCTGCAAACACCCTTCTCGGCGTCTTCGTTGGAGCCATACCCAAGTGGGTGATGTCCATCAGCCCAGGGCAGCCACAGGGGGTTCAATCCTGGCCCAGACAGAGCAACCAGAGCGGGATTAAATCTGCCGGCTTGGACAGACGGTTTGCACATCCCTCTGAGGCAGATGGTGTCCAAGGGCCACAAAAGGCTGCAAAACCTTTCTTGAAAAACACATTATTTCTCTGCTGGCAGCGGCAGTGACAGCTCCTTCGTGTACGTCATGAGCTCCAGCCCGTAGAGGGGGGAAAGAAAGAAACAGCCTAAAAATAGAGCAGCTTCGAAGTAGTTCATAAATAATAAACCGGCCTCCTGAAAGGGGGATGAAAATCCAGAAACTCCCCAAAGACCTGGGAGATGCTGTCAGTTTTACGTGGAGTGAGGGGGTGGCTGTCCCCTCAGTGACAGTATCGGCCATTTCTTGGGATTAACACCCTAAATGACAGCTGATAAAGAAAACACCGTTTATTTACTCTTCTTTTTTTCAGAAAACGTGAAAACTTCTAAAAATTCTTTTCCCAAATAACTTGTGAGCCCTGCTCAGTGGGCGGCTGCATTTTATTTTCTCCCCGCCTTGAGCTTTGCAGTCCCCAGATAAGGCACACATGAGACCCAGGCGTGCCTCTGGTAGTAGTAGGTATTTGCATCTGCCTCTCTGGCATCCCAAAAATTTCCAAGTGTGAGAGGGAGGGAGCTCGTTTGGGCTCAGCATACCCGTCTGTATTTCCAGAAGTATCCTGCCACTTGCAGCTTTGCTCAGCAGTGCTGGTTTTGGCCAAAACCCTTCTGCAAACCTTCACACACACCCCATCCCCGGTACAATCCTGTGCTGCTTCTGGTTCACCCTACAGCCAAGGTGGGGTTGGTAGGGAGGATGAAGGTTTATCCCAGGAACAGCATCTTCCCACCACTGTCTCCTCCCTGCCTTTATTGCCCGATTTTTGGTGGGCTCAGATGGCCTCGCATCAGACATGCTGCTGGGTGAGGACCACGTTCCCCTTGTGGGGGGCAGGATTGGAGTGGTTGGAGCTGCCCCCATCCCATGCTGGAGCTGCTGCCATCCTGTGCCAGAGCTCCCTGCTGGTGAGCGAGGACTCCATGGGACTTGGCCAGGGGACAAGTCATTTAGCTAAACCTGTCGCCCATTCAGGCTAATCGCTTCCTAATGCCGCCCTAATCCCATTTAAAGCAACTGGCAGCCTCGAAAGTTACCGTCTCCCAGTGGAAGGTTAACATGACCCAGCCGGCAACAAAAAAGTTCCACCAGCTGCAAGGTCTGGCACAATACGTGCTTCAAGAGGAATATAAAATGCTGTGTGTTTTGTTGAGCCTGTGCACAGATGCCACACTAGGTTTACAGCTGGGCATCCCCGTAGTGGAGCAGCAGGGTTTGGGTGATGCTCAGGACCCCTTTTTCCTTTACTTGTCCTTTTTTGGGGAGAAAGGTCTGTTCAAGGTACAGAGGAAAACATGCACCAGCTTGTCGCACGTGTGGCAGGGAGAGGGTTCAGTGTTTCTTTTTGGATCTTTTTCTTCCTTTTAAAAAGAAAAGAAACCAACGCCTTTAGAGACAGTCACTGCAACCAGCTTCATTTGTGTCCCAAAAGAGGGATTTTTTCCCCTCTGTTTTGCCTGGAGCAGGCAAGCTTACATCCCCAGGGTTTGGGGACGAGGCGGCGCGCTGGTGTTTGGCAGGTACCGGCCAGCTGGTCTGTGGGTCTTTGGCTCCTCTTCCTCCCCTGCTCCTCCTCCTGCGGCCGGGTTTGCTCCTTGCTCTCCCGTGTCCTCACTTTGCTTTTCCTCTCCGGATCCTTGGTGCTGTGCTTGGCCGAGCCCAGCCAGCCCGCGGCCAAGGAAAAGCCATTCGGCTCTTGGCACAACCCTCGTCCCCGGGGCCGTGCAGGGGGGAGCGGGATGGAGCTGAAACACAGCCTGGGGCCGTGCTGGATGGGGGAAGAGCCCTTCAGAGGTCCCGCACTGCTCGCTTCCAACAAAATTAGCCTTTCTCCCGCTTGGAGCCGTCACAGGGACCTGCGTGCGTGGCAGCTGTCCTCCCGCCCAGGAGCTATACTTTGCTGCACAACGCATCCTATACATGCCCCCCAAAACCAGCCACGAGCCGCCGGTACCCCAGCCCCATTTGGCCACCCGGCGGCTGCAAAGAAGCAGGGGTTTGCCCACCTCTGCTGCAAAGCATCTGTGGGCTGGAGCAGCTGGGACACAGAGGAGATAGGGAGGGGACGGCATTGCGGATGACCTGAGTTAAATCTGCCAGGGAGGCAGTTTGATTAAAATTTGGAGCAGCTGACTGGAATTCATTGCGTGGTGTCTTTTGTGGCTCCTAATTAGCCCTGTCCCATTAAGATGCTGTCAGTGGGCTGATCCAGCTCCTGCTCAGCCTCCTCCTACCCCCTCCCAGTATCCGCTTGGTCTTGCTGGAAGTCTTCCCCACCAAAAAAATTAATTACAACAGCGATTTGGTCCTTAGTGCCCTGGGCTTGTCTCCGAGTGAGGCTCAGGCTGTTCTCTACATGTGTCGGCTGCCGGGAGTAATTGGAGATGGTGTCTGGTACTCAGCGTACAGCACCTGGCACGTTGCAGCTCAGCAGCAGGGGGCCGGGGGAGCTGCTGAAACTGAGATGGCAGGGGGATGACAAGCGATTCCTTGATTCAGAGGTCCTTCTGAGACTATTTATATCATCTTGTTTTTCAGAGATGGGTGGTTCAGGACTCGGTGGAGGAGGGAACTCTCCTAACAGTCCATTGTCTTCTCCTGAGAGCCCCAGCATTGCTGCTAAGAGATCTTCCTTCCCAATCCTCTGCAGAAAGGTCTAGAGAAAACAGCACCATGTACACCTTCCTGCCCGAGAACTTCACACCGGTGAAGCAGAAGCCCTCCAAGGAGCTGAGGCCCATGCTCGGGGCCATCTTGCTGGGCCTCATCCTGTTCATTGCCGCTGTGGTGGCCTGGTGCTACTACACGGTGTCCCTGCGGAAGGCGGAGCGGCTCAAGACGGAGCTGATGGACCTGCGGGCGGATGGCTTCGTCATCAGGAACCAGCACGGGGAGGTGGTCTTCCGTCTGGCTTTCCGCTCAGGCAGCCTGGACCTGGAGTCGTGCTCCAAGGAGGGGGAGATTTTGAGCTGCACGCGGTCGGGGAGGGGGCCGCTCAACTTCTTCATCCAGACGGTCAAGCCCAAGGACACGGTGATGTGCTACCGCGTGCGCTGGGAGGAGCTGGCGGCCGGCCCAGCGGTGGAGCACACCATGTTCTGGGAGGACGCCCACTGGTACGGGGGCTCGGAGATGAGCACCCAGCACTGGCCCATCCGCCTGGCCGGCTACCAGGAGCCCATGCCCTATGTGACAAGTGACGTCTACTCCTTCCGCGACAGCTTTGGCGGCATCCTCGAGCGCTACTGGCTCTCCTCCAAGGCGGCGGCCATCAAGATCAACGACTCTGTGCCCTTCCACCTGGGCTTCAACGCCACCGAGCGTGCCCTCTTCTTCCAGGCCCGCTACAAGGACTCGCCCTACAAGCCCCCGCCAGGGCAGCCGCCCTTCCCCGAGCTCAGCTACCGCGTCTGCGTGGGCTCCGACGTCACCTCCATCCACAAGTACATGGTCCGCAGGTACTTCAACAAGCCCTCCAAGATCCCCGCTGAGAATGCTTTCCGATACCCCATCTGGTCCACCTGGGCCCTCTACAAAAAAGATATCAACCAGGATAAAGTTCTGCATTTTGCAAGAAACATTAAGAAGTACCATTTCAACTGCAGCCACATTGAAATCGATGACATGTACACGCAAGCCTATGGGGACTTTGACTTTGACCCCGTCAAATTCCCCAATGTAACAGAGATGTTTGCAAAACTGAGGGAAGATGGGTTCAAGGTCACCCTGTGGACTCATCCCTTTGTACACATAGATTCCTCCAATTTTGGAGTGGGCATCGAGCGTCAGCTGTTCATCAAGGAGCCATCGGGACGACTGCCAGCAATGGTGGAGTGGTGGAACGGCATCGGAGCCATCCTGGACTTCACCAACCCAGCAGCCCGGGACTGGTTCCAGAGCCAGCTGCGCCAGCTGCGACACAAATATGGCATCTCGTCCTTCAAGTTCGATGCGGGTGAGACCAGCTACCTGCCCAAGCAGTTCAGCACCTTCCGCCCACTCTCAGACCCCAGCATCTGGTCACGGCGCTACACGGAGATGGCCATCCCCTTCTATGAGCTGGCTGAGGTGCGGGTGGGCTACCAATCGCAGAACATCTCCTGCTTCTTCCGTATCATTGACCGTGACTCCGTCTGGGGCTACGAGCTTGGCCTCAAGTCCCTCATCCCCACAGTGCTCACCATCAGCATGCTGGGGTACCCCTTCATATCCGCTGACATGATTGGAGGAAACTTCCTCCCCAACAAGACAGACGGTGCGGTGGAGATCCCAGACCGGGAGCTGTACATCCGGTGGCTGGAGCTGTCAGCCTTCATGCCCTCCATGCAGTTCTCCATCCCTCCCTGGCTCTATGACAAGGAGGTGGTGGAGATTGCACAGAAGTTCACAGAGCTTCATGAGTCACTGGTGGCTCCGCTGCTGCTGGAGCTGGCTGGGGAAGTCACCGACACGGGTGACCCCATCATCCGTCCCATCTGGTGGATCTCGCCCCGCGACGAGGCCGCTCACAGGATCGACTCCCAGTTCCTCATTGGGGACACCCTCATGGTGGCCCCTGTCCTGGAGATGGGCAAACAGGAGCGTGACGTTTACCTGCCGGCGGGCAAGTGGCGCAGCTACAAGGGGGAGTTGTTTGAGAAGACCCCGGTGCTGCTCACGGACTATCCTGTTGACCTGGATGAAGTCGCCTATTTTCTCTGGGTTTCCTAACAGGCTCCTCCATCAGCTTTGGGATAACCATGCCTTACCTAGGACTTTGTAACAAATAATAATTCTAATTGCACATTTCATTTGAGACTGAGGTTGAGTAAGGCAATTAAATAGACTTCACTGTCCTTGAGGTAATTTTTTTTTATTTGGAAGGGGATCATCTTTTTTTTTTTTTAATTTGAGTCAGGTGGGATGCTCCGGTTGTGCTACGGTAGGCAGAATTTTCTCTGTATAGGTCATTAATGAGTTTGTCTGCAGACAGGTAATAAAGCCAATACCTTTTCAGTTCCCAAGGATTTCAGGAGGTGGAAGCTGGTTAGTGCCAGTGTCACTGGTCCTGTGGGAGCACCCAGCACTGGCAAGGAGGCGAGTGACGTGGGAGGGTTGCTACAGCACAGCCTGCCTTAAGTTTTATAACATGGCAAATATATTTAAAAGGACTTTTTTAATAGCAGAAAAGAAGATAGTGAGCTATATATATCTATACACACATGTATTTTTTCCCCCTTTAGTCTTGTGTGGCACTGGACTAACCACTTGTCCCATGTTTCCACTTTCCCGCGTACCAGGTAGGCCAGGTTACTCGAGTGACGTCTGGGTTTTTTCACTGTATGGGCTGTGCATCGCTTACTGGGCCAGCTGCATCCCACCTCCTCGCCCATTTAATACCTGCTGCACTGCAAGACACTTGCCTGTGCTTTTTGCCTTGGGTGTCAACATTGTGTTTCCTAGAGCAGCGCCGTCCATACCAGCACGCCCCATTAGTCTTTTTAAAGCATTTATGGCCCCGCTTCGTTATGTGATTATCCTACCGATATCATCTCTTTCAGTTTTTAAGGACAGATGAGGTTTCAGGTCTCTTGCTGACAGAAGGACGGCCTGGAGCAAAGCCGTTCTCAAAAAGTACGTGCGGCGCTTTCCCGGGAACAGCCGGTTCCCGCAAGTGGCACGTGTCATGGATTGACAGTGATGTTTGCTGCTAGCCGGCTTGCCGGTGGGTGGAAAACACCGGCTTTTGCACTGATGGGTCTGTGCCAGCGGGTGTTCTCGCTGCACCCGCAGAAATGTTCTCATCTCCCATGAAATTAAGCTAATATCCATCTCTGTCTCAGGTTGCAGTTAGACGTGATGATTTTCTTTAGGGTTTTTCAGAAGCAGCCCTCCTCTCTCCCAGGGAGAATTAGGGGCCTTCCTCAGGCAGCGTTTGTTGTGCTAGAGGTAGGGTTGTTGTTGGAGGCTTCAGGAGGGGACACGGGGTGACAGGGTCCTGCACCCCGAGTCCGCAGCAGCTGGGATGGAGCTGCAGAGATGCCTCTTTCCCAGCTTTCCCATTTGGTTTTGTTTGGGAAGATGCATTTACAGAGACTCTTGGTCAATCTCTGCTCCAAGATGGAGCAAACAGGATTGAAGTTTGGCAGCCCTCTGAGCTGTTCCCTGGGTGGGAGTGTGTTTCAGGAGTAGAAAATCAGGTATTTGTGGCAAAATAGGAAGTGCTTTTATAGCTAAGAAGTGAGGAAGTCCAGTTTGATATTCTTTGGAGCATCTCTTGTGGTGTGAATCTGCCCTGTGTAATTTGCTGTTTCAGCCACAGAAGGAGATGCGCGGGAGCCCTACAGGTTCCTGCTCAGCGGGAGAACAAGCGTGTCCAAAAGCCTGTTCCTTGTGGCTTTTAGATACAAAGGACTCGTGTTTGTTCCCTACCATTGGTGCAAATAACAGTTGTGTTACAAGTTACAGACACCCTTTGGCAAGGAGTTAATGCAGGAGCCCCAGCATCAGTCATCAGGGCACTGTCAGTATTTGGCCCTTGGACTAGAGGGTGGAGGTGAAGGTGAGGAGCTCCAGGACATGAGTGACCACAGCCTGCAAGGAGAACAGGGTGCAGAGAGGGCTTCTCCAGCCCCAGAAATGCTTAAAGACCGTGCTTGGAGGGGCTCCAGCTCTTCCCTTTCAAACTTTGCTTGTGAAATACTTGTCCTCCCTTGGCATGGGAGTCATTGGGTGGAGAAGACATTGCTGCACAGCTCAGCTGCCAGTGAAGATGTGGGATCTTGGGCACAGGACTTCATGGGAAAGGATCCCAGGGTGTCCGGGGGATGTTGCATGTCTTCCGCCTGTCTCCACTGTGCCATTTACCTCGCCCTCACTGGTAAGGGGTGAGGCTACATGAAGAGAAACCCCACATTCCCATTAGTATCCCTTTATTATGAAAATGGTGGGAGTAGCCAGATGAGTGCCTTCAATCCCCTTGCAGCGGTTTCAGGCTCTGTCAGGAAGGTCATGGAGGAAATTCCCTATTAGGCACACCATCCTCCTTTCCCTCCCCTCAAAAGAAAGGATTTTATTATCAAAGTTTTAATTTTCTTTTTATTTAACTATATGAATAAATGGGTAAGAGTATAGAGTGCCCTTATTTTTATAAATGCTGTAGTTAGGGCGTAAGTGGCTGTGGCTATCTAGTGCTCCAGCTAGGGGAAAGGTAAAGCTGCTGGGAGGACATAAGGGATGATGCTGAAGAGCAGGTCCGTATGGGTAGCTCTCAGTTGGTCCATGGCACCAAACCTTCCCCCGCATGTCAGGGACAGGCTCAGCAGTGCTGCCTCAAGCTATCTCAAAGGCTTCTAGGTGCCCTTTCCATCCAACTTTTTACCAAAAAACACTACTTCTAACACTATGCTGTAGCCCTGCAGGACTCGAGGACCTCTAGGACCTCACAGACCACAAGCGCTCTGTGCATAGACACCTTGGGAACTGCACGCCATGGAGATTTCTCCGATTTACACCATGAGTCACTGGCCAAAACAGAGTTTAGTTTGACTCAGCCAAGGAAAAGCCCCAAAAGAGGTTTTTTGGGGTTGGGTTCAGCCTTTTCCACCCCAGCCCGTGTCAGATTGTGGCTGAGCAGCAGGTCAACGTGATGTCCATGTGGTTGAATTTTGAAGCTTGCGCTGTCGTGTGTCGGGTTTTCTGGTTACTTGTGTTCGCACATGCTGTCCTATGTTGGACTGTAATGCTGGTGGGTTTGTTTTTAACCACTTTTCTAATTCTTAATTGTTACGAAAACAGAACTGTAACATGAATCTCCTTGATTGATATAAAAATTTGCAAAACAAAAGGAAGTTTAACTATGTCCATCTGTACCAAGTATGTGGGGACGGTGGTCCAGATTTGGGGCTTTTTTCATCCAGACTTCACCAAAATCAGAGTTGGGATTGTTGGTTTATTTAAAGCTTGCAGACTGCAGCTTTGATGTATGGTTTAAAAGAGAGGAGCTGGCAGCCCCCCTGCTCTTGTGTTTGCAGTGATGGCGGAAGACGGGCATATGGAGGTGACCCATGGTGTCGCCCTCTCTTGGGTCCCAACAGCAAAGGGAATAGCTGTGTCTTAGGTCTGGCCTGGAGAAGACCATGTCCAGGTGAACGCTGATGCTGCGTCTGCTGCCAGGGGTGGGGAACAGACCATCACGCCCCTGTTTCTGCTGACATCCACCCAAAAAGGGCCCATCAACACCCAGCTCTGGGGAGTTTGCTGGTCTACACTGCTCTCAGAGGACACATGCTTTGGGACTGTTTGCAGGCGCTGAAGAAGAGGAGCCTGCTCTTGGCTTCCCTCGGGCACTCTAGAAGGTCCATCTGGGCCCTGGCTGTCCCCACTCTCCCCAGATGATGCTGATGGCTGGGAGGGGGACAGAGTAGAAGTTTGTGGCTACGGGATTGCCAGCAATGGAGCATGTGAAACTCATTTAGGGGTCTGCCATGCCCCACTTTGCCCCACACAATGTTTTTTCCTGCCCTTTCTGTCTGTTATGGTACAAACCACAGCCTGTCTTGTGCCACCCGGGCAACACTAGCACTGGCCAACACACAGAGCTCAGTTTGGGCAATGAGAGGGACTCTGGTTTGCTCCTGTTGCAATAAAAGACCTTTTCCCAATGCTTTTCCTTTGCCTTCTCCCTTGGGTGCAGGTGGCATCCATACACTGGGCTGATGCTCACATGGCGGGGGTGAAGCTGGTGCTGGCTGGAGACCTGGGGGCAGGTCAGCGGCTTGCAGCACTTGCAGCCTTGCAGCAAAGCCTGAATAGTGAAGAAGTCCTCCTTGGAATGGGTGGGTTTGCTTTTGGTCTTGGTTGCATCCTCGCAGAGGCTGGCACTGTGTGCAGGGAGGGTGTGTGAGGCTCGCTGGGGACATGGGAACAGCGAGGGAAGTCTGGTTTCTGCTGGGTCCCAGCTAAATGGCTGTGTACAGCACAGGGATGAGTGTTAATGGCAAAGTCCAAACCCCAGTGGGGCTACAGCAAAAGCCTGATTCATTTCTAATCAGATTTCACAGAATCACAGAATGGTTCAGGTTTGAAGGGACCTTAAAGCTCATCTTGTTCTAACCCCCCTGCCATGGGCAGGGACACCTCCCACTAGACCAGGTTGCTCAAAGCCCATCCAGCCTGGCCTTGAACAGTTCCAGGGATGGGGCATCCACAGCTTCCCTGGGCAACCTGTTCCAGTGCCTCACCACCCTCACAGGAAAGAATTTCTTCCTGATTTCCAATCTAAATCTCCCCTCTTTCAGTTTGAGGCCATTACCCCGTGTCCTATCACTACACTCCCTGATAAAGAGTCCCTCCCCAGCTTTCCTGTTGGCCCCCTTTAGGTACTGGAAGGGGCTATAAGGTCTCCTTGGAGCCTTCTCTTCTCCAGGCTGAACAACCCCAACTCCCTCAGCCTGTCCTCATAGGAAAGGTGCTCCAACCCTCTGATCATCTTCGTGGCCCTTTCGAGGAGGTGCCTATGGGTGACAGCAGAGCAATGGCTGCTGACCCATGAGAATCTGGGTGGGAGCGTGTCCATCCCTGCCTGAAATCACAGCTTTAATAAAAGTAAGAAAAACACAACAGGCAGGCAAAGCCCAAGGCTGGGGAGGACCATGGTGAAAGGACAAGCTGACAGCCACAGAGTCCCTTCGGGCACGCGGCCAGACTGGCAGCCTCAGGGAAAAACCAACCTCCTCAATCACAGCTCATCCCAAGCCAGGCAGGAGCTGCCAGCCTGCAGATCCCTCACACCATGAGAGCCATAAAGATGCTCTGGGCTGATGCAAAATCCCAGGGGCCAAGTAGAGAAAAGCGGGGATTTTTATTTATTTTACTATTATTTTTTGCCAGTAGGGCTGGGTGGTTTTTAACTCAGCCATCATCAAAGATTAAGGGCAATAAACTCCCCCCATCAAAAAAAACAGGCAGCCTGGTGTGAGTGATGGGCTGTGGGAGAGTCTCATGTCACCAGTATTTCCTGGGAGTGCAAAAAACCAACCCAGACTGAAGCTTAGCAAGGCAAACAAGAGGTCCCACTGGCAGCACACAGCTCCAGTGTGGCAGGAGGGTGCGGATGGTGGCCACCGTGCCACCATTTCACAGGATGCCTCCAGCACCGGTCCCCTGTGGCTCCCTGCAATTCAGCTGGGCAGCAGGGAAAGGCACTGGGGGAAAGATCAGAAAGGGATGGGGATTTGGGGGAAAGACTTTTTGCAGACAAATGGGACCAGGCAGCTCATTCCCAGAGTTTGCAGAAAATCTCAGTGATGTCCTTGTTTCCCCACAGCTGCAATGGAGGCGGGCGGTAGAGCTGTGCGTGTGCATGCAGAGCACACTGATTATAGCTGTAGAGGTGCGGTGTGAGGGGGCTGGAGCCCGGCTCTCCCACCTCTCTCCAGCACCATGGGCATCAGCTTTTCAGAAAGCTTTGTTTCTTGCTGCAACAGCCACCAGAGGAATTTTGCTGCGGCCTCCTGGGACCCTCCGGTTGCCCTGAGCCCAGCTGTTGGGGACCATCAGGGCTTCAAAGCAGCCACTGAGAGAGAAAGAATTCAGAAATGCTTTCTTGTCCTCAGGGGAGACACATTGGTGGAAACCACTCTCCTGGAGTATGAGAAAGCCCTGGTAAGTACCTAGAGATGGTCTGTTAACCCTGAACACCGCTGCTAGACTGAGCATTGCTTTCCCTTTCACATCCCTGGATTAAAGCAGGTTTTTCCCTCCCCCTTGCCACAGCAGAGATAACATTGCTGCAGCTCGAGCTGCTTTCAGGGGCATCTAGAAAATCATAGAATTGCCTAGGTTGGAAGGGACCTTTCAGATCATCGAGTCCAACCATCAACCTAACACTGACAAAAACCATCACTAAACCATGTCGCTGAGTACCCTGTCTACCTGTCTTTTAAATACCTCCAGGGATGAGGATTCTACCACTTCCCTGGGCAGCCTGTTCCAATGCTTGATAACCCTGACAGTGTAGAAATTTTTCCTAATATCTAATCCAAATGTCCCCTGGCTCAGATATTCCATCTCATCATGCTTGGCACTGCTCTTGTGCCACTGTGACCATACAGGGTTCTTGTAGCATCACTGATGGATGACGGGGGTCTGAGCCAGTTTTGGGGCTGCTTCACCTGAGCACGAAACGAGCTCTGGAGTGAGTGCAATGTTCTCCAGCCCCTGTTTACTTTTTATATGGACCAGCTCTGGGGCAAAACCCTAAAGAAAGGAGCTGCCTTATGCTTTGGGGCCATGCACTGCTTTACCTCCCAGGTGCCTACTATCAGCACGCTGGAGTCAGCGAAGGAATCGGTCTCTCACTTTGGGAAGGGGCTTTGCAGCCCAGAGACCCCAGGACTCTCCTAAACTGCTCAGTCATGTCTCCTTTAGACTTCTCTTTGCTTTAGAACAGGGAAGATTGGACCAAGAGTAGAGAGCATTTCACAGTGAGTCTGCTTACCCTAAGCCTGCAGGTGCTGCTGAGACACCTTCACCCAGGAGAAATCACCTTGCTGGGCCAAAGGATGGTGGCTCATGGACAAGGATCTCCATCAACACAACTGGTGGCACGGGAGAACATTTTCCATGTGAAAACTGAGGCATGAGGGCACTTGGGCTGGTTTGTTAATTGTCTGAGATTTCTCAGGAGGATGATGGCCAAGTCCTCTCCTGGGACCTGAAGGATCACACCCTTTGGCTCTAAACGTGGTCCCAAAACACACATGGATCCTATTAGGTCCGAACCCATGCACAACCATGCACGTTTTAATCTTGCCTGCCATGAGATTTCACTACATGCTTACAGGCTTGGGTGTATCCACACCACAGGCATGGTTCTCAATAATTTCTTCCAATGAAAGGGGGGAAATGGTTGCCACAGCATTAGCAAGTGCTGTAGCTTCTTTCTCCTTGCTCAGATAGCTGAGGCTATATGAATGCAAACTCCCCTTACTCCTGCATCAGCATCCGTCTGATGTGCAGGCTGAAAATTGGATGCTTCAGGATAATCACAGACTACTTTTTGTAAAAAAAAGTACTCCACTGCAGCTGCCTCCCTCACTAAGTAAATGAAATTATAAATATCTCAAGGGATCAGCTGTGAAACTGGCTAACAAAGGAGTCCATGTAATTTCCTTTATAAATCAGAAGCATGCATGGCATTTCTTGCTGGGAAAAGATTATGAGCAGAGACTGTGTTTCTATACATTCTATTTGTCATACTGCAATAATAAAGACAGCCATCCAATATATTTTAATAAGTTATTCTACAGCACTTGCCACACAGAAAAGAGGTCACACTGTTTTCTTCAAATGCCATACTGAAGTAGTTCTGCTTTAAAAGCTATTAGAATTCCCAGGTCATTCAAGTTATTAGTTCATTAATCCCTAAGACCATTGCACAGCTGATGGAGGAGCCTGTTAGGAAACCCAGAGAAAATAGGCGACTTCATCCAGGTCAACAGGATAGTCCGTGAGCAGCACCGGGGTCTTCTCAAACAACTCCCCCTTGTAGCTGCGCCACTTGCCCGCCGGCAGGTAAACGTCACGCTCCTGTTTGCCCATCTCCAGGACAGGGGCCACCATGAGGGTGTCCCCAATGAGGAACTGGGAGTCGATCCTGTGAGCGGCCTCGTCGCGGGGCGAGATCCACCAGATGGGACGGATGATGGGGTCACCCGTGTCGGTGACTTCCCCAGCCAGCTCCAGCAGCAGCGGAGCCACCAGTGACTCATGAAGCTCCGTGAACTTCTGTGCAATCTCCACCACCTCCTTGTCATAGAGCCAGGGAGGGATGGAGAACTGCATGGAGGGCATGAAGGCTGACAGCTCCAGCCACCGGATGTACAGCTCCCGGTCTGGGATCTCCACCGCACCGTCTGTCTTGTTGGGGAGGAAGTTTCCTCCAATCATGTCAGCGGATATGAAGGGGTACCCCAGCATGCTGATGGTGAGCACTGTGGGGATGAGGGACTTGAGGCCAAGCTCGTAGCCCCAGACGGAGTCACGGTCAATGATACGGAAGAAGCAGGAGATGTTCTGCGATTGGTAGCCCACCCGCACCTCAGCCAGCTCATAGAAGGGGATGGCCATCTCCGTGTAGCGCCGTGACCAGATGCTGGGGTCTGAGAGTGGGCGGAAGGTGCTGAACTGCTTGGGCAGGTAGCTGGTCTCACCCGCATCGAACTTGAAGGACGAGATGCCATATTTGTGTCGCAGCTGGCGCAGCTGGCTCTGGAACCAGTCCCGGGCTGCTGGGTTGGTGAAGTCCAGGATGGCTCCGATGCCGTTCCACCACTCCACCATTGCTGGCAGTCGTCCCGATGGCTCCTTGATGAACAGCTGACGCTCGATGCCCACTCCAAAATTGGAGGAATCTATGTGTACAAAGGGATGAGTCCACAGGGTGACCTTGAACCCATCTTCCCTCAGTTTTGCAAACATCTCTGTTACATTGGGGAATTTGACGGGGTCAAAGTCAAAGTCCCCATAGGCTTGCGTGTACATGTCATCGATTTCAATGTGGCTGCAGTTGAAACGGTACTTCTTGATTTTTTCAGCAAATCGCAAGAGTTTATCCTGGTCAATATCATTCTTGTAAAGGGCCCAGGTGGACCAGATGGGGTATCGGAAAGCATTCTCAGCGGGGATCTTGGAGGGCTTGTTGAAGTACCTGCGGACCATGTACTTGTGGATGGAGGTGACGTCGGAGCCCACGCAGACGCGGTAGCTGAGCTCGGGGAAGGGCGGCTGCCCTGGCGGGGGCTTGTAGGGCGAGTCCTTGTAGCGGGCCTGGAAGAAGAGGGCACGCTCGGTGGCGTTGAAGCCCAGGTGGAAGGGCACGGAGTCGTTGATCTTGATGGCCGCCGCCTTGGAGGAGAGCCAGTAGCGCTCGAGGATGCCGCCAAAGCTGTCGCGGAAGGAGTAGACGTCGCTTGTCACATAGGGCATGGGCTCCTGGTAGCCGGCCAGGCGGATGGGCCAGTGCTGGGTGCTCATCTCCGAGCCCCCGTACCAGTGGGCGTCCTCCCAGAACATGGTGTGCTCCACCGCTGGGCCGGCCGCCAGCTCCTCCCAGCGCACGCGGTAGCACATCACCGTGTCCTTGGGCTTGACCGTCTGGATGAAGAAGTTGAGCGGCCCCCTCCCCGACCGCGTGCAGCTCAAAATCTCCCCCTCCTTGGAGCACGACTCCAGGTCCAGGCTGCCTGAGCGGAAAGCCAGACGGAAGACCACCTCCCCGTGCTGGTTCCTGATGACGAAGCCATCCGCCCGCAGGTCCATCAGCTCCGTCTTGAGCCGCTCCGCCTTCCGCAGGGACACCGTGTAGTAGCACCAGGCCACCACAGCGGCAATGAACAGGATGAGGCCCAGCAAGATGGCCCCGAGCATGGGCCTCAGCTCCTTGGAGGGCTTCTTCTCCACTGGCTTGATGTTTTTGGGCAAAGGTGTTTCTTTGGCATCCCCCTTTTGAGTGTTTCCGTGTTTTCCCGCACGGTGGGTAATCAGACTGTTCATGTCTCCTTGTTTACAAAATTTGCTGCCGAATTTTTTCCAACAGCCGGCATAAAATCCAAGACGCTGTATGAAGGAGACCAGAGTCTCTTTTCCGAAGCCTAGCCACTCACACCTGCAGTGTTATTTCATGAAGCAGAGGGCTATAAACACACAAAAAACCAGTTAAATCTTGATAACTGTGGTCGGCGGGCCCTCTCCTTCCGTGTGCAGCCCTGGCTCTGCGGCTCTGGCTTGCTCTGCCCTGTGCAGCGACAGCCCGTTCACTGGCAGCTGGGCTGAGCTTTTTTGGAATGGGGCTGTGCCAGGATTCCCGTGACCTTCTCTTGGCTCCAGCCTCACTGCGTCCCACGGAGCATGGGCGAGGGGATGAAAGTCAGGCCAGAGCCTGGAGGAGAATGGGACCTGGGACAGGGGCTGGTACCTGAGCATACAAGATGGACATCACAAGCTGATCTGTTTTCACATGAATTACACACCCTGCTGGATTCTACCACCTGTCCACAGCTTCTCTGCATCAAATGCAGGCAGAGGAATGCTGCGCTGAAGTGCCCAGCCTCTGCCTGCTGTTCCCCACCACCCCGCAGGGATGCAGCCAGCAAGCGATGTTTTATCTCCCTGCACTTTGCTCCTTCCCTGAGCCACATAGGGACACGGGGACAAGGGGACACACAAGCTTTGTAGCCGTTGCTGCGCTGCTTCAGGAAGACTGGGCAGAGCCCTTCAGCTGCCTGTCCTGGAGACGTCACAGCGGGACAGCCCCTCTTGCCTGGGCAGGGGGAAAAGAGGAGGTTTCCCTGCATTTGCTCCTCCATTTTTTATCCTAATTCACTTTCTGTAACTTCCAGGCTTATGCCAGGCAAGATGCTACAATGCAGGGAGGGTGGAAGATATTTAAGCACAGAGTTTGGGGATGGGGGTGTCAAACTGAAGTTGTTGCAAGACCAGGACTACATTAAAACCTTGTTTTGCTGAGAAATGCATGAGAAGACGACACACGTCCCAGCTCCATCAAGTGCCACCAAGCCAGCCAGTGCAGCACAACTCGCAGCATCTGAAAGAGCATCCCCCGCCAACAAAAACAACAGGCGGGGGAAACTGAGGCAGGTGGCTCCAGGCAACGCACTCTGTGCAACCTGGCTCCCGGCTTCCCTGTCCCTGTCCTGGGGTCTGTGTGATCTGACAGGATGAAAATTCTCAGGAGCAGCCTGTATGGAGAGGAGGGAAAAGAGCCAGCTTGCTCCTCCGAGCCATGCCCGGCAATACATACCAGGCGTATTTACCCGCACCACCATGACATCAGTATCTAAGTATATAGAGAAGATAAGCTGCCCAGGGAGCCATTAAAAATACCAGAGGTCACTGTATTTGGGATCGATCGCAGCAACCTCCCAACCACCCGCATGAGCCGCTCGGTTGGTTTTTGGAATGCGCTCTCAGGGTGAGTGGGGCTTTGCTGCGAAAAAGAGCCAGAGCGGATAAAAGCCTTCCTGAGCGAGCCCTGTCTGTGGTAGGGGGTGAGAGAAAGAAGGTCGCTGCTGCCCCAAAGAGGTGGTGGTTCCAGGACAGGGACGGTTTTGGGGAGCAGGTTGGGTTACAGGCGCACTCAGGGCACTCTGCCAGCCCTGAAGTGCTCAGACCTGGCAGGCTCCCCCGTCCTGGCCTGGCTCCTGACACGGCTTTGCGTCTCCAGCTCGGGTCGTTTCCAGCGAAACCCTGGTGTTTTTGCAAAACAAGCCCTTTTGCTTTGAAGATGTTTTTATGTGCTGTGTCAGTCCTTGGTTGGGGCCCTCGGAGCTTTCCTCTTCTTCTTCCTTCCTCCTTTTGCCCTCCCACCCAGCTTGGAGACAGGGCTTTTCTTTAAGATGAGCCCCACCATTTTCCAGAGTGAAAAAACAAGGAAGGGAATGGGAGAGGGAAACAAGTTTTCCAGGACTTCTGCTTTTTTTTTTTTTTTAATGTTAAATAACAACATATTAAAAAAAAACCAAACATGCGGACATCAGGACTCCAAAACCCCTACAAGAATAAAGGATGTGTGCGAAGTTTCCCACTTTTCAATGCAGTGATTTCTCTCACAGACAATCGCTTTAGATCCCCTGGTTTACCCAGGGGCAGAAGATCAGTGCCAGAAAGACAGGGAATCAGAGCTCCTGGGCCAAGCTCTCCTGTCCCCAGGGCCTTTTGGGTTTTCCTCCTTCCTGTGATGCGGTGGGATGCTGCATTGGTATTCCATCCCTGCCCCTCACGGAAGAGAGGTACCGCTTGGGAGATGTGGGTAATCGGTGGGAAGAGCAGCTGCTGGCACATCTGGAGGCAGGGCGGGATGAAATTGGGATTCCTGGGATATAGACCACCGGGGTTAAGGGAGTCTCTGAAGCTGCGAACTCCTGTCCTTTGAAGCTTATGTCTCATGAAAGCATTAAACATCTGCTAGCCAAGCCAGCAGCCTGAGAGCTGCCCGGGCGTGATGAGGAGCGCTGCCAAGGGGCACATATTGGTCACCCAGAGCCTGGATACAGGCTTTTCCTTGCTCTGTCCATGGGGTTATGGCATCACAGCATCCCTTCCCGTGAATATTTAACTGGTCCTTGCAAAACCTCTCAGCTCCAGTGAATACTTAATTAACCCAGGCAAAGTGCAACCGCTTCCAAGCAAGGATGGGCCAAATCTTCCCAGAGTGCCCCGAAAGCCAGATGCCCCAGGGATGCAGGCACACTTGGACTGTATTTGGGATGGTTTATCAGGTGCTGATCTGGTACAGGTCCAGCCCCATCGATCCCCCAGGCCTTCCTCTGAAAGGAGTCACGAGTCCTCCCTCCAGGGATCTAAGCAGCCCTTAGCATGCACAGATTAAACATTGACATACCCAGCACCATGACATGCAGAAAATGAGCCGGGACTTTAGACCCTCTTAAACGTGAGCTAAGCAAGGGTTTCAAGTGATGAAACGTATGTCAGCCAGCTCGAAGGGCAGCTAAGCCCCTAAACTCCTTTGTCCACATACCCTCAGAGCCTCCTCCAAAATCTATCCCCAGAAACCCCCCTGATCTCTTGGCACGTGAGGCACAAGTTTGTCCCACCTCAGGCCAGGTCCCAGCTGTGTGACACCTGAATCCTCAGACTTTTGCCTTTCCAACACATTTACCTGCCTGCTGGTGCAGGGGGAAGATCAAACATGAAACAACTCATCAGCAAACAATTCCGTCTTTAAATAAAGGGATAGTTTTCCATATTTAGATTCCTTTTATAACAGGTTACCAAACACTTAGGAGTCACTATCAGGTGCTCATACGGAGAGCGTATGAGATGTTCTAGAAGAAAGTGCCACAGGTAGCTATAAGCTATGGTCATAAACAAACTGTTGCCCTGTCAAACTCTGCAAGAACTGATTAATCATTTACTGAGCTCTTTTAATCTGTTTCAAATGGCAGCTTTTTAACAGAAAACACACACAAAGAAGAAAGCAGTTCCCATCAGCCCTCATTTCCCATAGCAGCCTGGCATACACAGGCATCGTATGGGGGATTTATTGCTAAAAGGGGCCCAGGGGAGGTTTGCTCACCATTTTTTCTGTGTGTATAGATGACGTGAGAAAAGAGGTATCTGCTATCACTGCAGCCAAGGAGGGGGAGCGAGGGAGAGCCAAGGTTATCGCATGAGCTGCCACAGATTAGCTACAAAGCCAACAAGGCTTAACGTAAGGGGGAAGTGGCTGGGGGATGGATGCAGAGGGTGAGGTGACATTGCCAAGGACACTTTGCAGTCCATGTGGTGCAGGTAGGGGCACCGATGTCCCTGGACGTGGACGGAGTCTTTCCCATGGACTAGTGCATGATCCTGCTCCTACTGAGAGCTGGGAAAAAAATCAAGGCCCGCTTGTGCCCTGAAGCGGGGAGGATATTAATCAGAGCACTGCGTGCCCCTCTCACCCCAGCTCTGGGCTTTGAGCAATTCCTGATAGCGCCAGCGAGGACAACGGCGATGGCTGGCCTCACCACCTTGATCGTTGGCCCTTGGGGATCTCGCCCAGGTCCTTGGGCTGAAATGGCAGTTTGGTTCATATTAACCCCATATCAGCAACAGAGTCCAACCTGCCAGGAGCCTTGTGGCTGTATCCTGCAGGGATGCACCAGCGGCATGGAGAGACCTGCACCAGCTCAACACCCACCAGACTCCTCTGAGTAGTCTTATTTCTGTCAACCATGCTGATCTGGGGTTCTCTGCACAGCTTCCCGCGGCTCCTGATACCTGGAGGAGTTTTAGCTCACCTCAGCGCGAAGGGGGCTGCACAGACTCTGCTGGCTTATGCCTGTACAAAGTGCTGCTGTGAAGGTGGTAAAACCATGTAAGCCTGACAGTGCCATAAGCCCCCTGGAGCCACGCAAATCCAGCTCAGGTCTAGAGCAGAAATATTGTTTTCCTTATCAAGAGGATCACAGTCCCTCACTACTGGGAATAAAGCAGAGTTTACTGTACAGGTCTTTCAGTCGTAATTGCTATAGGAGCAGGCAATGGGAAGTCCCACTCCCATCCTCTTATATGAACAAACTCCTTCTTTCCAAGCCAGCAGAAAAAAACTGCAAGATCAACTTTTTCCTCATTTCAGGGCTTTCTCTGACTCCTGAGCCTGCATAGTGTCCACGTGCTGCTCCAAGCTGCAAGTAGTGGCCACAGCATCCTGCCGCACTCTGCAGAGCCGCTCCGCTCGCATCCTTGGGAAGGAGCTCCATCTGCTGAGCCAGTGGCCCAGGCTGAAACCTGGCTGCAGAGTGACCAGTCATCAGATAACGCCCTAGGCAATAACGAGCCTGTCTGACCCTGTTGCATCAGGATCAATGCTTGTAAGGAGCTCTAGGGAACTGTTGAGGTGCCTCCCCTGATGAAGAAGCAAACCGAGCAGAGAGTGATAAGCAAAGCACAGGCAAGGGGAAAAAAAAGGTCGTTGTGTGCTGCTGCTGCAATTATGTGAGCACTGGGGGACAGTGGAAATATAGGAAAAAGGAGGGGAAAAAAGGGTGCTCATCTCAGGCTGCTCTGAATGAAGTCAGTGAGCTGGGCTTGGGCCAGGTGAAGCAATAAGCCCGGAAGGAACTTGGTTCTGAACTGGGCTTTCTCCCACTTAGACCCAGGCTCAGTTGAAGGCTCTGCTTGGAGAGGGAGCCCTTGGGAGCTGCCTGCAACAGCAGCAAGATAAAAAGGCTCAATGCTTGAAGGCTTTCACCTTCAGGGGGACCACTCTCAGTTGCTGTTTTCTTGTGAAAATGAGCCAGAGACCTACTATGAGCATCAAATGCTCCAGGTAGGGCCTTGAGGGATGCTTCGGGCTCTGCATTGGTTAAGCCAACTGCCTGGCAGGATGAGAGTTCCTGGGCAATTTATCTCATACCTGTCCCTGTGAGACTCCTTGAAGCGCTCATGCACCCATAATGTGAGATGAAGCTCTCAGGCAGGCTGAGGGCATCTGCTTTGGGCTCCCCACAGTCTCAGCTGGCTGCTCACAGGGGAGCAGGGCTGAAAGGGCTACATCTAACTCAGACATCTCTGGAGGTGCTGCTTTATCCCAAACCAGCTCCATTTCCCAGCCGTGGGTATGTAAAAGTCTCTTTTCCCTTCTGCATCCCTTCTTGGAGATACAGAATCTTTACTCTGGTTATTTTCCTATACATTGGATGCCAAGTGCTTCTCTGCGATCAAAGCTTTCACTGCAGAGACAACCCCATGACAGCCAGACCCCTCAGCTTGCCTCAGCACTTATCCAACTTCGACCAGGGCAATGAAAGCCCATCTTCAAAGCGGATGTAGTTGGAGGAACAAATTGTGATTAGTGCCAGCCAGTAGCAAGAGCGATGTGACAGGGGTTTTACCACCAAATCTCAGCCTGGTCATAAACCAGAGAGATATCCCTGAGTTTTTCAGAAATTGCCCAGCATGGCTGAAGCCAATCCTTTCACAATCACTTTGAACCAGGCAGACAGATGGAAAAATCTGCAAAAGGCCAGACAGCTGAAAAGAAAGCTAATGATCATTTGTACCTCTCTCCAAAGGAGGTCACCCAGGGAGAAAGGACGGTTTCATCCTGGAGAACAGCAACCAAAGAGCCCCAGCCCTCCTCACTCCAGGGACCCAGTGGGAGTTTTGCCATCCCTGTCCTGGGATGATACTGAGAGTACAAGAGTGAGCTCAGATTTTAAGCTCAGTAAAGAGTTTGCTGGCTTCAAGGCTGGGGTGAAAGCCTAATGGATGGCTGTGCTGTTCCTGAGCATCCCTTGGGTTTTAGGTTAGTGAAATATTCATCTCTGCTTGCTCTCCCAGCTGCTGTGTGCCAGAAAGCAGCACCAGTCCCACACCAGACAGGGCTGCATTGGGGTGGCTGGGGAGTGATACCCATGTTTGAAGATGTGGTGGGTAACATCACGTCCCTGTGAGGAGATGAAGTTTCACTTGCTCATCACTTCACTCTGATCAAATTCACCGTGAGCTGCAAAATGAAGAGGGAAAAGCAATGCAGCCATCAAATTGACAGGTGGAGCCAAGAACAAGGCTGCTCCATGGGACTCAGGTCTGCAAGGGCTAACAGGACATGGAAATTATGTGACTGAGAGCCAGCAATTATAGGACAATCCTGCACTGCGTGGGAGAGACCACAGCTGGAAAGTAGCTTGATCCTAGGGCCATCCCGGGAAAAGCTGTGGAAATTATTTTGAAGAAAGCATCCCTACACATGAGGCCACGTCATGGAAGAATAGGCTCTAAGGCTACAGCGCAATTTTATATGCAAATTCTTCCTTGCGTCTATAAGCAATAAGGCCAAAGTGGTGTCCTGAAACCCTAAAAATCTCAGTGGCTGATGTTCAACTGATTCATTTTGGCCTGTGCTGACACATCACTTTTAGACTGACCACTTTTCTCTAGGGATTAAAAATGGCATTCATTTCTGGGTTAGGGTCTCCTCAATCCAGTGCTAGTGACGGGTTCAGCGGCATCCTGAATATCCTGTATCTCATTAAGGGAATGCCAAAGCCAGAAAAAAAGGATTTGCCTTTGGATATGGTGTTAAGTTGCATTTCTGATGGAGCAGATCTCTAGATGGAACAGACCTCTTGTTGAGTGCCCCATAGCAGGGTTGTGGGCAGCAAGGAACACAGCCAGGTTCTGTGCTGTGGCATGCCTCATCAACCTTGATGCCAGCCTGAGGTGATGGCACCAGACACAGGGGACAGCTGAGCTGAGATGCTTCAGGACATCACATTGGAAGAGGAGCACCAGCACAACCCCTCTAGAAGAAAAGTCAGAGACTTTTCCTTCCTTTCCTTACGGCAAGAAAGTGAAAGTGGCTTAACAGCAGGTGGGAGACATTATTTGAAGCAAGAAGATGCCCTTCAAAAAGCTGGAATCCCACCTGGAGAAGAAAACACATGGACTTCCTAAAGACTTTGCACAGAGTTTAAAAGGCCCCAACAGGAACGGAGGAGACTCAGAATCAAAGGGAAGGTGCTGGTAAGGTTAAATACCTGCAGGAAGGAGGGAAGCGATGGGAATGGATGCCATGGAGGTGGCAGGGGCTTGCCCAGGGCAAAACCTGATCTGCTCATCACACAGAGGGAGAAGAGCTGCTAAACTACTGGAACTGGGAAATCCTGAGCTGAAAATGGTAGGAAAAGAGTAGGGAACACACTATTTTCTTAGTTTTCCCTCGGCATCCTCTGTGGGTCCGGGCTGGATTCAGACCTGATGATAGACCTGTAGCCTGAGCCTGCATGGTCCTTCCCACCCTAAAACTGTGGGATCCCTGACAGCCCTCTGCCTGGCAGGAGGAGGACACCTTCCTGGCATATACAGGGCCAGGTTTTCTGGGTGTTAAAAAGCAACTGCAATCCAGCGTCTTGGGAGAAATGTGGGATTCAGGATCTCAGAGACAGACTCCATGGCTTTGGGCAGATCACAGCCTCTATATACCTCAGTTTCCCTTGTGTGAAAGGGATGGAAGGGCCAGGAGGAGAAACACATGGGAGATGGACCAGCTTCCAGGGTCAGAGCAATAGCATGATCCGTGATAGAAGAGCCCAGTGACCTTTTCACCAAGACATTCACTGTGATGCTCTCCATCCAATGGGGACACACCTCCACCCTGAGCTCTTCCCTCTTCTCCTCCTCCTCCTGTGGGAGAGACATGCTCACTCGATGAATGCGGTGGAGACCGTTTGTATTTTCAACCCCAGTCATGCGGAGGAGAGTTTAACATCTGTGCTTTTTTAAATTAAAAATGCCTGGCATTTAGTGCAACTTGACACCTTCCCATGGGGAAAAGACCAATCCCAAAGAAACCCATTCTGTGGTATTTTTCTTGAGTGCAGTGCTACAGCCAGCCAGGAGCAACCTCATCAGGGCAAGAACTTATCCCAGCCTTCCCTTTTGTTTGGCTGTAGGATATCCCTCGCCATATCCGCATCCGCCTGGGAAGAAGCCCGTCTGGTTTGAAGCCAGATCCCTGCTCTGAGAAGGGAAAAGCTGGGAGCCGTCAGCCCAGGGCTGGGCACTGCAGCTTCACAAGGCTCTGACGGAGCCTGTGCCCTTGCATGGATGCCAACACTGTGCTGTTTAATTTGATGGCTTGGACACTAAATGAAGCAGCTCCCAGCTCTTGAAGTGATTCCTGGTCTCAAGGGCAGAGCCAGGAGATGTGACATTGGTATCATCCAGGAATCGACTGCAAAAGTAAATATGAAGCTATCATTTTTATGTTGGGGGTTTTTTTATGCAAAAGGACTAATGATACATCTGTGTGAGAAGGACCCCAGTGAGCAGGTGGGACAGACAAGTGCAGAGAGATTGTGGCTGAATGGGAGCATCTCGCTAGCAAAATTCTATCTCTGGCTTCCCCCGCTGCTATTTGACCTGACAGCCTTTGCTGCTGTCCCTCAGGGAGGGACGTGTGGTTTTCCTGCTCTGCAGAGCCCAGACTGATGCATGAAAAGCCAAACTCGACCTGAGTAACCATCGGGGCGAGCATCAGGGCAGACCCACAGCAGGACCCTGCTCCCTGGCCAGGAACTCGGCTCCAACCCCCATCACCCTCCAGCTCTGGGACCCCTGCAGCCAGCTTGTGAGGTTTTATTTCCACTGTGACCTATAACGGCGTTTAAACTCATCTTGGCCAGGGATATTGCTCCCTAAAGAGAAAAGAGGGGAACGGCCAAGCGCAGGGTTTCAGCAGAGGCATCCCACGCCCCTCTGGGCGCTCCTGCCGAACTTTGCCTTTTCTTGCCAGGCCAGCCCTGCATCCTCCTCCGCTCCCAGCCCCTGCAAAGGCAGCCTGCCAGCCTGCTTAGCATTCGCCCCTCATTGCTGGGAGCCACCGTCGCTGCTAAGGAGCTGCGCTCAGCGGCTGCGAGCATCTTGGTCCGGTGTGTGTCCCCCTCCCAATCCTGGCTCGTCATATGGTTTCTCCTAAGGGATAACTGCTGAGCTGGACCGCGTCTCCAAGCTGATCCTTCTTTGCTGATAAGCCAGCTGCCAAGTCTCCAGCGCTAAGACAAAAGAGTTTTTCTCTCACCAGTAGGTTTTTCTGCTGTGAATGACAGAGGAAGGGGGAAAAGCAAGCTGCCTGGCAATCCTCGTGGGCAGAGGCTTCAGGGACTCCTTAACCCCCGCTGTGCTGGCAGACCATGGAGCTTTTTAGGCTGAGCCTGGGCTGTATTTGCCTCCTCCCTTGGCTTGAGGGTAAGTGTCTCCTCCTTTGGGGTAGCTGGAAAGTGGGAAGTGAACTGCCCCCCCAGGTTTTAACTTGCTTTCCTGCTGAAGTGTTGCTTGGGCTGCAAAGCTCTGAGCCCACCAGCTGCAAAAGAAGTGCCTGTGGGTGCATTTCAAGGCAGCATTTAAAATGGGATTAAAAGCAGGAGAGTGAGGGACAGGCTGGCAAGGTGCTGGGATGGCTTGTCCAGGGACACATGGCATCATGCCAGCTGCTTTTATAAAGTGCTTTTAAACTGCTAAGAGTAGCAGATGAATAAACCTGCTCTGCGGGTGAGGCAGGCACTAAGTGACTTCCTGGGCACTCTGTTTGCTCACTGCCAAAGCTGGTCCTTCTGGGCAGAGATGAGTGGGCTCAAAGCATGCTGGCAGCATGGGGGAGGGTGGTGGGAAGGGGAGCAGGACCTCGTTGTGTTAGTTCTGCTCCGGTGGGGTTGGCTGGGAGTGGGACGTGCTGGGGAGCTGCAGAGTCTGCACCGCTCATCATGGCAGAGCAAACTTGGTAGTGGCTTGTGTTATCATTCAGCTGCTTGCTGAGGTTGCTGGAGTCCTGTGTCCTGACTGTACACAGCAACATTTTGAATCCAAGCAGCCTTGGTTTTGACATGCATGGGGAGATGAGGAAAGCAGAAGTCCTGCTGAGCACCATCCTGCAAATCCAGAGCAGTGTTACCCAGGAACAGCTACTGGGGAGCGATGCTACCCACAGTCTTGTCCATCCCATCATGGGCAGTGGGCAGCATCTCTTTTCCTTAAAGAAGGGCAAAGCCTCAGAACTAATAAGTAATTCATTTTTTATTATGCCTGAGATGGCAGGTTGAAAGGAACTCATTGAAATAAATTCCTGAAGTGTTTTAAGGCTCATTCAGTCCCTGAAGGTGCATGGAGGACAGACCTGCGGTTTTGCAGGCTACCTGCTCAGAGCTTTTCAAGCTCCCTGGACCAGAGGAGTACAGCTATTTGGGCTGCACAGCTGGGATGTTTATTCCTTAAAGACAAACCTCAGACCAGCAGCTCTGACCATAATGCCTAGAATAGAATAGAGTATTTCAGTCAGAAGGGACCTACAATGACCGTCTAGACCAACTGCCTGACCAATTCAGGGCTGACCAAGTTAAAGTATGTTATTAAGGGCATTGTCCAAATGCTTCTGAAACACTGACAGGCTGGGGACATCGACCAACTCTATAGGAAGACTGTTCCAGCGGCTGATCACCATCTTGGTAAAGAAGTGCCTCCTAATGCCCAGTCTAAACCTCCCCTGGTGCAGCTTTGAACCATTCCTACATGTCCTATCACTGAATACTCCCCCTTACCCCTACTCAGGAAGCTGTAGAGAGCAGTGAGGTTGCGCCTCAGCCTCTTTTTCTCCAAACTAGACAAGCCCAAAGTCCTCAGACACTCCTCATAGGACATGCCTTCCAGCCCTTTTACCGTCCCTTCCTTGCTCCACAACCTCCAAGTGCATGTTCCCTGGGCTGCTTTGAGTAGCTAGCCCTCAGTTTGCTCTGCAGCCAGATCAAAGGAGAGGTTTGTGCTCCTACAGATCTGAGTTTTGCTCCATCTACTGCTGTTTTTTGCACACCAAATCTTGCCAATTAAAGTAAATCCAGTGAATTGAATCTCTCTTTTTTTAAAGCCCTAGGCTGAAGGTATGTCCCTGTGCCAGTGAGGGGTGAGGATACATGTGCATCTTTTAAAGGTTACAGGAGATGTAGTTAGGACTTGGAGGTGACACCATGGTGGGATGCCAGGAGAGCAGAGTAGCCTTCAGGGTCTTGCTCTGTCCCTCATTCCAATACAGATCTTGTCTGATGTTAGAAGAAAGGGGTTCTTTACTGCTGCCACAAACAGGAGCCCCATGGCCATGTTTTACTAGTGAATTAAGGAGGATCACAGGACATTTCCACAAGACATTTCTTTTCCTTTCCAGTGAAATGCTTTTGGTGTAATTCTATGATCAGCCGCTGCATTTCAGCCATACCACTAATAAAACAACAACTGTTTTGCAAGAAAGGAATTTAACTTCCCAATACCTGTCAATGCCCAAGGCAAGCTCAAAGAGTAGAGAGCAAATATGTTCTTGCTTGGGGCTGATTTCACCCTGCAGCAACCTCTCCCCAGCCCATCCTGGCTGGGGCTGCTGAGTTTTAAGGCTGCTGGCAGGACAGAAAGGGTTGCTCTCAACAGACCTTAGAGGGTTCAGTTTCCTACTGGAAATGCTGGAATTGCCTAAACTCATTCTGACAGTGTTTTCTGGAAAGCCCCTGCAAGCAAGCAGGGAGCTGAAGTGTTTTCTTAAGAAGTCAAGCCTAGTGGTATGATGGGTGAGTGGGAAGTTGGGCACCAGCAGGATCTGTGCATGTACAAGCAGAAAGAAAACTGCTGAAATAATACCTCATTTAACACTGGCTCTCAATTCTCATGCACTAAGTATGAGGCTGGTGGGGGCTCTGCTTGGCCTCCTGGCCTGATCCCACATCCTGGAGGCCATTCTCCTGCCTCTCAAACCCATGTGCAGTGCTGGCTGCTCCCTGACCCTTCGCACCCCACTCTCCTAAGGCAACCCTAAGAATTGAAGAGGCAGAAAGGCCAAGCTTATCTGATATTTCTCCTCCCCTATATACTTTTCCAGCTTCCAACTATTTTCTGCTTGGGGGATTTCCTGACCCTGATGTGTTTAACTCTTCAGTGGCTATCAGATCTCCTCCCTCGGCTTGTGCAGGTTCTCCCTGGCAGCAAGGATGCAGACACACCTCCCTCACTCTGTGAGCCTTCCCTTGGCACCCCGTGTCCCATCTGGGGTCAGTCCTTGACCAGTCAGCCCCTGCCATCCTCTCCAGACCTCTATGGATTTTGTAGATCTCCATCATATCTCCCTCGGGGACTGGTTCTCCCCACATGTATCAGCTTGATGTTGACTGCATCAGCCTCCACTGCTTCCCATTATTTATCCATGTGTTTTTCCATGCCAAAACCTTCCTTCTTTTCCTATGGCTTCTCTGCTTCCTTGGAGGCCTTTGCTGAGATACTTGGTCAAAAGTGGACCTTGCAGTAACATGGAAAGCTATGAAGATCTGTTGGCCAACCAAAGGCAAAATATTCTTAAGAAATCAGCAACGGTTAGGAAAAAACACAGCCTAATGTGGTTGCCAGAAGCAACAGCTGGGAACTACTCTTGGAGAGACATGTTACTGGACAATAATCTGAGTGCAGACCAAGAAGTATTTGCAATAAGGTACTTGCACTGGAAAGACGTTTACCAGCTAATTACTGGCAGTTACCAGTAGGCTTTGTTGACTTCTCTATAAAAATGACACAGCTTGATAAGAGACGATCTGCTGCACGAAGCGATGGAAATTGCGCTCCCATAAACCCAGAGCTCCCAGTTGCCAGGTAGCTGCTCTCCCAGCTCCAGTTCTGCCTGCTCTGCAGAGCCCGATGGGCAGACGCCTCTCTGTGCACCAACAGGGACTCACCAGACTCCATCTAGCATCACCCTCTCCATAGGTAGATTGGCCACATCCACTGACCGGTCATGGACATTTGCATCCCTAAACTTTACATCCAAGTAAGCACAGTCAGAGCCTGAGGGAGGACCAGGGTAAAATAAAGCCAATATTTGTTCCAGTCAACAGCTTGTTTTGCAAAAAAAATACCTAATCTCACCTCCTGCCGTGCTGGTCTTGGGTATAAATTCAGGCAAAATTGAAAACTGAGTGACAATCTTACTGCTTCCCTATGCACATCTGGATTTCCTGCCTTTGACCAAACACATCGGGGTCACCACACTTCTCTTACAACAGCAAGTGTCTTCCAGCTGGTTTTGATTTCCACATCCCATGGCCCTGGGCTCGTCACCTGCACGAGCATCAGAGAGGGGCTTGCTCCCTTGGATGTACGGAGATCTTTGCATGAGAAGGGGTTATTGCTGGGCTGCATTCAAGTCTGCTCCTGACCACTTATTCAGGGCCTTGCTTGTCCATACCTGATAACATCTCAAGCTGCTTGCTTCAGCTAAATTCAATGCAATGTTCATACAAGTGATCTTACAGGGCAGCGTCTTGCACTGATCTCCATCTGCATGGAGAACCCTCCTGCATTAACTAGGAGCTTCCCTCTTCTGCTACTGCATCTTCTAATTTCTATCTGGTCCTGACCCTCTGGAGGAGGTAGAAACAGCCTGTCAGTCTGAGGGCAGCTCAGAAACAGCTTCCCCAGCTGCTCAGAGGAGACATCTGGCTGAGTTTTCACTCATGGCAAGATATAGTAACTTCAAGCCATCACACCAAATTGCTCCTGCTGCTATGGGTAGTCACATGAACGTCGTTTCTGCCTTCACCTAGTGTCTTTCCAGACTGCCTGGTTTTGTAGATGTGCTACAAAAGCCCCACTCTACATTGAGTCCTGAATTTGAATCTGAGTAACGGATCTGGACAGAAAATAAGGTAGTTCTGCATTACCAGCGTGAGGCCCAGCAGCAAGGGTGGGACGTTAGATGCTGTGCTTGCCTGAAGGGAGAGGGTCTGATCATTACCAAGGTAGGGAGCGGTGTCATCTGTATCACCACAGTGTCTAAGCTAAAGATGGCTTTCCCAAAGTCTCTGGCTATTTTTTCTTCTTTTGGGCTGCGGCCATTTCTATTAGGAGCTGGAGTCCCTCATGGTTGCTTTTAGAGCTAGGGCAGAGACCAAAATTGCCGGCAGGGAAATTTGAGAGAATGGGAGTCTTCCAAACCCTCTTCCCATCTAATGCCCCTTGAACTGCTGCAATAGCCCAACAAGACAAAGGGACACTAAATCCTGGGAGAGCTGATATTCAGGGGAAGTTACGCAAGGAGGCAAACATATATAATGTATATGATAACGGTGTGGGTCAGTCTCCATTGATGCTCCACAGAGAACACATGATCTACTGCAGTGGTGGACAGTGGAGGCAGATTAACCTGAGCAGGAAACTCTCTGGCTTGTCTCACCGTAACCCAGGCTGTCTCCACGGTTTCTTACAGGGCAGCGTCTTGCACTGATCTCCATCTGCATGGAGAACCCTCCTGCATTAACTAGGAGCTTCCCTCTTCTGCTACTGCATCTTCTAATTTCTATCTGGTCCTGACCCTCTGGAGGAGGTAGAAACAGCCTGTCAGTCTGAGGGCAGCTCAGAAACAGCTTCCCCAGCTGCTCAGAGGAGACATCTGGCTGAGTTTTCACTCATGGCAAGATATAGTAGTATACAGACAACACTGCTGTCTCCACGGTTTCTCACCCACGGTGCATGTACCCCTAGTACTGTGCTCATGTTGGGTGGAAGCAGCAGAGATGGCTTGGAGACGTTTCTCCAAGCCATTGTTGCCACTGCCTGGGTGACTCGGGGTGACCTGCTGTTCTATGGTGGTACCCAAGAGCCATGTTTGGGAGCTCTTCTGAGCTGTGAGATGTCCCCACAAAGCAGTCCCTATGAGGGGTGCTGTGGCTGTCACAGATGGATGCCTGCCTTTGAGGACAGGTAGAGGCAGGAAAAGGTAAATTCTTGACTGTGATTCAGTGGTCATCTTCTCCCTACAGAAAATACCCACTTAGCATGAGAAATTGACATAATTAAGAGATTTTTCCAAGAGTTAGGAACCGCACAAGGAAGGGCAAAAGAGGCCAAAGACAACGCTGAGGTTCCCAGGTGACATGGAATGTTTTGGGAACTTGTGCTTCCTCAGGTCTGACTTACTCCTTCCTTCCACAGACCCTTTAGAGGGAGCATCCCCAACTGATTTGCAAATGGCTTTGATCAAACCATCACAGGCACTGCTTAGAAATGACAGAAACTTTCCAAGCCAGACTGGGATTACTGGCAACCACGGCTTTCCTGGTGGCATTACCTTAATTAGGAACGTTGCATGGGTTTTGCTCCTAATCCTACATGGAACAGCATGTCCCAAGAGTGGCCATGCTGCAGAGAAGTAGGGGGCTATATTTGCTTGCTTTTCTTTCTTGTAACCAGAGTGGCAGCATCACAGGAAAAACAAGCTGGCACCAAGCGCCTTTGATAGAAATTGTTTATTTTGTTCCTAAAAATACAGAGAGGCCAAAATGTTCAAGCATGAGCAGCTCAAAGCAGGCATCTATTCAGGCTCTGTGGGTAAGGTTGGCATTTTTCAGAGACGCTGAGTCCCATCCCCAGGGAGTACATTGGATGCTCTGCTTGCTTCACGTTAACATTCCTGAAATGTTAGGGCTGATGGCCTTATTTGCAGGGCTGGTGGGCAGTGGGACTTGGCAATGCTGGGAAAAAAAAAGGCATTTTGCCTCCTGAGTAAGAATTCTTGGTGCCTGATGTGTATCCCCAAGTAAATATACTCCAGCTTTATTTGTGGGTCTACTCCTTATGACTGTGTGGGGCGTGTGTAATGATTGCTGCCAGTTACCCGTATCTAATTGTAAATTGCTCACTTAGCAACATCTCAACCTCAGGAAAGCAACGATGTACAGGTAGTGGACAGTGAATCTGTATGATGGACACAGGCTCACCTCTTGCTTGGCAAGGATCATGCCAAACACCACAACGAAAATCCTGCTGTTGATTGCCAGCCTTACAGAGAGCTGAATGTCACTGTTGGTAGGGAAGACACTAGGATCGCAGTTCAGAGGAGAAGGATTATGGCCCCAGCTTTGCTGATACTCTCCCATGTAATGTTGAACCAAGCAAAGTTTAGCTAGACCTCCCTTCCCAAGCTGTAAAACATTTATTACACTTTTGGACCTGAAGTATGGTGTGAAGATGAAAATCTATTAATAACTTGGTGTCATTCCTTACTGAGGAGCTATACAAATCTCAAAGGAAAGCACTTCAAGTTGCAGTGTTGAGGTTCCTCAGCTCACATATATTCCCATGGCAGATGAGGTGCCTTGGACCTTCAGTGGGGTGGGTCTCTGCAAATTGAGACCTCAATAGAACCAAGAAAGCTGGTAGAAAGGGGCAGCTCAAGTGCAAAAGGCTGGTAGGTAACATGGGGGCACACAATGCTTGCTGCTAACATCCAGCTAACACGGCGATTCTTTGGACCATCAGGGACTGTACAAAGGGAACAAAACACAAATCTGCTGGCTGGGTTAAACAGAAACGCCCTTCAAAATTTCACAAAAAATGAAACATTCAAATGGATAGGCATTGCCAAGCAAGGAAAAGAAAAAACAGCATAGATTCCAGCATGTTTAATAATAAAACCCATAATA
Source organism: Stercorarius parasiticus (assembly GCA_013396915.1). NCBI lineage: Eukaryota > Metazoa > Chordata > Aves > Charadriiformes > Stercorariidae > Stercorarius > Stercorarius parasiticus. The sequence continues at coordinate 849,417 of VWZL01004930.1, forward strand.
AAACATATGAGAAAAAGATTTAGAGGAGCAAATTAATGAGAGCATAAAAAAGCTACCAACAGAAATTTTCAAACATATCTGAAGTAAGAACCTATTTGGGTTAAGGAGTATGTAAACTCTTAAAGCAACCTCAGCACCAAAGCACATTGTTACAGCAATTATGTCCCTCTTAAGAGGGATCCTTGCACAGCCTGGGGAAACACAGGTCACTAGGTTTGACTTCAGTATCAGGCAAGTCAGTAGAAATGAAGAACAGATTTTGCAGACAGATAAATATGAGAAAAGTCAATACAGCTTTTGTAGAGGGAATACGTGGCATCCATGATGGTATCAATGAGTACATAAACGTGGTGAGCTAATCTAGACCTGGTGCTTGCGTTTGCAAAAGACTTTTGATAAGATTCTTCCACCAAGGCCCTTAAGAAATTCCATTCTCATGGAGTTAGCCCACAGGCTGGAACAAAGGTGTGGAGTTAGTTGACAAGACAATTCTGTGACAAGCTCACAGAGTGAAGGTATCAGCAGGTGCCAACAAAGATCAAAAGGGGTGAATAACAAAGTAATTAGGTTTGCTGATAGCACAAAATTATTAAGAATAATCAAAGCTGAAGTTGACTGTGAGGAGCTGCAGAAGGAGCTCATGATACACATTGAGCAACAAATTGTTTTTTTAATTTCAGAGTTGAAAAATACAACGTAGTGTACATGGGCACAACCATTTTAACCGTAAATACCAAGGGAGCTCTCTTAACTAGTTAATACATTTTAGGAAGGAGGCACTGGTGTCCTTGCTGTCTTGAGTGAGCTCTTTACTTGTCTGATTCTTACCCTATTCCCCTATTAGCAAATGCTAATGCCCAGTGATGGAGACAGGATACTGGGCTCAGCAGATATTTATCTGACCCAGCACAGTTCTTATGTTCCTCTGTTACACTTTTATGCAGCTCTCAAATCATTACTTTGGAAATGGGTTTCTCATAGTTAAGATGGAGCAAAGAGGTGAGAATCCAGGATTCCAGGTCCTAGAAAAAAATAGAATGGGGGGATTGTATTCATCCTTTTGGATTTTCAAAAGATTATGGGAGATTATACACGAGACATTTCTCCTGCCTTTGGAAGCTGGCAGAAACTCAAGCCCAAGGTGCATTAAACATTAAACATTAAACCCTCCATACAGCCCTCAATAAGGGGTAAAGAGCACAGGACTCATGAGCTGTCCACAGATCCCCCAGAAATTTAATTTCCATTTAGGCACACGGGCTTGGCAGGAATTGCCTGGATCAGTGCCTATCACAGGTCCATGAAACTCAATATTCCAGTGCGGACACATCCATCCTCATCTCAGAGCCAGCTGGTGCAGGAGACATTCCGTGGTTCCTGGCTGCCTCTCCCCATGCATTCAGACTGAGCAGAAAGCCCCGAGCTGTTTACAATTTAACAACCCCCAGGCACTATTAATCTAGCAGACCCCTAGAATTTCCTGAGAGAAAACATAAGAGCTGTTTTCAGCTATTGTTCATACCCTTGGTATTGTGTATCAGCTTCTGTTTACACTGTCATTAGCTTTTTCAGGTACTGAGCCAAATACTTGCTGACAGGGAAAAGTATTGTTCTTTGGTTTGGGAAGGGAAACTCTGCAGAAACTGTTGTTTAGATAAACATCAGTGTTCTTGTCTAACATCACTTTTCAGTCTCCTCTCATTCTTTATGCTCAATACTGTATGTTGATGGGGCTTTTGTAACTTTGATTCCTGGGGAAAAGAGGAAAAAAAAGTCACCGCAATAGCTGGGAGTTACCATTGTGTTAATTGTAATTAAAATTAAAAGATTCCTCAGAATGTGCAGAAACTTGAGACTGTTATTTCTATCCTTCTGTCTTAGGCATAAAATACACAGCAGAAGGTAGACCCCTGTCAGCGACAGATGTTTTAGCGTTTAACATTTTGCTCAGGATGTTCACAGGCCACACCTCATGATTTTGTACTGAAAAGGGGAGCGTTTGTCCAGCTAACAGGATGATATCCATCCCAAGTTATCAGAGATGTAGGGAGCTCTTGCTATTAAAAGCAACAAGCAATTAACAGAAAGTGCTTCAAATTGTGTGCCCGTTTTGGGACAGATGTAATGTCTCTCTCTTACAAAGGGATCCTTAAAAATGGTACCTTCATGCCTGGGGAGCACAGACCAATGTCAGGTGTGCTAAATCCAAGTTTGTTTCAATACCCACATAAGCTGTGTCAGCCAAGTACTTCCAGACTTCTGACAGGGAGCTGCTGTAATATCACCAGAAGCTACTTAATGGAAACAATAGGCCAAGGTGGCCTAATTGGCCCCAGATGAATAGCACCTGGGGAGTTCAGGGGGTTCAATTGCTTTTTTATAAGAAAGGTTTGATCCAGATAGAAGCAAAAAAATGCCAAACCATCCGACTTTTTTGGAGGGAGGGAAGGATGGGTACCTATTTAAAGTTATAACCGGTTGAAATATTGAACTATTTACACATCACCTATTTTAAAGAAAAGTCATTCTGGGGAATTAGGAAGCTTGGGGAACTGTTTATCTAGGTGTGCCCATCCAGGAAAGGACTGGTGGGTTATGTCTCCCCTTCCCCAGGGCATTTACAATATCTGGTGCTCAGAAGACATGTTTTCCTCAGACATGCACTAAACCGTGCTCTGGTTGTACCGCAGTAGCAGAGGGACAAGGCTTCCTCATAAGGAACACCCGGCTGGAAAAGTGCATTCGCATCTCCCACCACGAGACCAGCTCCATCAGCCTGACCGACTGCAAGGTGCTGTCCCAGCAGCAGCAGTGGAGCTGGGACCCCACTACCAGGACCATCATCAGCCTTCAAACGAAGCAGTGCTTGTCGGCCCACAAGATGTGGGAGAATGCCCTGGTCCAGCTGGAGCCCTGTGGGCACTGGGAACGCCAAGCATGGTCCTGCAGCAAGAAGGGACACTTGACCCTGCAGAGCCTGGGATTGCACCTCAGCACCAAGGAAGGTGGCCACAAGGTCTTTGTCTCAAAGGAGAAGGACAAATTCAGCAGGTGGAAGACTTTAGCAGATGAAACCATCTGTGCTGCTGCCCGGACAGCAGCTCTGATGCCCAGCAAACCAACACAACAAGCCGTAGACACACGTGTGTGGATCTATGAAAGTAAGATGAGGTAGATTTAGCATCACATAACATCTAACCTTACTTGTCATTCAAGCCACCTAACACCAGGCTTGCATCCATCATTCTCACTCATGTTCACTTTGGCTCCATCTGGAGAGATACCAAATGGCTCCAAGTCAGCCCAACTACTTGGTACTGCCGGTTTCCAGTAGTTGCTGTTCAGTGTTTTCCAGAAAGCATGCAACACCTTACAGGATCGGGTCTCTAAACCCCAGCTGCATTCTAATGACAGGCAAAACTGAAGTATTTTGGAAAGTTCATATGAATCACTGCCCAGAACTAAGAATGGTTGGAATTGCTTGAGCGTCCCAAGTCCAAAACAACCAAGGAAGTCCACTAACGTCAGGAGCTTAAAACTTTGAAGGGGCTTTTGATACTTTGTACTTTGGGATGTCACTTTTGGTAACAAGAAAATTGGAGGCAGCTGAAAACCTCTTGTACACTTGTATGAATTACTGAAAAGCAGATATATTTGAAACGAGAAATTGTTGCTTCAGTTTCTAAGCAACACGTTAAAGTTATCTCCTGCCAGACCCCAACAGTGCACCTATCACTGATGAAACCATGGTTCTAACCTTCATCCCATACTCTCATGATCCTCAAAAGTGAACCTTGCTCCTGGTGCCTGACGTAACCATAAAGAGAATAGTGAACACAGCAAATGTTGGGAGGTAAAGTGCTGCCCTCCCTTTGCATTGAGAAAAGCCAAAACATGACATAAAAAGAACATAAAAATCCAGTTTTATAGTACTAGCTTTATGGTCTTGGCCTCTGCTAAAAGGAATTCCATCTCTGCCTTCATGAGTGTTCACTACCCTCTGCTGAGACTGAACATAAAATGGCAGAAACCGTGGTCCTGTCATAGTTTTAGGTTTTGAACGACAGGCTAACAGACATCAGGCATGGTCATTGCACCAAGATGTGGCTGTCACCATTTGTCAGATGGCCAGTGAAGCTCATTGACAACCACTGATAACTCATGATCCAGTCTTTCCCTCTTTCATTTACTCCCTTATGCAAAGAAAGGTGGTTTCAGGATTCTTCTTGTGAAGATATGTACAAAACTGAGGATATGTACAAAACTGAGACCCCAAAATAACACTCAATTTCTGCCCCCACCCTTTCCTCCTCTCCGTTCTTCCACTCCAGGGACCAGAAAAGACTTGCACTTGTCATGACCTTCCTGTGTTTGTCCACTCTATAGGTGATGAGGTTCCCAACTTTCCTCAGGGGAAATTATTTCCCTTACATGAGGCTATTCCTCACCTTAAGGAATGACAGCACCAATGAGATTTTCAGCTTTGCATAAATGAGTAAAGAGAAAATGTGATTAATCCGGTTAGCATAAGCAAATGGATTATGAGTATAACCTTTTGACACAAAGAGGCTATATCTAATTTGAAATGAAAAGAGATACAATCGCTTTTTTTGGCTGCCATGTGCAGATAAGATGGCCTTTTTAGTGAGGTTTTTAATTAGCCAACTAGAAGGTTAACATGTAATTATCACAGTAGTCACAAGTGTTAGTGTTTGTTTAACATGAAGGTAAATACAGCCAATACAAATTAGATACCATAATAACCTAGTTAAATATAGGCTAGGAAATGGGTGGAACATTTAAGATATGGGAAAAAGGCATGTGAAAAGGGCATTTGTATTCCCCAAGGCAATGTTCCTGGCAGCCCAGGGCTGCCTCAGAGCCAGGCTCCCCAAATAAGGCTGCGAGGGTAAACACAGAGCAGGCTTTGAATCAGGTTGTGCCAGTTAGCACGTCTTGTGCAAACTGATAATTTTCCTATCAACCCCATGGTTCAGAGTCTACTGGAGGGAACTTCTGACTACTCAGTAACAGCAGCAAAGTCCTATGTGTTTGTTTAGGCCTTTCTTATCCAAGTTTCAGTTGACCATCGACAGACAACTTTTACTTCAGCAGGTTATTTGCTCAATAAATTACACCCATGTACCCACAGATGCTGGTGCCACAGGAAGGGATGGGGTTGGGATGAGCAGCAGGGAGCCCTGCAGACACGGGTTTCATGATCTTGCCACATGCACATGCACAGGAGAGGGGTGCATGTCACAACCTCCTCTCTAGTAGTAGTTGCTACCCCACATACCATGTGCTGTTGAGCCTTGCAAGAGGTATTGACTATTATCACCGTTTTGATCCCATTTCTTCCTCTGTTGTGTTGGCAATACCTGTGATGCTTCCACTTGCCTCTTGCTCACACCTCATCCTTTAACAGCTGGTGTTGCACTCATGCTTTTTACACCAATTACCTTCCTTACCACCAGAAAACAAGCTCTGCTTTGGCTGTGGATTCAGACTTGAGAGATCCATTTCATTTTTGAAATCTGAGAGAATTGAAGGCCTCTGATGCACAGGAGGAGGCGATCACCACGTCCTGTTCCCTTTGCAGGGTAGAGGATTAATACGGCAGGGCTGGGTTCCCTCCCCTTGCTGGGCACTGAGCATATCCAGGTTTCCGTACAAAAAGTAAATGATAATCGCACACATCTTTTCTTTATTTCCTTCCAAGCTAAAACCATCAATTCATCAAAGATCGATGCCGTGGACAGAGAACCTTCTGTGAGCTTGACTGACCCACCACTGGCTAGCAGATTTAACAGCACAGTGCCTCCAGTGAAGACCAAACAGGCATCCCTCCCAGTAAATGAGGGTGAGAACTTTTCTTTTCTGAATGCATATGTGAGAACAGCAGGAAGGAAAGTGTGGGCGGCATCTAGAGATTACTCAAGTATTTTCAGTGGTGATAAGTACCTAAGTACTTCTGAAGAACTTCCATGTGTAGCACTGAGCGGTTCAAGGCTTTGCTCTCACACAAGATGTTGAGATGTTTGCCTTGGCAAGTGGTTCAGTGATATGCCCATAGTCCTAACCTGCAGACACAACCACCATATGTTCTAGGAGCAAAAAATACCTGTGGCTGGAGAACGCTGAGGAACAAGAAAGTTTCCTTTCCCCTTCTGGCTCCATACAAAGGGGATTTGTGGTTACAGTGCAGCCCCAGCAGGAAGTTGGAGGTTCCTCCGGTCCAACAGTGGAAGCTGCTAATCTGAATCTCTCTGCTTCTTCTCCCAGATGCATCCCACAATCACTCTAAAAAGCACCACGGAAATCGAGGGAAAAATGCTGGGGCCAGGCTTGCAGGTAGGTGCAGTGATCAGACCAGGTGGATGAAGGTTCATCAGTGCCCCTGACCTTCCCATCAATACAGAGTTACATTCCCCCAGATCCTGCTGAGGATGCTCAGTAGGGAATGAGGGCACTAAATTATCTGTCGGAAAAACTCCTTTTAAAGATTAAACAAATCTCCCCAGGCCTGGAGTACAAAAGTGAGTAAATACATGCAAATGCTTTGTCCTGGCTCACCAGGAGAAATAGATACCCACTAGCACTGATGCCTTCCCCCAGCCCTTCGTGTTTCATATCAGAGAGCTGCTGAGCGGAGAAGCATGAATAGTTACTGCCTTCCTAGCAAGAAAGAAAACCTTTTTGTGGCCGTTTTCAATAGAGGGATGCTGTGCGATATAAAGCAGCTGTAAGACGTTGATTTTATGGACAAAGCGCTTTCCCTGTTATCTGCTAGTCTTCAGGGACATTACAGGTGTTTTTTGTGACAAACGTGGCTATTGCATAAGAACGGGAATAGGTACAGCAAATGCATGATTGTTTTCTATGATACCCTTTCAGGCACCAACTGGAAGACGGCCATGCTCGTCCTCAGCCCCTTGGCATTCATACTGGGATTAATAATACTGACACTCAATGTTCATTACAACAAGTAAGTGAGATTCAGGCTTATTCCATTTGCCACTTCCCTGTCCAGCATTTCGAAACAAAAGTCTTGATCTTGGCACCCTTCCCCATCCCACACCCGAAGTGTCTGGCTCTGAGCAGATGCGTCTGCTCACCTTTCATGATTTCTCCTCCCTGACGCCCTGTTTCTCCCTCCCACTCACTATCCCACCAGCTGGCATGGAGAAGCAACCAAGTGACAGGCAGATGCAGTTACGTACCCTCTTCTCTCTTCTCCTAGGAAGAAGAAAATCCTCTCTGCTCTGAAGAGCTCCCCAGCCAACGGCAGCAAAACTGACTTACGGGAGCCATCTCCTTTACGAAGAGGTCCCCAGACGTACCTTCCACCGTCTCGCTCCCCTTCCTTGAGGCACGGAGAGATCCTCATTGAGTGGAAAGACGGGACTGTTACTCCTCTTTTTGACAATGCCAATTATCAAATGGACTAGCTCCGAAATAATGGAGTTGTTGTTCCATCCTGTGTCACTCTTCCCACCAGGAAAAGTGCCACCATAGTCAATCTCCTCCCTAGCCTTGCTGTTTTGACAGGGAGTTGTAAGCACTGTTTGGGTTTTTTTTAACACTTGAGAACAATCTCCTCGCACAGCACGAGGTTGAAGCAAGCAGAGCAGATTGTTTGGTTTGTATAGGCACACGCTGCTTAGCTCTTCCAGAGCCGATTTAACCTGTAACAAATCCCAGATTTAGCTCAGTGAAGCTGAGACTCTCACCAGCCGCAACTGTCCATTGCCCTGAAATTCTAGAGTTACTGAGCATATGAGAAAGTAAAACCTTGGAGACAAGGTGCAAGGTGAAAAACTGAAGTCCTGATGATCCTTAAATCCTTTTTAAGATAAAACTAGCTGCCAACAGACACGGGCGGCTGTCAGTTATGTTGTCAACGTGAGAACGTAACTAATAAGCACTGCCTTCAGGACTTAAAATCCTCCAGATATCTGCCAAAATACTCCCCCCACTAAGTTATTAATTAAGTAACAGCAAGTCATTTTTCTAACTTAAAAGGTAGCACTCCATCATCCTCTCTGCATCACTGCAAGAGTCCTGCTGAGAGAGTATGTGTCTCTTAAAATATTTCCATATTTAGGATGTATTAGACCTTATTATAACACACATCCTCTTTCTTTATGTAGAATGACAAGTAACCTTGGTGATGATTGTCAGGGATATTACATTGTCCAGCCATTTTATACCAGCTTCAGTCTCTGATTTCCTATGGTCATACGGAATAGTCAATGAACAGATATACTGCTCCCTTCTAGAGCACTAATACAGGGTTTTTTTTCCTAGAAAACAGTAAGGCACTGTTTTCAGCCTTTATACTTCTTGTTTGAGCATAATTACCTGCGACTGTCACACTCAATCCTGATCTTTTCTCATTGAAACTTGCAATGTCTTAGTGCTTTCCTAATATTAATGAATTTATACTTTCCTTGTCTCTGATCTTGTGATGATGTAAACTGTAATCATGGCTATAAATCAGGAATTATTTGGAGAAAGAAATACTAACACCAAGAAATTACAAGTATGACCTGCATCAGTATATTTGTTCAGCAGTGGAGCTGAACTGAGTCTCTTAGTCAGACTTAAACAACATTTTTCACTTTACCTAAATTAACTTGTGCCATTTCAGTGGAGCTTGGACTTCTCTAGAGTTTGATTTTATTTAACCTAAGGCAGAAGTAAGGTCTCTAGGAAATTTAAAGTCCCTGATTTATTTTTTTCTTCATTTTAATTCTTAAACATAGATGCACAGCCTGGTAAAAAGCTAACTGCCACAAGATGCTACTACGACTAAAAACTTAGCTGGTGTGAAGAAAGAAAACACAAACCTTATTGGTTCAGGGCATGAAAATCATAGAGGTTGGAAATAAATGTCTTCCCCAGACAGATTATTCCATAATTACTCAGTGGAGGGTTTCCCACACGCTCCTTGGGAAAATATTTTACTACTAGACATAGGCAGAGGAAGAACTCTTTCTTCACCAGTGAGCAGTGAACACAAGCAACACAACAGAATTTAATGTTTCTGACTGTCCGATGTTTCCACTTTAAAACAAATCCAAAGACTTTTGGGTCAAGTTTCCAAATGCGTAAGCATCATTTTACACACAAAATTTATGGTAGTACATTCTGTACATAAATCGCTAAAAACGCACATGCAGTGCCTCACCAATTGTCACAGTTACTTCCCTTGTACCTTTTTTCTACCACAATTAAGATGCCTGCCTTTGAAATTTTGTCCAAAGGGCACATCGCCTTACAATGCATAGCACATGTTACTCTCCAAAACCTTGATGCGTTTTTGGAACACTATGTATGCAGTGCCATTAAAATGGAAATACTTACTTGGAGTTCAGCTAATGTATTGCTTTCCAAAGCAACAAGTGCTTATGTTCATTACTGCTGAATGGGCAGAACAGATGACTTGCTAATGACTCTCCATAATTCATAGTTAATACGCTAATCTTGCTCATAAACATGAAAGCAATAACACCATTGTTTACGTAGCACTGATTAAATGGTAGCTCAAACAATAAAGAAAAAATAAGACTGTGAAGAAGCAAAGGCTTTTAACTATTTTCTCCCCCTCTCTTTTACTGGTTGTTCTACTTATTTCTCACTGGTTTAGATGCTAGAGACCAAATTTTCCAAGGTATGGACAAAGGAGCTGAAGCTGTGAGTCTTCATCACGAGAGGTCTTAAAAAGCACGTTAGCCAAACGTGCATCAGGAAACAATCCAAAATAGCTGATTCTGCCTTGGGGCTGGACCTGGTGACAGTGGGAGATGCCTTCCCTCCTCTGCTTCTAAAGCTAGCTGAGAAACACTCAGAGCGATCACACAATCTATGTGCTGTTCTCTGTGCCATCACCTGAATGCAATGCTTGTAAGCAGTGTTCATAATCAAAATAAAACCTGACTGTAAAGTGGAGGAGCACTGAAATTGTTCATGTGTGTACATACACATACTAAAATCCCCCCTACAGTGCATCCTTTTGTGTGTGTACATATATATATACCCACACAAAAAAGGATGCGCTGTAAGAGGGCTTTTATAAATCACTCTACAGGAAGATAAGAGGGTGATGAGCAAGACACCACTGTTACAATGGTACTAACATTAATGTAAGCTGCACCAAAGGATGAGTGCTGCATAACTGGAGAGTAACACAATACTCAACTGACGCTCATATTTCTCAGCCCAGTTATATTGCACATCTGGTACCACAGGTCTTCTCCAGGGCTGATGTGATGCTGATGACCCTTGCTTCACTCCTGCAGCAAGGAGGACAACAAAGCCGAAGCAGAGCCCACTTCCTCATACACTTAATTGCTTTTCAAGTTCCAAGTGCCTAAGCAGTAAAGGCTACAGGAGACGTAGGGAAGAAGCAGCACTTGTTCTCCCACAGAATTGCCTGGGATTCAGAAAACCTCATTCCTCACCTACAAATTTTAATACTGCCATCATGCTTTTTTGGTATTTGTGTACCAAAACATCCAAAAGATTGCGAACCATTAATAACTGAACATGCATAACCATACAGAGTGCTAACAACCTGAGAAAGCTGATCCAAGTGAGCTCATCGGTACCATCACAGGCTTCCGCGGTCATCCAGCATGAGTATCCACAGCACAGCACTGGAAGGGCACATGGCCCTGCTGCCCACACATGGCTACGGGCTGCAGCCACAGAAACACAGGTGCTATCAAACAGATGCAAGAATGCACGTTAGCGTAGATATTATGTGCAGAAAATGCTCTATTAGGCAGACAGATTTCCCTATCCTGACACCATGAATAATGTATGGCTAAGATGTCTGTTAAAGACTAAAAGGAAAAGAGAGAGGCAAAAGAAGAACTTCAAGTTTACCATTTAAATACTGTACATCAACGGTTTACTAAGAGTCTTTGGATGGAAAATGTTTTCACAACGGTACATCAGTCATGTACATAAATTCATGATACAAACAAACAAGACCTGAAATGATTTGACAAGCCATCACAGCACATCATCTGGGAACAGAACTACTGTTTCCCCATTTGAAATGCAAGGTGCAACTTCTGCAGTAAACGTTTTGTTATTAAAAATCTCCATATGCTCATTTTCTCAACTCTGCAGTTCTATACCAAGAAGTCAAGAAATATCAAGTGTTTGATTTTTCAAAAAGATCTGTGGTTGCTGAGCACTTCAAGGGGAAAAAAAAAGCAAAAAGAAAAGAAGACAGGGACAGAGGAAGTCTTTGTTAGCTCTGGGTTTCAATTTAGACATCTCTGGCTCGTGGTTCAATCAGACCATGCTTTTTTGCATTAGCCAGGGAAGACAAAAGGATAAGCTCTTTAAAAGGTCTAAATATCTTCGCTGAATTTTTATAGATTTAAAAGAGAAATCTACATTTTTGCAGGCGTATCTTCCTCTGGTTAAAAAAAAATTTAAAAAAAAAAAAGCAGGCCATGTTTCTTCAAAGATTCCCCTTATCCTTCACAAAAGTTTTTATTCTTTGGAGCAGAGAAACTGATGCACTTCTTTCAGTGTCGCTTGCATGTCCTCATATTCTGCAAATTTGCAAGCATCCTCCAGCTTTAGCCATCGGAAAGCCTGGTGCTCCTCCGAGAGTTTGATTGCTGTGTTACAGTCCTTCACTTCTGCCAGCCAGTAAATGACTGTCTTAGGTTTGCCACGGACAGGATAGTGCAGTTCTTTCTTGTACCCCTCTATGAGGGTGAGCTGGCTGGCCTGAAGACCAGCCTCCTCCTGCGTTTCCCGGAAGGCTGTCTGCAGGTCATCCTCTCCTGGGTCCACGTGGCCTGTCAAGAAGGTGAAAAAGTAAGCTTGAGAAGGAAACTCAGGTTTCATTTATTTGGTTGACAACCAGGAAACACTGGGAGTCAGAGATGACAGTACACTGCAGCTGATACAGAATCAAATGGAAACTGGAGAGCAGAAATTGCTTTTCCTACTTTTACGTCTTGATTTGTCTTTGTCTCATGCTTTTAGGATCATTGTCTACCCACATCTTCTGAAACCCACAGTGGGCTGTCAGCACTAGACATCTTTTCTTCCCAGACCTTCTGTCCTCTTCTGGAGCACTCTGCACCCGTAATGTTCCTTCTTAGATCATACTGAGGACTAGGTGCCTCATGAATGTTTTTCCTTTATCCAGTTAGAGGGGAGACTGCTCATCTGAAAGAGTCTTAGTCCTCTCTCAATCCTTCCCTCCCACAGAAGCTTGAGGCTCAATTCTGCAAAACTTTTACTCATTCCCACAGCCCAGAAACAACAGGACTAGGCACCAACACATGCCATTTAAAAGGTGGGTTTCGGTTAGGGGTATTTTTATCTCTCTCCCATATTCCCCTCTGAAACACAGCAAGCCTATAAGCTAGACCTTTCACCAGCTGCGTAGTTCTTCTAGGACACATCATTTATTTTACGTTGCTTAGAATGAGAGGTGCCATTACAAACAATGGATAAATATAACACAGCCCCAGCTGTTTGTACTTTTGTTGAGAAATGTCAGATTTAGTTTTCTCATGAAAGCTCGAGCCCAGAACATAAATAGAACAAGCCAAGCAAGATCTCAAAAAAGCAACATAGCAGGAGTTGGGAGGCTTCAAGAGGAAAAAAAAGTTAAGCTTTATTTTGCCCCTCGTATCACTCTATTTTCTTCATAGCTGGCTGCAAATAACTATAATTTCATCACAGATTAATCTTTCCTGAGGTCCCAGGTACCCAAAGCCACCCTTCAGTACCAGAACTGGGGCATGTGGGGAGCTCATTTGCTTTCCCAACAGGTCTTACTCACTTCTTTGTCTGCGTACCTTACAACATTACATCATCTCAAATGTAAAATACACTTCTATTTCAAGTGGCAACTGTGCAAAAAAGAGCATCTGATGTTGCATTTGATGTCTTGGATATTTGAGATCAAATACACAGACACTTTAAGTAAAAATATTTTCCCCCTGATTCTCAGCACTGCAAGTCAAGCTATCTCCTTTTTGACAAAGTATGCATTTCCATAGCTAGGACTTTTACTAGTAGTTGAGAAACAGAATCCACTTGGCCTTGCACAGCTGGATTACTCTTACAATACCCACAGCAAAAACCCACAGGACATCCATGAACAGTAAGTAACCACTATTTTTTATGATAGTCATGATCCATAGTCACCAAATGTGCAACAAGTGGAGGTAGTGATAAAGCTGGAGGGCTGAGATTCAGTTTCAACTCAAAGGACACCAGTGCAAACTCCTGCTCCCCAGCAGAGCAAAAGACAGCCACCTCACCCTGCTGTTGATAACATCAAGTCTAAGCTCAGTAAGTTTCCAACTTCGTGCAATAGAGTTTACCTACTGGGAGGAAAAAGGACTGCTGGCAGCACCTCAACCACAGCTTCCAGATCCTCCTGCACTAATGCAATTCCAATATGCTGAGGAGAAAAATGAACACCGCATCCCCTTCCCATCAGCCTCGGCTAGTGCAAAGTCACCGTTCTAGGAGCAGAGATGATGAAGCTCATGTAGGGGGACACAAGCAAGTCCAGTTTAATCCCGTAAGGGTTGCAGCTGCTTAGGGAACTTGTAAAATATCAATGTACAGATGTAGACATAGATTGCTTTTTGTGTGCTCTAGAAGAGACAATTACATCTTCTCATTCTGGCTCCTGACACATTAAATCTATGTGTACATCATATACAAGTTATGTTACAGCACCACACAACCTGAGGCTGCCTTTGAAGACAACTTATATCACAGAGAATATATAATGTAATAGCTCCCCATTATTTATTGCCCCTGAATCTGTACCAAGCTACTATTAAAGGCTGCTATCAGATTGTGGCTTTTCTGTGTGGCTTTTGATCTATAACACCTTAAACAATATGTTGAGGGAGGTGATTCTGCCCCTCTACTCTGCTCTTGTGAGACCCCACCTGCAGTACTGCGTCCAACTCTGGAGTCATCAGCACAGGAAAGACATGGACCTCTTGGAGCGGGTCCAGAGGAGACCACAAAAATGATCAGAGGGATGGAACTCCTATCGTACAAGGACAGGCTGAGAGAGCTGAGGGTGTTCAGCCAGGAGAAGAGAAGGCTCCAGGGAGACCTTCTTGTGCCATTTTAATACTCCAAGGGCGCTTGGAAGAAAGATGGGGACAGACTTTTCAATAGGGCCTGCAGCAATAGGACAAGGGGTAACGGTTTTATACAAAGAGAGGGTAGGTTCAGACTAGAAACAAGGAAGCCATCTTTTACCACGAGGGTGGTGAGACACCAGCACAGGTTGCCCAGAGAGGTGGTAGATGCCCCATCCTGGGAAACATTTCAGGTCAGGTTGGAGGGGGTTCTGGGCAACTGGATCTAGTTGAAGATGGCCCTGCTCATTACTGGGAGGTTGGACCAGATGAACTTGAAAGGTCCTGCCCAACCCAAACCATTCCATGATTCTATGATTTTGAGTGTGTGAGACCTATGCCTATGAGTCATTTCACTCCCTACTGAAATGCATACGAGTCATTTCAACCACTTGTCCAAAATTACTGTGTTCCCAGTGAACCTTTCCACATGCTCTCTCCTCCTGCAATAACCAATCATGTCCCAGCACATGTTTTTTAGCTTTCCAGTAGGCTGCAAACTCTAATCCCTTAGGCTTTTGGTGAAGTGGACAAAGGCGAAGGTTTGGAAAGTTTTGTTCTTTCCCTTAATAGGAGAACATAGTTGATACTGTTACAAGCTTTTTTTCCAATCTGCAAATTCCTGTTTACAAACTGCTCCTGCCCTATGCTTTAGGAGTACCACATTTTACAAAACAAGAAGTAAAAACTAGCAGGAAGAAATCTCAGAGGGTAAAAACCAGCATATAAGATCTACAAGGAACCTGAAGTACTTCTGTGCTGTGCTTTTCCTGTTACCAGGGCTGCGACTATGTACTAACACTGGCTTTACAGACAAGGTGCTGCCATATGTCTTCGGACCTCACTGATGAGCAAGGATGGCTTAGGTGAAGGTGGATAACCAGGTTACTTTTCCCAGCTGTCGCTTTCAGCTCTGCTGCGTTAGGTATGCGCTCTTCATCAATCATCTCCTAAACTTAAAAAAATCCCTACATCTTTGAAGGAAGGTGTTTTCAAGTAAATTATCACCTATTCCAGTCTGCCTTCTAATGTTGTGCTGCAAACCGTGATGCTTCTGATTACGCATGGGCCAAACAACCATGCATTGGCAACAGTGGCATCTGGCAGAGGGTCAGAGGGTCAGATCTGGGCGATAAGGTAAAACTTCTCTAACTACCTAATTTCAGTTGTCTGGTCAATGTCTGCCAGAAACATCAGACATCTGAGGAACAGGACTGGGTGACCTGCCAATCAGTCGTGCCTAACAGTTTGTACATATACTTGCAAAGTATATATACACAATACAAGCATTCATACAATACTTGCAAAGAATTTCAGCCCCACTCTGCTGCACAAACAGCATAATCAGTGGCTACTGTCAACTGATTAACTGCCCCACAAGATGACCTTAGCAGTGTTCAGTCAAAGTTCAGTCTGTAATCTCACTCACTCTTGACACAAATGACCCTGAATCGTGTTATCAGAACAAACATCACCTTTGGGTGGGGTCCAGTGATGGGTCCCATAGGATGTCTGAAGGAGGAGGTATTCAATACCGTCAGTGACCTTAGAAGGTGGTGCTGACTGCAGCCTCCTGAAGATGATCAAGCCACAAGCTCTCACAGCCATGTCCCATTAAATATACGGAGAGCTGTGGAAAAGCAAAGAGGATCAAGCAGGAAAAACATAAACATGGAGCTCAAACAAACCAGTTGTATTTAGCTAGGAAACGTATCTCAGTGTGAGCTAAAAAGTCATCCATCCCTTTGTAGTTACAACAAAATTAAACTGCATCTTATTACCTAACTTTGAATTGTAAAAAATTTAGTCCTTTCCTTTTAAAACAAGGAAACAGGCTTTTAAAAAAAAAATTACCAAGAAGCATGAAATATGACCTGCATGATGTTTCTTTTGCTACTGATATATTAAACACTACACTGTAGGGACAAAAAAAAAAAAAAGATAAAGCAAAAGGAAAGCCAGTGATTAACACTCTGAAGCTTTTACGCTGCAAAAATCCAAAGACTCTGTGCAAAGATAATACCTCAAAATTACTGAAAGTGGCACACAGAATCATTGCCCGAGACAGATTCCCTGCAGCAGAACTCCTCAAGATGCCAGTGGCAGAACTGAGAAAAAGAATACCGAAGGACTGGCTCTGTGCTTTCTGGTCTATACGCAAGGCCGTTAAACAAAACTAAAAGCTTCTTGGCATATGTGTTAAGCACTGATTTGATGTAAATAGAAAGGAACACACCTCTTAAGAGACAAATATTGTAATCAGTAAGCTATGCAGCTAGGAAAACTGGTCCTACACAGAAAAAGAGAGAAAGCAATAGAGATGAGAAATCTATGTTAAAGAATCCAGCAGTTCCCAGTTCCAGGCAAAGGTCTGCATTTTGACCGGGCCGCACACTTCAGTGAGTAATCCTTCACACAACACTCCTTTTCCCTGGGACGCCCAGCGCGGCATGGCCACACCTCCACACTGGGAAACCACAGAACAAGAGTGCTTCACCGCCAACCAAGCCCCAGGATGGCGTTCAAACCTCTTGGTTAACCCCTCTTTAACCGCCTCAATTAGTTTCTGATCAGCCACGCCGAAAATAACCCCCCCGAACCGCAGCCACCAACCCAGGCTGGTTTGGGGCCCGGCGGCCGACCAAGGCGGGAGGCCAGCACCACCTCCCGTGCGCGCCTGGAAACGCCGCCCTGCGACGGCCTGGAAGGGCAAACCTCTCCGAGTACCGCCATGTCCCAGCGGTCCCCGGACATCCCTCCCCCGCCGCCGCCGCCCCCCTTCCCTCCCTCTCGCCGTGGGCAGCACCCCAGGGCCGCTCCCAGCGGGCAGGGCCCCGCCATCCCCCGGCAGCAGGCTGAGGCGGGGGGTAACAGGCCTGGCGCCCCCGGGAGAGGATGGGGACGGGACGGGACGGGACGGGACGGGACNAACACACCCATCCGCGCCTCTCCCTCGCCCCTATTCGCCGGCTGACGGGCGCGAGGGTTTGAAGCGGGAAAAGCGTTGTTGCCATGGAGACGCGGCCTAGTCGCTGCCGCCGAGCGGCGCCGCGGCCGGTGAGTGGTAGCGGGGGCCGCGAGCCGGGGCGGGGGGGTAGGTCTGCCGTGAGGTGAAGGGGATGGTGGCACCGACGGAGGCGGGTAGATATCCCGGCGGCCATCATCGGGGAACCCGGCCGTGATGCCCCCGGGACATTCCACCCCCCCCCGCCCCAGGCGGCGGGGCAGCACCACAACTTCCCTCAGAAACCGTGTTGGAACAGCGGGGGGAAGGATGGGAGGAGAGCCCCCACAGAGAGCTGGGTACGAGGCCCCTTCTTCCGCAGGGTGAAGCTGTAAGATTCCTGAGTTTGGGACTAAATTAACTGAGGGAAGCTATAAATCCCCATGGGGCTAAATTCAGTGACCATGTTGCCCCAATTCCAGATGCGCAGTGGTTTGTTTTGGTACGATTATAAAATACATATTCAAAGCCATTTGGTGAATCTTACTGGCAGGAGAAGCCGGGGCACAATTTTCAAATGATCAGCATCCCAATATAACTTGTAGGTTATTTTCTTAGCGTGCGGTTGAATATTAGACACTTCCCTTTCCATGCAGCTGTTGTTTTAAGCAGTTGTCGGGGGTCAGCTGTAGGATGGAGTCTCTTCTGCTGAGGTCACTAGACTATACTTAGTATGTAGGGATGATTATAAAAAATAGCAGTCTCTTGCCAATTGAAAAACATTCTGTAGGAAGACAAAATAAAAAAAAACCCCAACATTCAGTTGTTGTTTTTAAGTCTGCCTGAAAGAGCAATGAAATGGAATTGTAGTTTTGGTTACAAACTCTGTGTTATGTATGTCAGCAGCAAAGGAAGCGGGAGTGTTGCCGCAGGGAGAAGACCTGCATCATGGTCCAACTGCAAAATTGTGGTCAGTTAACATTAAAAGTATTCCCTCCTCTCCAATTACATTTACTATACAGAAGCTATAGGTAGCTATCTATTGATAATATTCATCTTCATTCCTTGGATCCTCAAAACAGGCTGCTACAATACTTGTTCCAATGAGCCACAGAATGTTTAATACCATGTTGTGTACGTGCACGGGGAGTTGTAATCCTATGATTTTACAAAAGGATCTGCTGCAACGTCAAGCATTGTTTCATAGATCCCTACCCACTGCATGAAACTAAAATTATGAACTCATATTACAGCACATATTATCTCTTATGACCGAGCTTGTGTTTATAAAAGTGCAACCGCGCCCTGACCCCATTCTTCATAGGA
Organism: Stercorarius parasiticus; assembly: GCA_013396915.1. NCBI lineage: Eukaryota > Metazoa > Chordata > Aves > Charadriiformes > Stercorariidae > Stercorarius > Stercorarius parasiticus. The sequence goes on from VWZL01004930.1 coordinate 867,843, forward strand.
ATACCCTAGTTTCCAAGGAACGGGGTCAGAATGATTAGTGGCAAAGCATTTTGTGTGGTGATCTGGAAATTAGCCATTCACATCTGGAGGGCTAAATCAGATTCGGCTTTGGATCACAGTTTAAAAAGGGCTTAATATTTAGATGAATAAGAAATAAAGATGGATGACTGGTGACGTGAGTTAATAAGTCTCCTTTTTGTCTATTGTAGGTTTGTTCTAGTCTGCTGCTTCTATTTGTCAAAAAACAGCAAGCACTTTTGCATGAACAGAGCCTGCACTGAAAACTTGTTTGAGGTAATGTGGTTACAAGTGTAAGGAGTACAGTACACTGCTATAGTCATGGTCAGGGAAGGAAGCACATCTGCCTGCTACATGCATTTAAAAATTTTGTAAGTTCTTAACTTTTATTTTTATAAGGTACCTGAATAGCAAAATGATTTACATAATACAAAGTGATAGGCAGGAAAACAAGGTGCTGTTTGGTTTTGTACACTGATTAACAATTACTACGTTTATCAGGTGCCCTTGAAAATTGTTCCTAATAAAATTAGTTCATTATCAGACCAGAGTTTATGATTCAGAATTATTATCCCTAGATTATTTGCAGGATTAAATGTATAGTTGCATTATTTTGCATTTGTAGGAGTGCCACATAAGATTTCTTCACTTTTCCATGACTTAACTTCCCCAGTTTAATATACAGATATAGTGGTATCTGTGTCATGTCCCTGTGGTGACACTCAGGTTTATCAGTGGAAGTCAGCTAAAATTATCAGGTAAATATGATTGAGCTACAGTGGGATAATAGGGCATTGTGTTATTCAAGTGAGCGGTGCGCTGAGATCTTTAATGTATCAGAGGTTAATAAGGATCAAGATATAGTGGTCTAAGGCTGCTTTGTTCTTAAAATAGCCTATGTAGGGATTTTATGTGATTTATTTTATGCACAGTGACTGACGCTCGCTGAGTGAGTATCTTTGAAGGCCAGCCTTTTCTCCACTTTGAAAAGTGCATTGAGAACGAAAAGACTTGTGTAAGAGTTAATTAATAAATAAAAGCATTTTAAAATGGAGGATCAGCTCCTAGAGCATAATTTTGTAGTAAGTTAATTTCCTTCAGAAATACGTAAAATGTAGCCACTCGTTTATACTATTTATGCCTGACTTTTCTTTTTTTTTCCCAGCTTTATGACCTTTAAAAATCCTCCATTACTGAAACGGAGGAGGATGTCTCTGATGACAAACTGTGATCTTAGTCTGTGCTTTGACTTGGTCCCTTTATATAAAATTCTAATGCTTTTTTACAATAAATACTTATCCATTACCAGCATCTGGCAGCCTTTTAAGATCTTTGTAAAACTTCTTTGCATAAGAAATGAGTTGTAGAGAACTCAGGTTTGCCATATAAAGATGATGGGTTGACTAGTCCCTTGTTCAGACATCTCATGTGTTTCAGCAGTAAGGTATATCACCGTGAACTGTTCCACCCTCGCTGCTGACTTGTGTGTTAGAACGTAAAGATGCTCTGGACTTCATTGACTTCACTGTTTCACTGACCACCTTCAGCATCTTTTTGTCAGTGGCAAAGCAGGTCCCTGGTGTGAGAAGAAAGCGAAAATTTCAAAGTGAAGCTGAACCTTTCTGCCAGATAAAATGAGAAGGACAACCACTGAACAGCGAAGAATTATAAGTGATGTTGCAATAGAGATTGAGTGAACAGTTGTTCTTAGGCCTGGGAGTATCTGATCTTATAACTGAGTGCTCATGGAGAATTATACCTCTCTACTGTATTCTTTCTCAAACTTATGTTTTATCCAACCATTTTAAGAAGTCTTAGGCTTTTGTCTCAGTCCTCTTTTCGGTGAAGCCACCCTCAGCTTTGCAGGAAAAAAGACCTGGGCTTTGATATGAAACTACTACACTGAAGAATGTTATATTTTTCTGCCTCAAGACACAATGCTCTCTCAGGTCAACAAACAAAATTAGATCGTGACAATAACTGAGGGAATGCTGAGTGTTATTTATTGCAAGAAAGTAGAAGTCTTCGCTTTTTTTGCCAGAAGATGGCATTATCATTAACAGTTTAGGAATCTTGAAAACCTACCAATACTACTCTTATTTCTTTACAAAGACGGTTTATTTTGAAGAATTATGTACCTGTTTTAGAAACAGTGTCTTCAGACAGAAAGGATTGCACAGTGTTGGACGAATTAAGGTATTATTTGAATGAGGAGAAAGGCGCTCCTTTCTTTTAGAGCATTGCCAATTATAAGGCTGGAAGGTTTTCACTGACAGCTGCAATTTCCCCTGAATTCTCTTGTTTATGAAACAGAACAAATATTTTAGGAAATTGTCTACTTTTGAGTTTTAAAGTAACCAGAAATGCTGGAACCCATCACCATGATATTTGCTTAATTTTTTTCCATGGTTAATTGATTTGTTACTCCTTCATTACTCAATGTTCAATTTTCCTAGGTTGTGAAGTTGCGGTTCGGTGGGTGGAGAGACACTGGAGTTGTCTCCTTAAACCACTTAGACCCAGTAAGATTTATTATATCTGGGGAAGCAGGAGCAGTTATATTACCTCCCAGGCCAGCTCTCATTAAGAAGCCATTTAGTTGCTTTCACATGGCCCAGAGCCTTAGCCAATAAGCCGTGCAGAGCTGCTTACGTGTCTCAGTACTAACCTTCTCGTATGTTCGGCAGTACCTGTATTACTTGGATTTTCCGTATTTTGAGAAACTTAGTCCTTGTTACCCCAGTTAATAGAAACCTGTCTGTACAGTCATTTCTAGCTATTTAAATATATTTTGTTTAATTCTTAATTGGAAACTTGGCCTTAAAATTCTTAGTTCTCTCCCCTTGTATGCTGCTCTTGTTTTGGGAAGTGCCTCAATTTTTTTTCCTTTTTATCCTGTCTTCTCTCTCCTGTGCTAAACATTATCATTCAAACAGAAGTTATCACCAAATTAGATCTTGACCTAGTCTTTGGCTACTGTGTATTTAACTTAAGTATATATATATATAAAGATGTAAGTGTAATATAGGATACAGAACGAGAATAGATTAAATGAATTTGCTGGATTGTTTTAATATTTAACAGATTCTTAGTACTTTGAGACTGGTGTCTCAGCTTTGTGTTCTAACTGCTCCTTTCATCAAACAAAAGAAATTTCCCATAGCTATGCATACAGACAGTTACACAGGTCCTGTACTGGTTTTATATTTTAAGCTACCTTATGTAAGATAGGCATTTTTTCAAAAACATAACCCTCCTTAAAATGAAGTCTGAAGTTCCTGTGGAATTTTATCTGTTAAAGAAGTTGGCAAATTGTGAATGCTTGTGAAAACCCTTGCACATGTGTCATAGTTATCCTCTGTGATCTTTGGGTTTGCCATCCTCTCTGTCAATTTTGATTTCCACTTCCCAGGATCTAATAATCTCTGCAGTGGCTCTGACTTTACCTCAAGATTCAGAATTGCATTACATACACATTAAATAAGTCCACCTACATACCAATGTTTTTGTCTTGAAGTTTGTTACTGATGAATCTCATAATTTTATTATGGCTAGCAACTGTCTACAGCTTAGACTCTAGCTTCTAAGTCATTTTACATGTCCTCTACTGTACCTTTTTGCCTCTGTAACAACTTCTAATATCAGCACTTTAATATAATCTTTATTGTTTTGTTGTTGTTATTATTTTAACATAATGCATTCATGAAATGGAATCAAATTTGTGACTGCTATTTGGTGACCTTTTTTACTTATATAATGTTATTGTAGAAATGCTTGAAAATCCTGCCAAAGAATTTACCCTAAATTAAAGGGGGGGGGGGAACTTTGTCTTAAATAACTTGATTTTGTTAAATGTTATTGTAACCTCCAAACATGAGTAAGAGCTGTATTTGCTAAAGTCCTAGACTGAACAAAGATATAAGGCGGCAGTGGGCAACAGATACTTGAAGTGCTATCATTTTTCCATTTTATGGAACAAGTAAAAATATCTGCAGATATTAATCCATCTGGATATAGACAGCTGCACAATGCATTGCTAGGGAGACATGAGTGAAGGAGTTGAGGGGGTTTTGGCATACCTTTCAGTGATGCTTGTGGCTTTTTTGGGTTTCCCAAGAATGCAAGTATGGCCTTCCAGTAGCATATATAGATATAGAGAAATTCTGTGTTTCAGAATTATTAGGTTATTCTGTCAAGGACACTTAGAAATGCTCACAAGATTCGTGACATACAAGAGAAAGTTATGCAACAAAACTACAACTTTGCCGTAGTTCATCTATAAGATGAATGATCTTAATTACTGAGCTTGAGGTGAGGACAAATGCAATTTCTTCTCCTTTGGTTAGTTAACCAGGGATAGCTGAGCCATATTAGACCACATGCCCTGATAGTAAATTGAGTGTCTAAAATTAGGCATTTTACATTCTGTAGCTTGAGGACAGGGTTTCAGTAGCTGCGGCATTCATCAAGTAGACATCAGGCATTCAGGAACTCTGCAGCAGTAAGTAACACTGCACCGTGCATTTCTTACACATTCTTGTGTATTGTCTATAAGTTTAAAATATCATTTCATAGATAAAATATTTGTTTCGTGTTTTGTTTTTTGTTGTTATTGCTATATTCCATAGTGTTTGGCAGTCTAGTGTATTGTAAACTTGGATTTAAACAAGCTTCTAACCTAACTGCAGGTAATGGCATCAGGAAATGTATAGTTTCTTCATTAGTAACTTCGTTAGATGTGATGTTTCACATGATTCTAATACTTATTTTGTTTGATTTCTTGTAGCCTTTAGCTTGAAAATGGCATCATGTCTTTATGAATGCCTTTGTGAGGCAGAACTTGAAAAATACTATCCCCATTTTGCTGCCTTCGGTCTTCAGAAGATAGATGAGCTTGCCAAAGTTTCCATGAAAGATTATACCAAACTGGGGGTCCATGACATGAATGACCGCAAACGACTCTTTCAGCTCATTAGAATAATCAAAATTATGCAAGAGGAAGACATTGCAGACTTAAGCAAGCAAGATTTTCAACGAAGTGGCCTTTTCATTCAGCCCCAGGTGGCCAGATCAGGTCCTCGTAGACAGCTGCATTTTGAGTCCTTCTTTGAAGAAAATGATGGAGCAGTTAAAGACTCTGAATCTGAATCATATGGTTCATCTGATTTCAGTGCCAATGACGAGAAGAACAGTGTAGGGGAAATGTTGGGACACATTCAGCCACATGATTCAGAGCTGATCAGATTAACTAGAAGAGACCTAAATACTCCTGGAATATGCACAGAAAAGGACCTGAGCTGTCCAACAGTTTCTGATGATATTGCTCCTCTCCTGGGGGATTCTGAAGCTCCTATCATACAAAGAATAACTCATATTTCAGGGTATAATTATGGACTACCTCATTCATGTATCAGGTAATATTCAGTTGCCTTTATTTGGCTATATTTCATGTTAGTCATAATTAATTCTTTTCTCGTTGTGGAGGAGAATCTGTCTTCATCACCTCCAAATAAGCAATCTTAACACTACAGAGCAATGCAAAATCTTACAGAGAAGAGAGATATTAATAAGCACTTATGACTTTCCAAGTCTGGTAGAAGGAATCAGCTGAATTTCACCAGCTGCTACTCACCAAGGTTGTCTAAGAATAGTCTTTATTGTCTTTCAGGATATAAGGCTTTATTTTCTTGGTGTTTTGGCCAATCTTTCTCTTTTTCTTTCCATGAGACTATCTTGCAAAATATTATTTTTCTAAAATATGGCATTGTCTTTTGATAAGTTTCTTAAGTTTTTTCCCAGTAAAAAGGATTACACGTGGTGATGGCTATACTTGTTCATAAAGAAATTTCTGAACTGGAGCTTTAAAAAGAAACAGAATGAATATAAGTGGGATGGGATACAGACGTGGTGGTGAGAGGAATGCCTCCCCAAGCACATGATCTGTAACTTTCATACTTTTTCCAGCGTTTGGTAACAGAGGGGCTATGGTTATCTTGAACCATAGGTAAATCTACCCTGGAAACATTTTTAAAGCACAAAATATTTTCTTCCTGATTCAGCAGCAGAGCACATACCCCTCTGCACACATACTACCAGCATCTAGCTTGTTGCAATGCAGTCGTCGCAGTTTTGTTTTAAAATGCAGTGAAAAGAAGTAGCTGTATGAGGCTGGGGTTTAGTCTCAGAAGGCTGTGGGGAAAGATTTGGTACATGGGAGGATCCATGGAGTTGTGGTGTCAGTTACAACTCCATTGAGCATGCATGTAGCCTGGAGGGATACATGCTGTTGGCACAGTGAAAAAGTAATAAGGTGACATGGTAGTTAGAGCACTTAAACTATGAAATGCTAGACAGAGGTTTATAACACTCCTTTGCTGGAAAATAAAAAATCATTCCCAGCTGCCAGAGAACTTCTCAGCTAGAGAAGTTCAAGATTTTTAATTCTGTGATAGAGCCATGTTCTCCGTTGTTCTCACTTTCTTTCCTTGTTCATCTCTTTTTTTCTAAGCACGTTCTTCTGTGCCTGTGGGCTTTCTGCATCCTCCTTCTGACATGCCTGAGTTTCTCTTTCTCCTGTTTTGACCACAGAGTATGCCTTGTGCATTCCAGGCTTGGGCCAGTCTGCTCACACTTGGGTTTGTGATTCCTGTTTTGCAAGTGCCCCACTCCTTCACTGAATCCATCCATTCCCATGTCACCTTGTGATTTGACCACTGTGAAAGCTGATCTAGTCTCATCTATGAGAAACATTGGAAAACACTGTCATGATTTCAAATGGCAGAAAGATGAAGATATCTTTTAATATGTTTAAATATATTTTGCACTTGCCCACAGCAAATGGCAATCCTGTAGCAAAAAGGGAATAGGAATTCCTCTGACCTATTGTCAGAAAGGTTTCTAATGATCTGTATCAAGATTTTTCCTTTTTCTAGTAATAAAACAATATATTTTGTTATAAAATACAATTTCTATTTAAGAAATGTTAATAGAAAATCTAAACTTCAGGTTTAGCGTGTGGAATTAACATGCATTCTGTTCCCATACAAAATATATTCAACTAAACGTGCTTCTGAACTAGAAAGAGTTTATGCCATTTCTGTCATAAACAGAGCATCCAAGTCTTCAGCTTTTCCTTTCTCCAAATCTTGCAATCAGTCCTTTCTCCTTCAAGTTCTTAGAGCTCAACAGGCTCTTTCTGTAGGTCACCAAATCCAGCCTCTGACATGAGAAGTAAATTTCAGAACCTCTGATCATTTGATGGACAGCATTTGGTGCCTAGTGACTTCCAGAAGCTCACACTAGCTTATGAAGCATCTTATTTCAAGTATCATTGCCTATCTTTTCAGGGTAAAGAATTTTCCATCTAAATGCAGGGCCTGATCCTGTCTGCATGGGAAAGCTGTACTAAAATTAAAGGGACTCCAGTTACAAGTAAAGATTAGTCGTGTGTAGTCTTTGAAGACAGCATCTTGAGATGTACATCAGCATGTCATATGCTTCGGGGGAGTCATGCAGCACAACAGCAATAATACTACAACCTTGTCATTGTAATGAGAAATTGAGTAACTTGTTGGTTTGATTTTAATTTATTATGCTAGTTTTCAGTTGCTACATTAAGAGATTTTGGAAGGGTATTTGGACAGTAAGGCAGAAACCCTACTTTTGGGCAAGTTGGGGCTTGATTAAAATTATTTTTTTTCTCACAAATTGACATTCAAATCCAGGATGAAAATGATTACTTATTTGGCTGAAGACAGCTTGAAAAAGGAAAAGGCAGAATGAATACATTTGGTTGGATTCTATCATATTCTGTATGCTGCATCACAAAATGCTTTACACAGCTGGTTAATCAATGAAACACAAAATGACCTCATGTTTCTGAGGTCTAAGAGAACTAAAGTAGACTTGCCAAAACACAAAAGCACAATTTTGCCTGTGGCCTGAAACAACAATTTTTTATGAAAAAAGACCAAAGGGGAGACAACGATGAGATCAATATTTCAGATTTTCTTTGACCTGAATAGGAACATGGTGATACTGTCTTGTTTCCCGTTATTTTACTAGTGAAAAGTAAAAGTAAAATTTTACTTGTAAAAAGTAAAATACTGTCTTACTCTCTTGAGTCATTTCTTGTAACCTGTTTGACAGCCTGTAATAGGAAGAATGAAAGTCAGTATAAGAGGAAAAGCAACTAAATAGTATACTCGCTCCTTTTCAACATGTAGTCGTACTTTTATCTGTACATTATTAAATGCCAGCTTCAATCATATGTTTGTGGACAACTGAAAATATGCCAGTCCAGCAACAAGTTCAGGAGTGTAGTTGTATAAACACAACTATTCTTTTAACAGAAGTGCACAAAAGATATCTGTCTATTAGGAAGAAACAGCAGAAACTTAACCATGTAACAATGAGACATGTTTTGGTGGGGTTTTTTTGATAAGCCATTAAAGACGGAAATGTCTTTAAAAATTAAATTGATAGAGCTAAGAAATTTATGCATATTCCAGATTCTGTAGTAACCTGATTTTAAAATGTAAGCCTACACTATTGTTGTAGATCCAGTACTTCTGAAAAAGAGACTCCATGGACAGAGAGTGAAAAAATCAGAGTGTGTGTCCGAAAACGTCCCCTTGGCCTGAGAGAAGAGCGACGTGGGGAGGTTAATATCATCACAGTGAAAGATAAAGAAACCCTACTTCTTCATGAGAAGAAAGAGGCAGTTGACCTCACCCAATATATTTTACAGGTAACATGCTCCATTTGAATGCTGTGTTTACGGGCCAGTCACTTGCATGGTGGGATAAAGCAAATTGTGCTTGGAGTTTCAATGAGGGGAAACAGAAAAGGGCTGTCTGCATTTCTTGCGCTGAAGTAAGTGGTGGGCTCTTCTATGAGTTCAACATAACTGTATTTTAATTGCTTCTGACTTATGCCAGCCTGTGGCAGAAAACCTGAGCCCAAAATTTTAAGCCTCAAAAGCCTGTCTCTTGCAGCTTTCTTTACACACATCAAAATAAAACCCTCTGCTACATGCTATTGCTGCAGGAGAATTGCCTGCTACAGTCTCCTGATAGCTTTCCAGTGTACTTCAGCGAGGAGTTCCCTTTTCATTGTTTCAGCACTGTAGGTCTGTTTCAATGAAACACCCTCATCCCCTCCCCTCCTTTGTTCTCAAATGCTTTTGAAAATTAAACTCCCTTTTGGTGTTTGTTTCTTAATCCCAAATACCTTGTGCTGTCATAGTTCAAATGCTCATTTTTGACTGACAGCACCAGGAACAGAACTGATTTCTAGAGAGCAGTGAGCCATTCTCACTCTACTGGGTGTTATTTTTACAGTCTGGGTCCTAGGAACAACTGTTCGGAGTGTCCAGTAAAAATTCAGTTTGCAGCACTCTCAGGCCCAGTTCATGTACCACCTTTTATGGTGTGACACGTGCAGCAACTCCACCCCACTCCCTCCATCTGACTACCTATATGTGGCGTTTATGTGGTGCTTATCATCTTAGTATCTCAGTGCTGAAATAACCGCTAATTAATTTTGTTATGTCAGTACAGACAAACGAGATCTTGCTATCAGTCAATACAGTACAAGCAAAAGTATGCCATGGCAAAGGTTGTGTCTATTCTATAGGACCCAGGAGAACTTCTCTGCTTCCAAGTCTGGCTACTTGCCCTGCCTCCATCTCTGGTTCCTATAGAAAGGACAGCAAGGGGTACAGAGCAAATGGGAGGTGGTGGGGCATATTTCAGCTCCACAGTGGGGGGACCCAAAGTGCAGGCCCATCATGGAGCACATCTGCCCTCTGAGCTGAGTGTAGCTGATGAGACTCCTTGGTTTTATCTGCCTGTGCGCTAGGGTGCTTTGTTTGTGCGTTGTGGAAATTATTCTCAGTCCTAGAGATCCATCACCTTAATTTATACACTGCAGTGAATTTATTGAAGTGCAATGTTAGACACCAGTCCATGGAGGCTTTTTTGAAAATGTAATGTTTGTGGCTGTCCCTACAAACACTATTCTTAATCTAGGAGGAGCCCATAAACGAGCTTTGTTGCAGAGTTTCCAGAGACCCTGCTGCTTTGAGTCAGATCGGGAGCATGGGAAGTTTTGGGTTTTCTTGCCCCCTTCTGAGATAATACAATCCAGCTTTGCTTAGGAATAACTTCTGTCTTCTCTGCCACAAAAAGTTTTTAAGCCTGCAGAACAGAGACAATTAATCACAACTGAGGACTAATTTTGAGAGAGTCAAGAGTAGACTGAGTCTTTTTACTGTTATAGTCTTACTGTACATCTGTAGGTTGATTCATTTCAGGAATAGATTAGGGTTTTCTTTAATTAGCTTTCTCCCCCCCCACTCCTTGTCAGAAGGCTGTGGTTTGTTCTGCTTCAGAATGATGGGAAATTAAGGCATCTTTGTTTCCTTTTGTGTTTTTTTCCCCCTATCCCCAGTCTCCTTGATTAGTCGTAATGATGTGTTGCTGCATATGTCATGCTGCATGTTAAATGTGCTAGATCACTTTGTACCTGATCCAAAGCCATATGAAGTCACTGGAAAGACTTCTGTATTTAAATTTACCTTTGAATGGGGGTGAAGGGGAAGTGAAACATATTCATTTTCATGTAAAGAGCATATTTATTTTTCAGCATGTTTTTTATTTTGATGAAGTCTTTGGGGAGTCATGTACCAATCAGGATGTGTATATGAAGACAGCTCATCCTCTCATTCAGCATATTTTTAACGGGTAGGGCATCAGCACTTACATTTGTTATTTTTTTGCCTTTTTGTTTTCCAATTTCATATACTACTTTAATTTTCCTTTTACGCTTTTCATCTTTTGCAAAATACATTCATTTCACCTTTGCCACATAGCTTCCCCCTTTTAGGATGTCTTTGATTGCAATTTTGACAAAATAAATCAGGGGAAACTTTCTTCACGTTTAGTGAGAAATCTAAATCACAGAGGAAGTTAAAATTGGACCTCAGGTGCAACAAAGAGACACCATGGACAGCCTAGAATGAAAAAATGTGTGCCAGGATTTCTGAAGTCTAATCTCCACTCTAACAAAGTCTTCTGTGTGGTATAGCACACTCATCTGTAGAGGAATAATATTACCTCTTGCATGAGACTGCTGTGAGATATTTTTGTATGTATTTGTACAGTTCATAGGGCAATAGAAATTATTAATAACCTCTTGATTTAATTTTGTTTTTTTGATTTGTATTTGCTTAGAGGTTTAATCATAATTACATACTTCCTGAGTAATGGGAAATTGATGGTGGCTTTACATGAGTGATCCTATTTTCACTCAAAGTAACAAACTTGAATATAATTACATTTTTGAGTCTTTGAAGGAAAGGATTACATATCCATGCTGAAAATTAACAAAATGGAGCATTCTGTTACTGAAAATCTCCAAGTATCATCAGCGGAGACAGGCAGTATCATGCTCTTGAGAAAGGGAAAGTGAAAAAAGAATGAGGCTTGTAGCTTGCTGCGTAATAACTACTAAAGGCACATCTCACATTACACCTAATCCAGTAATGCCACCAAAAGACATGCCACTGTTTTTTCTCAGCTTTCCCTAACTTTTCTGTCCCTCCTGCTGCATCCCTTTCACTGGCATTGGTCTAATATGACACCATAGTGAGCTAATTCTGCAATCTAAGCTGTCAATAAATTGTTCGCTATGCTTACTGCAGCCCTACATTTTTACCCATTTCTCTGACAGGGCATTGAGCCAGCTAAAAAGTCTTGTTTTAAGGTAGAGGGGTAATAAATAATTTGTTGTGTAGTATTTCTTTTTTGGCTGATTCAGTTCCATGAATCTGTTCACATCATACTTGTGGGTTTGATGCTTGTATAAAAGCAAGAATGGAGAAGGAGAAGTAGGCATGCAGTAACCTCAACTTAGATGGGCTTGACATGCAGTTTGGGCTGTATCCTGAGACATCCTTGGAACTGTATGTGCATTGCCACTGTAATCTTAAGGTGATATGATGACAAAGCTGGACCACTCTGCAAGAAGACAAGACTGAACCAAAGAGTGAACCAAATAGCTCTCTGCCACTGAAAGTGGATGATCCTCTTCCTTACCCCCGACTAGACACATTCCTGTAGGTTACATGAAGCTAATTTGGGCATATTTTGTGATCATCTGTGAGGTACTTTAATTCACTGAAACAGCCAAAGTCAAATATCAGAGCTGGCACAGGGGTCAGTGGGGTCGGTCACACAGCTGGGAGCAGAGGGAAGGAAGAAAAAAACCTTCCCCTAAGCAATGATGAGCCTTTAGATTGATTTAGCAGGACTGCAGCCTGGGATTAAATAACCTCGCTCAGTAAATTATAGTGCTGTGGTGTTAATTTTCATCAAGTACAACATGTGTTAATACAGAAGCTGACTTGTGGCTGTTTTGTGTCTCATGTCACAGTCATTTTTCTCTGTGATTCATAATCAGTAGGATACCCATTCATAATCCTATGATACTTCTGTAGTGTCTAAACAGCTGGAAGAATAATAATAAATTCTTAGTTCATTTAAATGTATTTTTGGCATCTGGAAGAAAGGAAGAGAGCCAGCACTTTGTGACACGCCAGCTCTCCACAGAACATACTTGGGAATCACTGTTAAGTGTTTTGCAGTTTCCCAGATAAGATAGCAAACCAAACTTCATTGCTAAGGGGCCACTATAGATAGATATAGACATTGCAGAATCTTTTTTAATAGATATGAATAAATCAGACGTGACACTAAAAATATGTTATCTTCACAGAGGCAATGCAACCTGCTTTGCATATGGGCAGACTGGTGCTGGCAAGACTTACACTATGATAGGTACTCAGCGGAACCCAGGACTCTACGCCTTGGCTGCCAAGGACATCTTTAGACACCTGGAAGCATCACAGTCAAGGAAAGATCTCCTCGTTTTGATCAGTTTTTATGAGATCTACTGTGGACAGCTTTATGACCTGCTAAACGGAAGGAAGAGGTATTTAAACAAAAATACATGTTGCTCTGAACCTATGGTTATGAATCAGTTGGTTACTGTTTATAAATCAGTTACAATTTCATGCAATTACATGTTACCGTTTATTGTAAATGTTATGTATTTCATTAGGGTGTAGCTAGGGTCTACTTAGAGAGGAAAGCAGAATTTGACACTAAGTACTGTGGTATTGATAGGTCCTCCTAGTTTCTACTATTTTGGGGGGGAATAAGTAAGAATAAAGACCTGTGGTTGAATATGAGCTCATGCTGTTTGCTTACACTATAATAATGTAATAGCTCCATAGGAAGAGAAGGAGCCTTCTTGTGGCCAGAAGTTCTTATGCCAACCATTGTGGAGTTCCTGTCTTTCCCTGCTCAAACATAACCTCTGGTTTTCCCTCTTTCTGTGCCACTGGGGCTTTGTCTCTTGCCACTCTAGTCTCTGAAGATCCCTTTGATCTCCTCCCACTTGTCACGCTTGACACTGCAGAGTCTGCTCTCCTTCTCCCTGAGCATCTTCACCTGGCAGCCCAGTGACTCAACTGGAGCTGCCATCACCCTCAATAGTAGCACCTCAGCCCCCAGCTCATTCGGATGGACATATACTCCTACAGGATCTCCATCTGGAATGGAAATTGGGACAACTCAGTACCTACTTGGTATAAAAAAAATCACCGTGGTCTGAAATCTCTAAATAAAATAACTGTCAGTTAAGATCTGAGCAGTGAAATCTTTTCGGAGTAATCTTGAAGGAACTTTAGCTGTCAGCTGGAGGCCTTTAGCAACCTGGAGAGCACTATCCTTAGAGCACACTGGAGGGCTCAAGAGGGAGGCTTTCTGCCTGGGGAAGTGAGCATCTGTTGACAAAGGAAGCACCTATTTCTGTGCATGTGCATTCCCTTTCTCCAAAGCAGTCTTTAAAGAGCAGGTAGTGTAAGCTGTTATGTAAGGAGTTGATTTGCTAAGGAAGAAACAGTGTTCTTATATTCTCTGCATGTCCATTATCTGTCTTACATGTCATTAAAGGAGAAGATTAAACTTCCTCCCATGTGCATCATGACTTGATCCTTCCTGTATAATGTAATGCTTCTGTGTGATTCATAGCAGAGGTGCTTTGAAATCTAACTCTATGGCTATGGGAGGTGCTTTAAAATCCTGTGCAAAAATCTTGAGAACTTGAACAGAGCGTAACTTAACAGTCTGAACTTCCTAGAGAAGCCTGAGATGCAGTTTAAAGAGAGACAGGAACTCTAAAATGTAAACATGATAATTTACTTCGCTGCTTTATTATATTCCTGAACTAGCAGAAATGCATTGCTAATGTCACTTTAACAGTGAAATGTCAGTGGTACATTATAAATGAAATACCTCTTCAGCTCTCAAAATAAATGAATGTCAGTGATGCTCCCACCAGTCAGTACCCTTGACTGCTTTTTCACAGTGTCATAGCACTGAAATGTGTTTTTGTTGCTGCTATTTGAGATTTCAGAAATCTCCTTTCTGCACTGTTTCATGTTTCAGACTTTTTGCAAGAGAAGATAGCAAGCATGTCGTTCAAATAGTTGGACTGCGGGAGGTTCAGGTGGACTCTGTAGATCTACTATTGGAGGTAACCTCTACGTTTGCGATAATTTTTGTCTTCTACAGCCTGAGTTGTTGATTTGTGAGATGTTTTTCACAGAGATTGTTATTTGTTGTGTAGTACGTGTGCATATTCTTGTTTAAGGTTCTGATATTGGCAACCCCTGCAGAGCACTGAGGAGCACTATTAAAAGTGCTTTTATTCAGTCCACTTCTTGAGTCACAGTGACTTGTGTTCGCAACATGCAAGCTGTTGATTTACAGCTGTCGCTTCTGCTGCCACTCCTTATGGAAAGATCTTTGCCAAGAAATAGACTGCTATCACTATTCCAGAAATTAAGTAGTGTCCCAGCAAAGGACCCTGAAAGCTGGATAAGTGTTTTCTCCCAGTTTCTTTGGCTTCTCCGAACTTAAATTTTCTATATTAAAGGTACGTGGATGTGGGACAAAAGATATAAATGTGAAAATTAATAGAAATACAAATTAGAAAATACTTACGATTGAGATATTGATCTGAACTAAGATTAAGACACTTCTTAGATAATGATGGGTGTTAACAGCCAAGTAAAATTTGGATCTTTAAATGGTAACTGACGTTCATCACAAGCAAGGCTTCAGTTTTCCTTCCCTGCCTGGCTGAGCCCTGAAAGAGCACTGGCAAATTTACTACATTGTCCTGCAGCAAGCAAGCTGTTTAAATCTGATTTCTATTTAGCCTGACTTTGCATAGTTTAATTTCTTTCTCAGTAAGGAAGTGTAAATTACAAGTGCCTGATAGTGTAATTGACTCATTAAAATTAGTATGGTGTTGCCCACTTATATTCCATTTAATTTTGTTCTTCATCTTCCTATTAACTCCAAGCTTCAGGACATGCTGGTGATGCTTCTGCAAATTAGAGTGTAATTTTGCTATAAGGTTGATTAACACATTCTTCTGTATTATCACATTCCACACAGATGAGCTGTTAAATGACTTTATTCTTACAGATATCTCGGCAAAAAAGTAATGTTTTGTTGTCCACAGGCCCTTTTGAATATAGAAATGTCACTGACTTGACTCAGAGCTTCTGAATAGTCTGCAACAGATATATGGGAAGAGTCTTGAATACATCCCTAGTTATTGACTACTAATTGATGTTGACTTTGGTTCAGAAATTATCTGCATTTAACACTAATATAATGCTCAGGAACTGCAGCAGTTGGTTAGGTTGCTGGTTGAGAACTGGCCGTGAAGGGCATGAATAATGCATGTCTGTCAACTGTGAATGTATTGATTTTGCTAGATAATATTTTAATTTTTTCTTACAACCAGAAACAAAATTAATGACTGTTTTATGAATGCCCTGCTACAGTTGCTGCTAGAGTTTCTGTGACAATCCTTAGAAGTTTGCAAAAGAGAATTATACAGATTTGTTTCTTGAAGGAACCTTTGTCGTTCTGCCTTGCCTCTCTTCCTTGTTTTCTTATTGTTGTGCTGAGTATAATTGATCTCTTAACTTTATTCTTTACTCTGGCGTAATTGCTTTTAGTTATGCAAATGGAGAAAGGTTTTTGGAAGGTTTTTGTATTTTGTGTATAACTTTCTGGATAACCACACCCATCTATTACATGAGAAAGCGAAATTTTAAAAGAACACAACAAATAGACAATCCCATGAGTCTCTTAGGTTATGACTGCAGTCTTACTTTCTTTCATTTCTGCCATACTTTTGTTTTTAATTTATAGTTAGGATATTTTGCAAATCCGAGTGAATGTGCAATACAACAGCTTCTTAGCTGCAATATGCTCTCTAAGCTCCATAGTGTCACTGCAAGTCCATATACAAAGTTCTGAAAGATACATTGGAAGGGATCCGGTCTAACTTAACATCTACCTTGCACCAGATTTTAAGGCTGTAATGAACCATTCCTCCTAATGTTACCTCATCTTAGGAGGACAAGATCTCTTTCTGAAAGGTTGTGTTTTTATTTACAATTTGCTTGGATTTTGTCCCCCTTATTTTGCAGGTGATTTTGAAGGGGGGAAAAGAACGTAGCACGGGAGCTACTGGAGTCAACTCAGATTCCTCTCGATCTCATGCTATCATCCAAATCCAAATTAAAGACACAGCCAACAGGACATTTGGAAGGTAAGACTAGAAGTGAGACTGCTCAGGGATGAGGAAGTTGAGCCCAGGGACATCCAGGAGACAAACAAAGAGGAGGGGTTGAGTTAGTGGGCAGCTGTGAGTTAAAGCAGAAAACGGGGTTCAAAGGGACTTTGAGAAGTTTCGCAGTCCTTTTTCTGTTCCCAGGGAGAGTGCTTAAGCCACATCTGTGAGATCTTTGTCAAACTTGTTCATAAAAATTTCCAGCGAAGGGGTTTGGCAATCAAATCCTTCCCTTCATCTTCTGTGTTAGAAAGCCTTTCCTGTCTGGCATTAATCTGGCTAAAGGTAGATGTCTGCAATGGGCATATCCACATGCGAGCTTGTTGCCTTTGAAGTCAGTAGAAAGAAATAGTAATTTCTGAGATCCAATTCATGCCATCCTGCAGAGTCACCTGAATTAGGTCAGGTGGATTTGCCCCTCCAAGCATGTCTGTCCTGTAATTGACTACAAAGGGAGCCTGGGATGACTAGCACAGGTGGAGACGGTTCCATTAGAGATGTTTGCCTATGGTCAAAGGAATCATAGCACCTTACCTAAACCTCCCTGATAATTTGAGAGTGTGACTCTGATGCTATCTGCAGCAGACAAAAAGAGCAGTTTATTTACTCCTGTCGCACCCATTTTACGTATTTGAAGACTGTAATTGTGCCTCTTCTCAGTCGTTCTTTCTCGACTAAACAACCCCAAGAAATAGGTCTGAGGAAAGAGGCCTAGGTATCTGTATTACAGCTGAGTGTCAAAAAACCATGCTGACACACCCTTCCAGCAGCTGTGATGCAGTCTTTCTTCCCAGGATCTTATTTTAAATAAAAGGCAAAATGGAAGAGCCACAAATAGTGGAGAGAGGAAAAGGCAGAACAGGCAGGCTTAGAAATTGAAATGTATGTGGTTATGTAGGTGTGGCATACATGCCATTTTTTTGTTACTGAAAGCAAGGTGAAACTGGAGTGGGGAAAGGATCCCAAGATACGCCTATAAGAGAAGTCAGGGCTGTTCCAGAAAAAGAAGGGCAAAGATAAAGATACAGTGCAACAGTCAGTACAGCAGCTGGCACCCAGAGACAGGAAATGTGAGAGGGAGTAATGGAGTTTTGTGGAAGGAAGGGAAAAGGAACACTGAAAGCTCAGTGTATTACTACACTGGAAATTTCTGTTCATATTGCCCTGAATCACCATTTGGCAGGGCAGTTGTCTGTTTTACCTGGAAGGAGAATCAAGAAATTTACACTTTCTTTAACTGTGTTCTTAGAAAACTACAAGCACAGTGATTATTGGGAGAGATGAATGTGTTGCATTTTAAACAGCTTGTCCATTAAACTGTGGACCACTCTCACGACACACAATTATGCTTTCGATTATGATTGTGTTAGTGCCAGGTTGCTCTGACACTGTTCCTGCTGCTGTGCTTATTTTGCTCCCTCAGATATTTCCAATGGGTATTCTTTTTGTTCAGAAGCAGTTATTTCTAATCATTCTTCTGATGTCATGTGTTGCAGCCCTCTGGTTTAAAAAAGAAAAAAAGAAAAAGGAAAAAAAAAAAGCCCCTAAGATAAACACAACTTCGTTTTTTCTAGGATATCATTCATTGACTTGGCTGGCAGTGAAAGGGCAGCTGATGCCAGAGACTCAGATCGACAAACAAAGATGGAAGGAGCAGAAATAAACCAAAGTCTTTTAGCAGTAAGCTACTAGCATGTCTGCGGAACGTTTTGTATTTGATTATTAGCACGCGTTTTAGGATAAAAATGAACTACAGATTAATATACGTATATATATTTTGTGATGCAAATAAAGTCTTTTTAGTCCATTCTTACAGCCAGTCAGGTAAATACAGCATGGAGAACATTAGATATAGTATAACTTGTCCCATATTTTATATAGAAAGTTTTGTCTGTTTTACTTCCAGACAATATTGGCTTGGGATTGCTGTATTTGTTTCATAAAAGTACATTGTTCCTGCTGCTTATTTTCACTGCTTGAACTCAGACTTCTCTTTCAAATCAGGAGTAAAGGAATAAATACACAAGAGCATAGAAACTTGCAGTTCATGTTTGGGGAGAAAGAAGCAGGAAGAAATACACTCTTAATGCAACCTGTCTTTTATAAATGTACACAGTTAGGTAAAGAGGGACAGGGAACAGAGAAATGCCATCTAAGATAAAGCAGAAGTGCCTCTTAAGTATAAATTGTACTGAATACACTGCACCTCTTTTAATTCAAATGAACAAAGCTCACTGATGACTTGGTGTCGTACTTTAACCCTGGCCTGATGTCATGTGTTGCAGCCCTCTGGTTTAAAAGAGGGCTGGCAGCTAGGCATGCAGCTGCTCACTCAGTTCTCCCCCTTCTCCCACAAGGGCAGGGAGAAGAGGGAGAAAAGGAGGGGAAAGGGAAAGGAAAAAAACTTGCGGGTTGAGATAAAGATAGTTTAATAGAACAATAGTAGAAAAGGAAAACAACAATAATAATAATAATAATAATGATGACACAAGTCACTGTCACCACTCGGTGAATTGTTACCTTACAGAGCAGCGAGCGTGAGTACTCAACCCCCAGCTAACCCCATTTATATACCAAACATGATGTCTGTGGTAGGAATATTCCACTGGCCATTCCATCGTTCTACCTAAGCTCCTTCTCAGCTTCTATGGGATGCTGAAAAAATCCTTGTCTAGTATAAACATCACCTATCAACAACTAAAGCAATACGCATTATTGACATTCCTTTCATACCAAATATGAAACACAGCAACCACTAGGAAGAAAATTAACTCTGTCCCAGCTGAAACCAGGACACAGAGGGCTTCTGTAAGTGACACTGAAGGTGATCTGCAATCATCTTGCAATCAGTGAGTATGAGTCAACAGTGCAGAAGTTAGTGCACACAACCGCACTGTGTGCTGTGAATAGGTGGTGGCTTGCTCTGTTTTGAGACTGTAGGATGTTCTTTTGCACAGAGGCTTTTCTGCTGTGGAGTATTAGCATTCATACTGGGAGACAGCACGTGAAGTGAATGTGTTTCTTGTACTTCATGCTTTCTTCAGTACTTGCTGGTGATTAACTGAGTGGCATGGAGAGTCAGGACCCGAACAGAAAGGATTCCTGACAAGTGAGGCTCATGAAACTCTTCTAAAAGAAGCTTTAAAATCAGAGTGTGTGTATTTTTGGTATTTTGTGAAGCTGAGTAAATACCCAGACAGTCTACAAGCAGTGACTGAATTAACTAAAAAAGGCATCTTTGGTTAAGTCTACATGATCTGCAGCTTGTAAAACCTAGCTCTGCCTTCAATAATCATAACTCTTTCTTCAGGCCTTAAAATACATGAAGTTTGAAGTTTGCTGTTGGTTTGAATATTCATGTTGATTCAAGCAGAAGATATTCAGATACCGCAATTATGAGAAGCAGAATAAAAAATTAGAATAGTTTGATCTCTTACTTGTTAGAGGTGTGATTTTTAATAAAATGCGGTAAAAGTGAGAAATACATGTCATTTTAAGTGGGTGTATGTAGAATGTAGAAAGGCCTTAAATGTAGAAAGGCTGCTTCGTGCTAATATCACCATGACAATACTGTAATCTGCTTATTTTTCCTTCAATATTTGCTCAAAATGACTTGTCTCGTGGCTGCACAGTCCATTTCTGCCAGTTTTAGAGCGCACCCAGGCTTGATATGGAGTGTGATGCTTTTGTGCTTATTCCAGTAGAAACATGGCAAAAAAATGCGTGTCTTTTTGAGTTTGAATATGACATCTTTTTCCAAGGCTGGTAATAAATCAACAGATGTTTTTTCAAGACTACTGGCTACCTCTGTTGATGGTTATTAACAAGAAGATCTAAAATATTCCGTGAAAGTCATGGGTGTAGCCAGCTGCTCATGTTCTGTTAGTTTTAATGGGAGCTCTGTAGCTGTATCTCCACTCTGTGGGTAGTCTGTTGCTTCATTCTCACTGTTTTGTGTATAGTTCTTATTAGCCTGTCGAAGGTCACAGTGACTCATATGTTTAAACAGACAGGCTGTATCTATACTACCTTCTGAGTGTGGGCTTGAACCTGGGCTTGAACGGAGCTCCCCTCACAGCTAATTGTTTGGTGCTGGTCCATGCTCTCCCCTTTGGTTGAGTTTGGCACGTTGCACAGGTGTGCAGAGAAAATGGCTTGAGATCAGCTGCCTATTAACACAGTGTACCCTCGCATAGGTGAGACATCTAGACTTCAGATTATAGTCAGTGTTGGGGGGAATATGCACTTATTATCTCGTGCTATCTCTGACTAAGGTATGAAAATATTGCCAGAATGGTGTAAGAAATTTGCACTGCTGTTGTCAAAGTGTTGGGTTTTTTTCCAGAATGGGCAGAGCTTCTTTTAGAAGAAAGAAATTTATAAGAGATGGAGCTCAAAAAGCTCTGTTCTCAGGGTGTTACAGGTATAGGAATCTGGGGTACACCTCCCCTGCAAGCTGCAGCATAGTCTGGTGTATGTACACCCAATGTGGTTTCAAAAACTAGTTCGCTATGGTGCAGGCAGTGGCAAGTCCACAGCAGCGTGGAGATCTGCGTGGCTGAACACGTGTGTATTTACCCAGCTTCCTGAGTTTTGTACAGCCTACAGAGCCATCAGGCAGGGCTAGCTGTGCTCTGTGCTGTGGCTTTGCACTCTTTGGGTGCAGCTAAACTGCTGCTGATACCTGAACTAGCTGAAGCTGGCCATTTGTAGTTGTGGCAGCAGCAAACTCCCCTTGCGAGGGACATCAGGAGTCAAAGGTGCATGAAGGAAATAGTACATTTGCAAGTTAGGTTTGATGCAGTTCAGTTCCTTGCCAGTTCGTGACTGATATGTTTTTCCCCCTCTGTTTTTATATTTTTTCTTTTGGTAGCTAAAGGAATGCATTCGGGCATTGGATCAGGAACATGCGCATACTCCTTTCCGGCAAAGCAAATTAACTCAGGTAAAACGAGCATAAAGGCAACAGTAGAGATTTCCCTGATAAGGACAAAATAAAAATAATAATAATAATTTTTTAAAAGGAATAATTGAATAACTTCTAATAAACTCCTGAAGAAAAGAGAAATGCATAACTTTTGTAAACATTAAAGATAATCACAGAATTAAGGCCAACTGCCAGCTCCCCCAGTCAGTCCTGGGGACCTGCATGGTAAAAACCAAATGAACCAATACCTAAAACCAAACAAAAACCCCAAACGCTACCTTCCGGACTCATTCAGTTACCATCCATCTGCACCCACTCTGCAACTAATCTTGCATCTTTACGCAGTAACAGTCATGGGAGATTTCATCAATATTTCTTCACTCCAGTTGTATCATATGCTTTATTCCTCAAAACATATGGGCACCCTTGTGGCACCTGGTGCAAGGGCTTGTTCAGAGCCCTGATTAACACTCGTATTCATTTTAAATTGTAAACGAAGAATTGCAAGACAAGTTCAGACAGGAGGACTGCATTTAAAAAAAAAACCTAAAAATGGAGACAGTAACTGTGCATCACCTGACTCACGTTAAACTGCCTCTGTACACATTGCTAATTTACAGGAAATGCAAGGTAACAAATTGCTAAGAATCTTATTTTTTTCCTTCCAACCCTAGGTGCTGAAGGATTCTTTCATTGGAAATTCCAAGACGTGTATGATAGCCAATGTATCACCTAGCCACATAGCTACAGAGCATACCCTGAACACTTTACGATACGCTGACAGGTAGGTGATGAAGCTCAATCTTGACAAGGTGAATAACAAAGAAAAAAGTCATGTATGATATTTGTGGTTACATTTTATTTTGGTTGGATTGGAAATGTTGATTTAGGAAAAAAATGTAATTTTCACAATGCAAATAAAATCCCTGCCTGTTCCAACTCTTATGTTTGGTCTTGAAATTCTCTGGGTCTTGTAAGTCCTTTCTGATGACAGCTTTTATATCACTGTGCTCCTTGTAACTGCAGGATTACTAACCTCAGCAACCAAAAGTTTTGTTTTAGTTTTGTATTTTAGTTCTGCCTAGAATATGTGCAAGTCCTTTAGCCTCCCTCCTACACAGGAGGAGGTAAATTGCAGGCTGTGCAATGCTGGAGTTAAAAGGACATGAGGAGCTTAACGCGTAAAGGAAATAGTTGAGGGAATAGGGTGATACCAGGTAAGCAGCTCTTCACGGTTGCAGTGACGAGTCTGATTTAGGAGAACCATAGCTCTGTAAATGTATCACCTGAGCTAGCAGGCCCCATTGCAACTACTCCAAAAGCCCTAGCTTGTATCTTGTGGGACTTTGTGGTGTGCTGTGGAGAGTACTAGCTTGCCTTCAGCTGGCACAGTGCCGTGCTGCATTATAAAGTGTGGAAATGCGACCCCCTGTTATGCACTGTTCAAGGAAGCACTTCAAAATAGAGCTATAGACCTTCCCAGAAGTTCAGGCATTTTGACAGAGGTGTTTTGATGCCTGCGTGGATCACTGACAATTAAAACAGAAATCATGACATTAAATTCAGTGTTTAGCCTTAATACGTGAAAGCATTTGTTTGTTCTGAAGACACTGTTATTTATCTGAAAGCATGACATCTTCTAAAGCCAGCTTCATTTACAGGGTCAAAGAGCTGAAGAAAGGGATTAAGTGTTCTACTCCTGTCACAAACAGGCATCGGACAGCTGTAAATGTATCTCCAAAACGTGTCCAAAACTCTGCCTCTTTGCCACCTGGCGAAAAGAGCTCTCCAAAGAAAGTGAAGTTAGGCCTCCATCATCCCTCAAATGCTACAAAAACAAAGGCCTGTCCTGCAGCACTTCAGCCACCTAGTGTCCCTTTTAGCTCTACCCCCAAGGGACTCAACAAAGCACATGCCTACAAAGGAAACCCTAGCTCACCATGGTTCCACCACACTAGCCCAGTTAAGGGAGTCCTACGGATAGCACATCCCCTGAAGAAGAAAACTGATGATCTGTCCCTTCACTCTGAAAAGAACCCCACTGCGAAGGATTTCAGCGTCAAAAATGCTGCCACGGCAGAAACAAAAGAGAGTGGCCAGAGAGACAAGTACATGCAAGACAGACCACTTGTTCAGTGCCTGAAAGTCCAGACAGTGCAACCTGTTCAGAAACAGCTTGTTTCTAGAGATGATTTTTCCTTTGGAGATGGAAATCTGCCTTCTGATGGCAGACAGGAATGGGGAAACACCTATGCTAAACAATGTGTTGAAACCTGGCCAAATCTGCCTCCATTTCAGAAGGAAAGGGAAGAGCATTTACGTCTTTATCACCAGCAGTTTCAGCAGCCACCTATTCTACAGCAAAAATTGAACTATCAACCTCTTGAGAGGTTTTTAATGCAATACAAGCCCCAGGACATTCAAGTGAAGCAGGAGCTGAGCCTTACTCCCACAGAAGTACAGAGCAAAGAGGGGATGCAGCTGGAAGATCTGGATGACAGTGATTTCAGTGAAGATTCTTTCTCACCTGTCTGTAGTCAAAAGAGCGTGAAAAGAAGAAACACCAACAAATGCAGTCAACATTCATTTTTCCTTCATCAAAGAGAACAAGGAACTGAAGAAGAGCAAAAAGGCCAAAAGCGACAGGACTTATTTTTTAAATATGCAATACCCACACATGAACATGAACTAGATGACAGCTGGGATTGTAATAAGGACAGCCCAAAGACAGAGGAATCCATAAAAAATGCAGACTGCAACAAAACTCCAACAGACTGGAGCTATGACTTGTCTGTCGAGTCCTCTCCAAGCAATACTGCAGAAAAACCTTACTGCCTGCAAGAAGATCCTGCTTGTAACTGGAAAAATGGCAAAGATTTCCTAGCTGATCACAAACAGTACAAATCCAAGCACAGATGTCTTGTTTACTCCAGTGAAGCCACCTTAACTCCAGAAAAGGATGCTTCAAACTCATATGTTTCTCCTGTACCGAAATCAGGAACTCCGGAGTGCAAAGAGATAGACTTCCACCATGAGGAGAAGGAAGAATCCACTTTGGATCGACAGCCTGCCCTTGCAGGAGATGTAAAATGGAAAACTCAAAAAAATGGAGTTAACCATTGTGGATCTTCCAGTTGTTCTGCAGAATTCACTTCTGAGCTAATGGCCCCTCTCATGGTATCCCTTCCTGATTATGAGGAAACAACTGATACAGACACAGTGTCTTCTAACCAAGAGAAGTCCCCCCGTGTGAAGCAGATGTCAGACAGGGACATGCATGGCTCCCAGAACAGGTTTGAGGAAGAAGGCTGGCAGTGTACGAGAAGCAGAGCTCTGACAGACAGCATGCTGGAACTAGGGGAGCAAATGCGTCATGGTGGAAGACACTGCACTCCGCTGCATTCCCCACAAAGAGGGGAAAAGTGGCTTTCACCCGTCTGCTGTGATGTGAAGCCATGCTACTGCCTTTTAGGCTCAGGTTCATCAAAGAAAGGAGTTGTTCACAGATTATTTGTTGGACATGGCCTGACAGAAACCTCTACAGCTGAATCTACGGGCTCCAGGGGAGAGAGAGAGGGGGGTTTGTTTCTCAGTACCTCAATGTGCAAAGAATACTCAGGTGGCAGGCAGTGTAGTGCTGATGTTAAAGACAGCACTGGTAATTCAGGAAAATCTAACTCAAATCAAGGACATGGTGCTGAGCTTATGGCTCAGGAAATGAATGCAGATATACCTGAAAAGAGCTATTTTTCAGGTGCACCATGCTTTCTCAGAGTGGGAAATGTGGATTACGCAGCCCAGTCCCCTTCTCAAGCAAGCAGCCTGCTGTTGCAGCCCAAGTCAGGACTGAGGAATGAGGACTTCAGTCATTTTGAAGACCCAGACAAGTCATCGTTCAGCAATGAGGAAATGGGTTTGCTAAAAAACAAGTTAATGCAGAGTAATTTTACCCAAGAGATTGCTGCTGCAGATTCGGGATCTGCAACCAAAGATAATAAGCCATTAACAAATGCAAAGAGCCCCTCAGGCATGTCCAACAGCAGCTCTCTGAGTGCTACACCAGAGATGGGAAAATGGCAGAGGGAAGCCCTAGAAAAGGCGCAGTAAGTCTTGCTCGTCACTGGAGTTTGTCATGAAACTTAGAAATTCTAGACATGTGATACATTTGCCTTTATTTGTATATCATACTCATATGTACTTTAAAAACCGATGGGAAATCAATCTTTGAAATAATTATTTAATAAGATTAACAATGATTTGTAGTCATTATCTTATAAATGTATGATTGCTTGTTATTGAGTGATATTTTAAAATCTCACAGGAAGCCAATTATTCTATTAGAGCTTCCTAGGATAATGCTAGAGGAATGAATATTGTAATACAAACTGCAGTTCTCAGTAACTAATTGGTTTCTTATAAGCTGTAAAATACCTAAAACATAGAGAAACCTTCCATAAAGAAACCAGTGATAGCTGTTCCATCCCTATGGAAAGAAAAACAGCTAGAGCAGCTGGGCAGTCACTGAAAGTGTAGCGTAAAGCTTCAGAGTACCATGAGCTGTGGCTGTCAGCTCCCAAGGACTGAACTGCATTCACGTGACTGAAAATATGTCGTTGTCAGAGAAACTTACTCAGAGGAATGAACAGCAGCACTGCCTTCCCACTCTGCCTGTTTTTCACCAAAATGACTTACAGCCTTATGGTTGTAAGCCATTTCACCAAGTAGTTAGAGAATTTTTTTGCTCCTAGATTTCCCTACGGTAAAAAGCAGTATGTGCCTCTGTGCTGCCTATGCTAATGAGAGGCTGTGGTCAATCCTCTCTGAGCAATCCTCAGTCATCAAGGTCATCTTTAACCCCAAACCAGTGCAGTTCACTGGACTTCAAGGAGCCCCGGTGTGCACTTTCTGAATGCCAGGGACACAGGACAGCAAAGGTTCCTCTGGGGTATTCCTCCTTCTTAAAGGTTTATTGAGACGAACAGTAATTATAGGTAGTGCAGCAGGCTGTGTAACCGGTGGTATATTTTATGTTAATCAGACAGGCTGTAATTCGGGCCCATCGGCAGCAGCTGGATGAAATGGCATCCTTGTGCTTCAAGGAAGAGTGCTTGATAAATCAGATGTCATCAATGGTAAGTGTTTCAGATGATCATTTCAGTGCCCGTTGAACCTGCATAAATCAATCCTGGAGCTTATTAGCTTGAATTAGTGATGTGACATCCATGTTCTTCCTTATTCTCTGATGACTCCCGGGGTCCTGGGAGATGCTGCTCATTTTCAGTACCTGTTGTGTCTTTGCCAGTCTCCACACTGCCAGGTCCTTGGGGAAGGAGGAGACTGATGGGCCAACTGAACCGCTTGTCTCTGATAAAAGAGCTTTCTCTTATCTTGCATCACGGGTACCAGACTGTACTAAACAGGGCGTCTTTCCATGTGATGTTTTTCTCCTTACAGGCTGAAGCAAGTAAGTCAATACCACAGAAATTAGCATGCCCCTAAAGCATGACACGGGGATGTCACAGTTGATGGCGTAGTACCACATTGCCTCTTCCTTCTGGGAGTCCCTTGCCCATCACACTGCATATGTGCCAACCCCTGGCCCCACTCACTCCAGTGCTCTGACCACTGTGACTTGCGCTCTCACTGGCTCTTGACTTTTGTCACTCAAGTGTTTCTTGGCTTATCCTTGTCTCGGATGGCAGTAGCATAGGATAGACCTAAAGACTGGCACCTGCAGGGCCCCACTGCTAGCCAGGCAACCCAGTTCTGTTTCTCCTGCATCCAGACACATGCACAACACAGCTGTGTGAGAAGTCTAGTCTCTCACCCAGACTATTAACATTTCCCAGTGAGAACCTCCTGCCTTCCCAGTTCTCTCATCTTATCACTAAAGCCAAGCTCCATTACTACATTACATTATCAAACCATTTTAATTCCTATCACAGTTCTGATCTGAAGTACAGCTACAAGGACTCTTGCCTCAGGGATTTCAGAATGGAGCCACCATGTGGCTTATTTGCTCTGATTTCCAGCTGCGTGTGATGTGGTACCAGATAACATAGAAGTTTACAAAGCAGCACAAGAGCCATAAACTGTATTAGTTTTATGGCAGAGAATGCAGTGATAGAAAGCAATCTTTTATTTTTTAAATTTTTTTAAAGTCTTTTGAGATTGTTTGTCCTAGGTCTGTTGGGACACCAGCCCTCCTCCCCATTTATTTGGCCATTGCAGCAAGCAATCATTTTCTGGCTAGCAGAATTGCGACAAGCTTGCCAGGCCTCTCGGCAGCGTATGAATACTTTATAATATATCCTGTAGTGTTATTTCACAGCATGACCTTTGTGCAACGAAATCAGCTTGGACTTCCCATATCAGTTTCGCTCCTTCCACTTTCAGATGGTTGCAACTTCTCCATCCATGAAACTTTGGCCGCAGAGGAGACTCTTGCCGAGACCGGCCACATACTGAACCAAGCGGTATTTAAAGTGCTCAAGAAAAATATGCCGCAGCAGCTGGGCTGGTCTTCATTACAGTCCTGATGTCCCTGCAAGACAAAGATACAGTGCATGAGACAGCTGGAGTCCTGCCATATAAGCTTTTGAGTCACTGATTTTCATGCGGTGGCAGCTAAGTCCCAAGCCCTGAGGATACTGACACCTCCCGGGGTCTTAGACACTGACCTGTGAACAGAGGCACCAAACTCTGCTCTCAGCTGGAGAGAAGAGCAAGTGTGAACGCTCCCTTATTAATACAAGCCCTACTTAAAAATAAGTGCCTCCACTTCATTTTTAATCACAGTTTCATATCACTTTTTATCCATGTGGCAGGTTGCTACGGAAGGTAGAGTTCCGCTTGGCTGAGGCTACATACACTGCTGATATTTCCCATGTCAGATCTAGCAGACCTGTACCCATGCAGGAGTGGGACTGGCCCTGTGACCTGGTGTGAAATTATCCCTTCTGTCTCCCCAGAATGGGCTATTATGTCTGATCAAGGAGTGACCCAACTCTCCATTTAATTTCATGATTGCTAGATCCAGCAGGAGAAAGTTCAGTACCTTGTAACACTGTATGTCAGATGGCCGGTCCCAGTGCCAAACCTCTGAAAAGCTAACCCATGTAGAAAGGTGATAACAGGTGCTTTATACATTTTTATTTTTTTATTTTTAAACCATTGTATTAGCTGTAATTTCACCAACAGATAAAACTACCAGAGCAAGTTAGAGGCATTGACCTTTTTTTGTAAGAGACTTTAGTAAGGAAACAGTGATTTAATCTACTACACTGCAGAATGGAAAACATGCTTTTATGCACTGCTGCAGTGCCTAAAATATGCTGATTTTTTTTTTCTGCAACCTGCTGCTACTGTTGTTCCCTAAACTTTTCTTTTGCCTTCCTCACCAGGATTTTCAGAATTTCGTGACCAAGCTGGATGAAGTCTTGGTGCTGAAGTCAAAGTGTATCCAAACGACGCGAGCCCAGCTTCAGCTCTATCTAGCCTCTCCTGGTGCTGACACGTCCCTGCAAACACCTCCACCAGTTTAAACCTTCTTTGCTTGCACGTGCACCAGAATAGCTACGGAAACAGCCAGCCAGTGTTTCGCCACGCTTGGTGCTGCAGAGTGTGGGTGGATAGGGGATAGATTTTGGTTTGATGTTTGTGATTAGTGTGCATTTTAGATAAGGATGGAGAGAATCCTGAGTAAATGAGAGACGACTACTTGGCACCACAAGCTTTTGTATTTCCTTAATACCAGTGTTCTTAAGAATAACAATTCAGCAACCTTTAAATATCTCACCAAGCAGCAGGAAGTCCTGTCCACAGTATTCATAATGGCTTCTCACATGTTAAAGGCACTCCAGTGTTGCCAAGAAAATGAGGGGGAAAGAAAAAACACTTTGAAGGCAGACACAGGACTGAACAGAAATGCGCAAAAGCTATCCAGAAAAGTGTCTGCAAACAGAAGCCAAGAAAAAGAGAGGAGCCACTGTTTGTTAAGTACACTAATAACTAGACCATGAGTAAATGGAAGTCAAGGCAGGGGAAGAAGTGCTGTTGTTTTCAGAAAGAGGAAGACAATTGTCACTTTTGTTTTTTGCTTGGCACGAACACTCCAGAGCTCCTGAAAGAGGTGGCTTAAGTCATGGGTAAGGAGTGGTTTAGTAGGGACTTTGTACTAAAGGTTTATCTAGCGTGGTAATAAGCATGTGGGTTTCATCCTGTTGCCAATAGTGAGAGGCCAACACCTTACCCGCTACAAGCAATGTCTGATCTCTGCACCATGGCACAGCTGTGGAGTGCTCATCGTCTGGGTCAACAGAATTGATTTTTCACATCAAAACAGGGTCTGGTTAGAGGCAGTGGGATTTCAGAAGCTGCTAACAGTGCTGTTATGTGAAGCTCGTATTTGAATCAAGAGCTACAGAATGATCAGCTGCAGCCCTGCAAAAGCTCTGCTGCTGCATGCATCACATCTGAACCACAAAACAAATCCACTTGCTGAAGCCACAAGTGACCTTGAAACATGCTCAGCTGACAAAATGCTGCGCTAGTGCTCCCACTCCAAAATTAGGGCTGTCGCAGCACATTCGGCCATCTCACTGTCTCCTCAGTAATGCCTGTAGTAGCTCAATCAAAGCCTGCTCAGCAGCCAGAAGCGCCAAGGGTAAGGGAACACGGCTGTCCGACCAGCTGTGAATGTTACTGTCTGCTTCTACAGCTACCCTGAGGAGCCCAGGTTTGGCCGAGCAGCAATACAGTAGTCGCAGTGACACTTGGTTTTCTGGGTTGCATATTTGGTGCAAACACTCCCAGCAATGTCACACAGCATAGCCCTGAGGAACAGAAGTTTAAGGGGAGGACTAGTAACAGAAGAAAGTCCTCCATCAGTGTCCGGACTTGTTTTGGTTTTTTTTAGTGCTGGTTAATCCCCATCTTGCAATTGAGACCGGATTACTCTGTGGAGCAGAGAGCAGAGCCCCTGCAGAGTCCGAGTTTATGGCTTTCAAGGGGGCTCCTGTGTCCAGGTGACAGGCCAGCGGCAAGTCACACCTGAACCCAGGTCTCCCAGGCACCTGCTTGGAAGCCTTCCTCGCCCAGAGAAATGAGGCTTCCAGGAGCAACACTCTTGGCATCAGCCGTATTTTGGTATTCGTGCACAGCGCAGAGCAGTGGTGCTTGACAGCCACCAGAGAGCCATAAAGCAGTGGGACACCCAGCTCTTGTTAAAGCCACGGAGCAAAGAGCAGGCATTAAACCGAGCTCCCCTTTCAGTTAAGCAACTCTTAAGAGAGCCTCCCTCCACCTCCTGGAGCCAGGGAGACCTTTCTCCTGTGTAGAGCGAGGAGAAAACATGGTGGCTGGGTAGTCCTTGCACCTTCTGAAAGCATAAATGGATGTGAGCACTTACAGCGGTTTCCCAAACACTTTCTCAGTGAGGATATAGAAAACAGAGCTATCGGGGCACTGCTGAGGAGTTTGTCAACTTTGGAGCTGGGCTGTAGGATGTGTGCACAGGTCAGAGGAAGAGGAGATGCCCGGCCAGTAATGCAGTGCTTAGGGAGGAAACCTTCACCTCCACATACTCCAACATTTGGGAGATGAGTTGATTGTACTTTCACTTTTTTTTACAGAGCAGCCCAGCAAAGTACATTCACAGGCATTTTCAGTCTCTTACCCAAGCTGGCCTTTTCTAAAGCAACACACAAGGAAGAACCATTCGCACAGCTGATAGTGCCACAACCTAACCTCAGTAGTTTCAGAGGTGGTTGTAACAAGAGATGAATGACTGAAAATTTCCACGGGCAGAAGAGATGGGAGTTAAGTCAGCGACCACATTTGAGCCACCTCTGAATCCTCATCGGTCTACTGTGACAAAGGCAATTCTGTCAGGCAGACTGCAGTCTCAGTGCAAGTTCCCAGAGCAGGAACTGTTCAATCCCTGGAGGAATGGCCAGGAACACTGAGAAACAACAAATAAACAACAACAACACAGCAGTCTTCCAAGGTCTGGCAATCTTCTTTTTTTTTTTTTAAACTGAAGCCATCTAGGCAATCCACAAGAATATACCTTGTTAAATGTAAGATTTTATTATCAGTCTGTTCTCAGAATTTTATGTGAGACTTGACTAAAATATACAAATGTATATAAAAATAAAAAAAATAAAGCAGCCCTGGCTGTGAAAATCCAGCCATCCTTGGCAATAACAGGACTACAGAGATGCTTGAGGTGCTGCATGCCCAGGAGATCCCAAAACTGGGCTTCTGGTACACAAACGAAACTACCAACGCTGTTGTCAAAAACAGCAACATGTTTCTCTCCACTCTTAAGGTTATTACCTAGATGCTGCTTAAATTTTTGTGTGAAAGTGTGCTAAATGAGCATTTTAAAAGTGTCATCCCATTCCTGCTGTCTGATATTGCACTGACACCTGCTACAAATGGTTTTCACTTCAACTTGAGGAACATTATGTGTAAGTGTCATTACAGCAGTCAGAGATTAGGAGAGCCTGGACACGTACAATAAATACATACAGAACTAAACTGGGTTTACTTTTGTGTTCAGGTGTAACAAAGACTATTAATGCTTATGGCAGATGCTTGATATTTTATTTGAACAACTGACATTATTTAAAATAAAAACTCAATTTACTACATAACTCTGGTAAAGTTTGTTTGAAAAGTAAATGTGATCAAAATGCCCATTTGTTTGATTGCATAAGATTAACTGGGGCCGAGAATCCCCTTCTCACCTGGCCTGCTGAGGCAGCTGGTGTTTGGGAAGCTGTCCTCCAGCCATGCGTGGCCAACCTGAACAGCCTGCGGCAGCACAACAACCCTCACACCAGGTTTTGCTTCACCACTACCAGAAGCTGTGGGTCTCCCCAGCTCTGGGGTGGGCAACCCACACTGCCCAGGACTGCTCTGGCAGAG
Organism: Stercorarius parasiticus; assembly: GCA_013396915.1. Taxonomy (NCBI): domain Eukaryota; kingdom Metazoa; phylum Chordata; class Aves; order Charadriiformes; family Stercorariidae; genus Stercorarius; species Stercorarius parasiticus. Next base: position 900,442 of record VWZL01004930.1, read on the forward strand.
CCAGGCCACCGCAGGAGCCATAAGGCCAGCCCAGGAGATCCTTAGGGCACGCTGCAGCCCTGGGGGCTCCTGTGCTCCTGCTGCCTGACAGAGTATAGGATCCCCCAGAACAAGGCAGCAACCACAGCGGCAACTCTTATCGCACCAGATCTCCAGCAATCTGCAGGCAGATCGGGAACCCTCGGCAGACGAGTCGGGGACTGATGGGTCTCCAGTTTCCTCACCAGGCTGCTGCTGTCCAGAACCATGAGGAGGCAATTCAGGAGATCTCTGGTTGAAAGCACAATTGCCAGTTTTGGCTCTGCCTCTACACTTCTCCCAAGCCTCCCCACCAAGGCACCCAGACCTCAGTGTCTGGCACCAGGTAGCAGAAGGAGGCAGAACAACCTCTGACAAAGTTAAAGCAGTGCCAAGAACCAGGTACACAAATCAATCTGACCTGAGAACCTAAGGAAAAGCCCGAAGGCCTCAAGTGGGGACACAATCATCTCACCAGCCTCGCACCAGCCATCAGCAAGACCTCCCCACCTCCAGCTTGAGCTTTGTTTGTAACTTGACAGCAGCAAACAACAGTACCAGAGTCACCAGCGATGCACGGTACCAAAAACAATATCCAAATCTTATCACATTGTGTCACTTGTTATACATTTCTTCAGAAGTGCCTTTCCCCTAAGCCACCAGGTTAATCCCCTCTCTCTATGGTCTTTCCTTCTGTGAGAAGTCACCCCAGAAACACACTTCCAGCTTTCAGCCACCCTGTGATGTAAATCCAGAAACTTCACCGCCACAGCGAGAGTAACACCACCAGGGAAGACACAGACAGGTACATCTCTTTGAAAGGAGGAGACCAGCTTCACAGGCATCACTTTCAGTCTTCACCTCTCTGCTCTCACCTCTACACCCATCTCCGTAAGCAGGGTGGTTAGTGTAGTGGGGTTCAGAGCCAGCCCCCGTGGGGGGACTGTAAAGAAACTTAACACACATTAATTAACACAACCAAAGAGACAATTTTATTCAGAGGTTTGGTCTAAATAGCTGTTTCTTTGCTGGCAGGATTTCTTGCCCCTCCAGGACTGTCTAGTACCAGACAGACTTGTTTGGATATTCATTTTGAGAAAGCCAAAACAAGCAACACAGCCAAATGCTCTCAGCAATGACAATAAAGCAGTTTGTGTTTTGTTTTCCAGCTTTTTGATTAATTAGGAACCCCTTTTCCTTGTTTCAAACTCACATTTCCCACCTGGGAAGGAAGGCTAGGCAACTGCTTTACCTGCGCCCGCAGAGGCAGCAGCTGCTGAGTGGCCTTCTTCAACAAGTTTTAGTTTCAGCCCCACCACTAGAAGCTGGTGAAGCTCAGTGCTATGGGATACAATGCAAGGCAACCTGCCCTGGTCCTTCTCATCATCCATCTCCTACATACTTGCCAGCTACACCTCTCCTCGGCATCATTTTGTTTTAAGTAAAGGTATGTAATTAACATAGTTGAGCACCACACAGAGAATGCCAGGAATTAACACTGGAGTCTGAAGTTTTGGTCATATAAAATTAACAACATAATGGAGACAAATGCCATCTTCTTTGGGGTCCCAATGAGCTAAAACCTCCTACTGAAAACCCTAAATTGAGGCAAGGAGCCGAGCTGTTTTACCCTCCTGAAGTCCAGCACTCCAGCTCCATGCTCTAACATGAGTTTGTATCCCTAGGCTTGGTTTTTGCAAGAAAACAGAAATAAGCCACAGAAAAAAAGCAGCACGTTCCACCACCTGCCTGGAGACCTCTGGCCGATCTGCCCAACAGTGTTCACGCCTGCCTACGGGAGCGGGCAGCACCTGGGCAGGCAGGATCCAGCACGTTCTTCATCTGCTGAAGCCAAAGAGCATGAGAGATGGGAACCATGACACTGGGAGTTATATTCGAGGGTTTTATTAGTTGTTCTTCTGCAGAATCAAAATATTTAGCAGATTACTTGAAAGATTGCTCAAGACTGCTGATATTTTATGTATTTAGAACTTGAACAATGTACAATGTAATACTTTGAACTATCAAAACCAATCCCAAACCTGATTTCTAGTACTCGATGTTCCTATGTAGTTCTATAGCAGTGTGAAAAATGGAACTAATGCAGTGAGTATATTTGTTTTAAAGAAAGTGCCTGAAAGAAACCTCCTGCACCACACTGAGTATTATTTAAAACAAAAAGATAATTGATTTCCTAGCAGGGCATTGTCTTAAATATCCTACAAGCCTGGGGGATTAAGAATACTGAGCCGCCGCTCTCTGCCTTCAGGTTCAAGAACAAACTCAAGTTCCAGGTCCACGTAGAGTTCACAGCTTACCTGTTTCAAGAGAACTTACACACCACTCGGCATTGGACGCTCATGTCTGGCAGAAGTGTTGTATGCATGGGTGGAAAAAAAAACACACAAGAGGAACAGCTTCTCTCTTTATGCATAGCGACAATTTCTGAACCAGTGTTTTACTAAGTTACAGACTAACTTTCAACCAAAAAATTGCACTAATGGTCAAATTTAACCAGTTAATCTGGACTGTGCCACAGTCAAGTAATTCAGTACAAGCAGACACCATGAAAGCAGCTTCAAAGAACCAAAGCATCCTAGTTTCATAACCAACTTAGTATTCTTCTGTCCAACTCCAGTGCAACAGTGAGGGGGGGAAACCACTCCTGTCTCTACCTATATACAATGTAGAGTAGAGGCTGGGCAGTCTAAACTCTCCGTGGCCAAGCTAGAAAAAAGGAAACTTAGGAAAGGACACTTTAAAAAATTAATTTAAGATAGAAAGTTGGCTCTCAGTGGAAAGAGAAATGCTGGAGTGATGCACACGGGTGGGCTTGCTCAGTCACTCTCTTGTGTATGCAAAAAGCTGGACTCCTTGCAGAGAGCAAGTCACACTGGATGTGAAGGTGGCGGGGCCGGTCCTGCTCTGTTGCACGCTGAGAATCCAAGAATGTGTTTTCAGCTGGCTCCTGCACGGGCCATTAGATCTTCCAAAGCGTTGTGTTGGTCATTGTTATGTAATAATAAGACCTCCTTAATGTCTTTCAGTTCAAAGCCCATTTCTTTAAATTGACTCATTAGTTGGAGAAGTTCTGTGATCTGAAAGACACAGACAGTCCATTATTTGCAAGAGAAAAGAGGATCAGTGCTTGGTGGCAGTTTAGCACAGAGCCAGTCTTCAGCAACTGGGCACCCCACAGGGTGGATTCCTCCTCCCCAAGTACAGCCTGTTCCAGCTGCATTTGGAGAAAGTCCACTCACACCAGAGCCGGCACAGCTCTGGATGCAGCAGACCTCGAAGCCTCACCTTCAATCCCCTGTGTTTGCAGCCCTGCATTTCCAAAATCCTCTTCAGCAAGGGCACCAAAGCTCAGGCTGTGGGGGTGTCCCTCTCCCAGCAGGCAATTTATCAGCCTGGCCCAATTTGAGCTCCCAAAAATGCTGATCAACAACACCCTGCTCCCCCAACCAGCAGCTCCTGCTGCATGTGAATATTTTTTAAGTTACTTCAACTTCGGGAACAGTACAGTGGCCCTTGTCATCAATTGGCTCTTCGGATCTAGGGCAAACTTGGGGGATTAGCACAAACCCTACTGAACACACTGTGTATGATACTAGTGACATCAATCACAAATACTCCCTGAGCTTTGAAAAAAATAAAGTGACAAGAAGTGAACCAGCTGATCAGACTTTTATGAACCTTCTGCCATTTACAGGGCCTCCACTCCAGTGGAAAGAAAAACCCCAAAACTAGCAAGCAGGTTGAAATGGGCAATCAGGAAATTAGCCATTTCCAATTTTGGGGTTAAGCCAGTAGCAAATGTGTTTCCTCAACTCAGACACTTCTCCTGTCTTCACACTGTTGTACCTCTGCAAGCTCATCACTAAGCCCACAAAAGGCAGAAAAGTGTATGTGTGTCCAGGGTGTTGGGCTGCACCTCTAAAAATTTCACGTAACTTGGGACATACATAACTGCTGTCCTCTGCCCTGGCCACCCACTCCTGCCTCTGTACCTTTGGTGCTGGTAAAGCACCCAGACAACGAACCAGACCCCAAAAACTGTATTTTCCAACTTCTTCCAGAGCAGGGTATAACCCAATTTGCTGAGCAGCCAGGCAGATGCGTTTGTAAGAAAATTCTCGGCCAGGGCAAGCTGGCAGGGTTTGAAAGATAATTTGCTGCTTCTGAAATTCACTGTCTCTGTACCAAGCACCTCACCCACAAGAGAACTCTGAGTTCAAAACATTACAATCAGAATAAGCAGGTTCTTTAAAAAAAAAAAACTGTGCCCATAAAAATGCATGCAAGTGAGAGTAGTAAAACAATGCAGTAGAATTCTAATGCTTTAACACATATTTGCTTTATCACTGCAAAGATGTCCTTTGGCAGTCTGTTTTTGTAAACAAAGCAGCACTACCATGAAAGCCAGAAGTAAATCAGCCAGAGGAACTGCTGCTGGAATTCCACATCACGGCCCACTCTCTCTTTTCCTTGGCACTCACCTTCTCCTCTGAACACTGGTGCATTTCCAAAGCTGCTTCAACAAGAAGTGGATCAAAGCCCTTCTCACAAAGCTGTCCATGTGCAAACAGGTAATCTAAAACCTGTAGGGAATGAAGAAAAAAAACCTAAGTTTGGAGAGCGGCATTTGCAGCAAGTGGTTGAACACCATCTCTGTACGCAGAGGGGCTGAGCACGACTCTACCCCAGGCTTCACCAGGGACCAAGATAAAGTCCTTCCTAGTAGGGTTGAGATGCTCTTTATGCCAGCGCTTGTTCTGAGAAAACAGACAAGCCCTTCTGACCTCCTGTGCTCTCCCACCAGCTCTGAACCTCACCTTCCACTCTAGTCAAAACAGTCTCAGAAGCCTATCTTTAGCCTTCCATGCCTGATCACTGAGCAGAAGGCAGAAGTTTAATTGTGCTTTTTATACTACAAGTTTTAAAAATGAAACTGTAGGTCCAGCAGTCAAGATGTGTCAGCTTTTAGCTTCCTCTCAAATAGCTGCAAGAGATGATGCAATCTGAAAGCAGTCAGCCTTTTAAGATCAACACAGCACACTGGTGCGCAACCTGTGAATCCCAGCTCACACGCCCAGAAACCACTGCCAAATTTCTTATCTGTCCTCAGCTTTGAGAGGTACGGGGAAGGGTCAGATAGGTAATGCTAGGAAGGCAGAAGAACACAGCCTGCAAAACCAGCAGGATTTAAAACTGCCCTCTTAAGGGACATTTTTACCATTTGATTCTACAGTTCACTCCAGCACACAGCTTAAACCGCTCTCAATGTGTAGGCAGCAGGTAAGCAGATGGGGTCCACAAGCAGAAGCCACTGGGACACTCCTCCTCAGGCACAGTCGCACCAGACGATGCTCTGTGCAGCACACAGCCTGCTTCGGCTCAGCACAGAAAGCTTGGCCACGCTCTCCCCAGTTTAAAATGTTTGTTTGAAGTGGATCCAAGACCCAGAGCCACCCTCCACCCTGCAGCGCTTTATGCTCTGTGACCTGGTTTTAGCAAGCCTTTGAGGCAACACATGAGGCAGGAAGCACCACAACCAGAGCCCACAAAAGAAAGTCGGTCAGTGGTGCCTTGCAAGAGCCTTGCAGGGCTGTCGTAAGCCTGCAGGGGCCAATCCCTCTGCAAGGAGAGACATCAGCATCATAACCCCTTGTGCTCAGAACAAGGGAAGTTGTCTGTTTATCACACGGCACTAAGCATGGCATACAGCCACACTAGGCTTCCTTCAGATAGTTTTGTGGCTCCTGGGAAGACCCAGTATCTCCCTCAGATTCACCTGGAGCTAAGGGCCCACACCAAGCTCAGCACAGTTCTGGCCCAGCACCTGCAGGTGTGCCTGACTCAAGCAGTCTCTCATCAGAAACAGGGACAGACACTCTTTTATTTGGTTTTAGGAGCCTTTACTGCCAGATGACAACTTCTCCAATGGTCAATACTGCAGCGGCTACAGGCTGCAACCCCCATTAGAATGAAAGTATTTCCCCCTCTCCGTTTGGCAAACCCAAAGTTGCTCCCCAGCAGAGTCAGCATCAAATCAAGGGCTTCTTTCCGGTTGCACAAGCTCTTACCTGGTCTATGTTCTGTCCCTTCTTCTTCATGGCTTTCAGGACGTTCTCAGGCGAGTACCCCATGTTGACGACCGTCTCTACGCACTGCCTCTCGCTAGCGGAGAGGGCCTGCTGCAGCTCAGGACCGGGGCCACCCGACCGCTTTATGCAGCTGGTGTTATTGGGCACTTTAGACACTGGGAAATTTTGGTGCGTTACCTAAAGGGGAAAACCCAGAGGCTGTGGTGATGGTCATCTTCTGCATCCCCGCATCCTGCTTCTGGCTAGTGCAGAACCAGGATACTCCAACGTAATTAATCCAAGAGGCTTTCTAGACTGTCCCTGGGAAGTTACTCGCTGTTAGGATGAAACCAAGCAGCGCACATAGTCTGACTCCCACCATACTCTTTTTACCCTCAAAACAACAATCAGCAACCCAGATACCTCGCAATATACCCTCTCCTACCAGTGGGCCCAAACCTTTCAATACCCAGCCTTTGCAACAGTGGAGATCCATATGATACAGCCAAACCCTGTACCTCAAGAGGAAGCACAGAGATTGCTTCCTTCACTCCAAGTTTACTCATCACCTGTGATTTTTTGTACTCAAAGGAACACTACTTCTGGAGATTTTCAGAAACACAATCCAGTGCAACTTACCACAGGGAGTTCTGTTTCCTTGTAGTCTGGGTGTACCTGTTGGTCAACACATGACTAAGATGACTATAAACATTATGCACCACTGAGCACAATTTGCTACAGATGGGGGAGAAGGGTTTTATGGGAGAGATCTGGGAATAAGTCTACCATACAGGGAGACTTGTGGTCTGATCAGGCTTCCACATGCGAGATGCAGACATTACGCAGTTGTGTGTAGCTATAGAATAGCCTTCACAAGGATCATTTCTTCTCCCAGCACTCTACAAACAGAAGGGTGCGTCCCCCCCATAATTGTAAGCTTGTTTATTCTGTCACTGTAATGGCAGTTCATACAGCTCAATGTAACACACTGGCTCCTTTTCAGCTCTTGGTTGTGCTACGCAGCCTAAGAACACTCATAATTTTGAAGTCATTGGTTAGAGACTTTTTGACCATGAGAAAGGGTAAGAGAAACATATAACCCTTTTTGACTCTCAAAGCACTGCATTTCATACGCCATATATGAGCAATGTGTCACACTGGGTAAAAAGAACATGTGATTCTTCTGCCAAAACCCAACACTTGGTCCCATTCCCAGTATCCCAGCAAGGCTGGTAACCTTCCCTGCTCTACACCCGCTCCATTTCTGCAGAACCGTGCTGCCAGAGGGCAGAACCAAGCCACTGCTTTATACCACTTTATACCCAAGATAACAGCAGTGCAAAGGCAGAACTTTGCCCCACCCAATCTGCACATTTCAATGCATTCATTTAAAGCCTTCCTGCATTTTAAATAGAATTAGAAAAGACCGCAAGAAATCATTGTTGACCAAGAGCCTCATTTTTTTGCATTTCTTAATACTTATTATGCCCACATAGATTGCTTGAAAGCTTGTCCACTTCTTTCAGAAAGGCCTTCTTTGGGCCCAAACTAAACAACAAAAAACTGTTTATGTAAAACCAATTCTGAGAAAACCAATTAGGATTTTGTTAAATTCCATTTATTTGCAAAAAAAACCCAAACCACCACGAAGCAAGTTTTGTTCCGCATTTCTGACCATTTTTGTCTCCAGGGTTAAGAATTTCTATTCTAGTAGACAAAGCCTGAGAAATCATACTCAGTCTGATGAACTGATTTACCCAAGAACCTCTCCCCGTGGTGGTAGAAGGGTTCAAAGCTCTTCACACACACCCTCTCCAGACACTTTGGCCAGAGAAAAAAGCACTAGAATACGGGATACACTGAAATGAGGGTCTGGAGTAGCCCTGAACTCAGATGGTTTTCAGATTGAAGGATGATGCTTCGTTATTGATGCTGCAGCCAGGAAAACCAAAACTGCTTCTGACACCAGAGATTCAAGAGCCTGGGAAAACCAGCTCCTCCTCCTCAATCTACTTGAGCTTGACAAACCTGAGCTTGTGGTCAGTGACTTCCAGCAGAGGAGGGAAACACCTGAAGGAATACCATGGGACAAAGCCAGGACTGGTCACTCAGTAGCCATGCTCCCTTACATCTCAAACTTGCACCTCAAAGCCCTTCAAGAGGTGCAGTGCTTTCAGTATGTGCTTGGACACTGTGCCTACTTTTAGGGACTTCGTACAGAGGCCAGGAGCCCTGCCTGCAGCTGGTGTGCCCATACACATCACACTGCTGCAGAGGTATATATTCTGAATGGTCCGACAGGAGTGCCCCGTTCTCTCCTGTGAACAGAGATTTCTCTAAATAAAATGCATCATACACTAATCAGGTGTTTGAAGAGTTTTGTTTAGTTCCAACTTGTCGTCTTCACTAGTCATTTGTCCCTCAGGCAATGCTGCAAAAAGCATACTAGCGAGCTTCAAACAAAGAGGACAGGGCACCACACAGGACAGAATCAGTGCAGCCTCAGAGAAATCACAGGTTTATTTCCACTCAAAAATTCCTAGATCCAATTCACTGGTAAAGCATAAATTCCAGTGGTAGCTTCAAATCCAAAGTTATAATTTCTAGCCTTGTGAGAAAAAAAAGTATTTAAAAATCACTGTGGAATACACTGGGACATGTAATTGTCCTGAGGCTTCCTAAAAAGGACAGGTCTATTCTTGTGTAACCTTGCAGAAGAGGGACACGAGCCTTCTGCTCGCAGCCACAGGGATGACCGTGACTCCCTTCTATCTTTCATACTCTGAGGATTATTGTTACATCTACTTCAATACTTTTGTTACATATACTTCAATTTCTTGCAGCTCAGCTGTCATCTTGCAGCCATTAGGACTATATTGTGGAAACATGAAACAAGTATAGTCTGAAGTCTTGGAATTTAAACAGGAAGAACTAGTTCTGTTGGCATACCTATTCCTTGATTTGCTACTTCCAAAGCAGAAACAGTTTCAAATGAAAATTTTTATTACTTCTGTTAGTAAGTCTATTTTTTTATTTATCTGTTTATCAGTTTATCTTCCCTTAAAGCATTCTCAAGACTACAACTTCCCTCTTGATCTTTAGTAAATTTTAATCCAGCATAGAGATTTGAATAGTTAGAGTGAAAGTTTTGCCACCTGAATGTCCATCTATGTAGTTGTAAGGGACCTTTCATGTTAATCCCTAAAGATGTGTCATGCGTCACACTTTGAGGTTTCACCTCTGAGCTACACATGATCATACATTCACCTCTCAAACCTGTGATGTGTCTCAGTGAGCAGCTGCTCAGCACATTGCTGCTTCTGACAAAGTTCACTGCATTAATTTTGTTCTAGTGGTCAATAACCAGCTGTTCTGCTGTGCTCTAATGATTACACCAGTTGCCAGAATACTATATTTTGCAACTAATCGTGCATTTACCTAAGTCTGAAACGAGGTGAAAGAACAGTGGGAGAGCAGCAATATCACTTGTTTCAAAGAACATGGTATCACACAAAAATCTATAATATGCCAGTAAGACCACAGAACCACTTCTATTGGACAGAAGAAACCAGATTATTTAAGCAGCAGCTAGAGGATTTGACTAGATGTATAGCTTTCACTGGGCTTCACAAGTACTAGTGTCCAGATCTCAGGTTCTTGGGGAAAAAAAACCCCACAAGCTCACTCAAATTTCTGCTCTTATTCACAAAGAGACAAGGACAGCAGCTGGTGTGAAGTTAAGTGTCCTCAAAGTAGTTTTAGAACTTGCTACAAGTTTGAGGAAAAGACAAAGCACCAAACTCCTGTCTCAGAGACATACGGCCAACAACTATCACATTAGCAATCTGAGACAACATTCAAGATTGGTTTTGGTATCTACCAACCAAACCTCCACCCTCCTTCACAAGGAAGAGGGTAAATATCAGATTTCAGAGAACCATAATTTTCTTCTTCTTAAAGATTAGATTTTAAAAGGATCTTAGGAATAAAGTTGTTTAAAAAATGGCACTTCTTTCACAGCCGGTCAACTGCAAACACTTTTTTCTTTCCTGAATGAAATGGCACAAGTGCCTTTTTTAATCTATTGTAGCTTCTGTTCCTTGAAAAGCCTGCATTTCCCATGATTTCCATGAAATAAGCAAGCTGAGGAACAAATCTAGAAGCGATTTAACCTAAAACCTAATAGCGCTTCAGAATCTGATGTATCTCAGTTGGTAAGACAATAGAGGACCAACAACACCTTACATACTGAGCTCAAAGGTGTGCAACTACAAACAAGAGCTGAAAAGCCGAAAGAAAAGTCACCAGAATTGGTCTAAAAATATCATATCTTGGGGAGACCTGCAGAGTAATAACCTGAGGTTCAGAACTGCCAGCATGAAGACCTGTTGGACTGATCAATTTGCCATGTAAATTACGAGGATTTACACATCACCCCCATTAAATGAACCTAAAACGAAAGCCACAGGACATTTTAGAAGCAACATTTGCTTCCGCACCTCCACATCTCCCCAGCAACCCCGATTCTAATCCACTGCATGTTTACCGTAGTTGCTGTGCTTTGAGATGACTCTTCGTCTGTACAAACTGTCGACACAGCCAGGGAAGGCAGCCTGGATGACGAGGATAACGTTGATGTCTCCATGCCACTGTCCTCATTTAGAGCGGAAAGACCAACCATATGGTGTCCATTCAGTTCACTAGCTTTACTCTGAGCACAGGTCTGCAAAGAGCTGAGCAAAGTGCCATTGCGTAGGCAGGTAGTGCTGTGGAAAGTGCTCGTGAGCTTTGATGATTTTTGATCACTGTCATCGGAGTCAAGTTTAGGAAAGGACAGGGATTTGATATTGCTCACTGAAGTGATTGGGGACAGGGACACTTTGGAAGACAAGGACATCTTTTCACAGTTTCCCAACTGCGGTAAAGTAATAAAGCCATTGGGCTTGTGAAGGGGCTTGAAGTCCAACGTGGCCCTTTCGATGGATGCCAGAACTTCCTCATCTTGCAACACAGACTCAGACCCTCCTTTGGGCAAAGTATTATCTAACAGCTGGGCAACAATTGGCCCAGTAGTACCAACATGAATTTCAAGAATATTCTTTAATTCCTCCTTATCATCAATAGTTTTTAATTCCAGTTTGTCAAATGGGTCTTCTTCACATTCAAAATCAGCTGGGTTGAAATCTGCTTTTGGACGAGGTGGACTGAGAACCTTCTGCTTCACTGCGCTGCTGTTGGCTGGCGTGGGAGTAAGAATACTATTGTGCTGCAGGCTAGCGAGGATGGGGTTAATGGGAGGAGGCATGGCCTCAGGGCAAGGTCCCTCCGAGAACCCCATTTGGTTGCTGTCCTCTGGAGCTGCTTTTGAGTTCACTAGTGCTTCTTCTGCTTTGCGTTCAGCTTCTCTCTGGGCAGCTTGAATTTTTTTGATATCTTCAGCCCACTCGATTGTTTTCTTCTCCAGTGAGAAGTCATACTGACAGGGGGTAGGAGGGGAAAGGAGAGGGAAAAAAAAAGATAAATTGTAAGGAACATAGCTGCTACTTCTAACAGCAACGTAAGTAACACAGAGTAAGAGCTACATGAATTATCATGAACAGGCCATCATTTTTTTCACAGCACCTCTTTTAACCTACAGATTGGCAAAGCTAGAAGACACAAGAAGTACTTAATTTTGCCTCTAGCAGCAAAATTTGTCTAAAGTTTGGATTAGAATATCATCTTTTGTCTCCTTCCTACATTTAGTTTTGCTTTGGAGCAAGGTCAGTTTCACAGTCATCCCACCCTCCCCCCTGCCCAAAGGGCAACAGATGTAGCAAGGAGAAGTCTAATTGGTTATCAGATGGACAATCATATCCAGGTCTAGCACCAATGATCTACCCCCCTGTCCACAAGTTGCACAAGTCATTCAAGACTATGGCAGACGATTTGTGCATCCAAAGACCAAAACGATATTACTTAGTTCCCCCAAAAAGATTCTTAAGGGATTGAATATTAGAGTTTTACACCCATTGGTTTAAGAAGTATTGGTATTCTTACTCCAGTGCCAATGGCTCACCAGCCAAAGGGGATATCCTTGCTACACCAATGGTAACTACCAGTTGCAGATGATTAGAGGGTGGGAGCACCTCTCCCATGAAGACAGGCTGAGAGAGTTGCGGTTGTTCAGCCTGGAGAAGAGAAGGCTCCAGCGAGACCTTATAGCCCCTTCCAGTCCCTAAAGGGGCCTACAGGAAAGATGGGGAGGGACTTTTCACAAGGGCATGTAGTGATAGGATGAGGGATAATGGCTTCAAACTGGAAGATGGTAGATTTAGATTGGAAATCAGGAAGAACTTCTTTCCTGTGAGGGTGGTGAGGCACAGGAACAGGTTGCCCAGAGAAGCTGTGGATGCCCCATCTCTGGAACTGTTCAAGGCCAGGCTGGATGGTGCTTTGAGCAGCCTGGTCAGTGGGAGGTGTCCCTGCCCATGGCAGGGGGCTTGGAACTCGATGAGCTTTTAAGGTCCCTTCCAATCTAAACCATTCTATGATTTTTTAATATAAAAAAAGGGGGGTATTTATATAAAAATATATGGCTTTTTCTTCATCCCACTATTACGGTCATAGAAATACTTGTTACCTTCTAACAAGATACTGCAAGTATGCCATAGCATGGGCTTATCAGTTCTAACCCTTTTTCCTCTTAAAAATGCGACTCAAATTTAATCAGGGTAACATTTAGATGTGTAACTTACACAAAAACATTGTACTTTTTTGAAGTAGAGACGCTAAAAGAAATGCTATTAGGCTTTTTAAAGTGATAAGTAAAAACTTTTTGCATGGGCTATCGTATTTTTGTCTTCTTATTATACATTCTAACAGATCTTCTGCAACTACTGCCTGACACTACAGGATGGATAAGACTAACATTTGAACATGTGTGCAAACTATGACTACTTGCAATTTACAGCACCACATGTCGAGGGCCAGGGGTGAGGGGGAAAGAGTGGAAAAGCAAAACACACCACTTACCTGGGCTTCTCTGACAAGCTGAGAAGAATCAGGCAGACAGAAACCAATGGGTAATCCAACTTTCGCTGGGGTTTTGAATTTGTCTCCTATCTTAAATGGGACATCATCAAGATAACTGAAAGGCCCTAAGATCAAAAGCAGAAAATGTATCAAAAAACACTTACGAGTTCAATGCATTCAATTAAGACTCACATTTCTGTATTTAGGAGCTATTTTACCTCTGCTGTCCCAACTACATGAGATGGCTCAATACAAAGGAAGTTGCTTAATCAGAAACACACTGAATCTGGACTTTATTGCATCAGCTTTGGCGTTTGGGGTTTTTTTTAAGTGTTCTAGCCCATAACTATTAAGAAAAACCCACAACATAGCAATAGAACAATTGAACAGATTCTGAAGTCCATGTACCTAACATCTTAGCTTCCCTTGTGACAAGACTATGCCTACACAACTGGAAGCTGAAGCTCTGCTGAACACTGTACTCTGTTATGTCTCTATAAAAAAATCCATCACTTTTTGTCATATTCAAAACAGGCTTTAAAATGACCCAGCTTTATAGCAGCTAAGACAAACTAAAATCCAGGTTTTGGCATACAAGTAGGAAGTAACTTCTGGGCAGAAGTGATCACAAGGACAAAGTGGCCCAAAGTCTAGACACTCCACTTTAACCAAAACACAATGAAGCAGCTCAAGATTACTTAGCATAGCAATTCTGATTTTTTAAATGAGGCAGTCTAACTTAATCAGCTGCCTGATTTCTGATCACTCCAATGAGAGGCCTGAAACTTATTTCATGGTCCTCCATCTGTATTTCATATCTGTCACTTACATGTGACATTTTAAAAGTGTTTTAGGATGAAACTTTCTTCAAGCATCCTGCAAACTCATGAGGCAGAATCACTTAGAGCTCAACTACCTCCAAGAAGCCAGACAACAGGTTTTTTTCCTTGAGCTGCTGTGAACAAGTAAAACCCACCATATAAATTGCACTGTTTCTCAGTTAACTGAAAGGGGTCTCTTGGATCACTGGTCAAGCTTTTGGAATTACAGGCAAGGTTTCTGGCTGTGTATAACAATCTGAACTGTTCCTCTAGCACTGATTTGTAACTTTTCTTTGAGTGTTGCAGATCCAAAAAGACAGTAGTGGCAACATCTAAGATGGTGTTCAGTGACTAACCTCTTGCTCATCGAGCTGTGACTGGACACTTATCTCACTCTTTTTCATACTCAGATGACAGTTTAAGTACTGTTTTTGTTCCTTCACCGTTGACTCATCTACAACAAGGCAGCCACTGGCTCCAAAAGGATAAGCAGCTTTTGAAAACAGGAACATCCTGTTAATTTGGAGTTAAATGTTTACATGCTGTCATCACCCCAGCTCTCATACTACGCACCACGCTGGCTGGTCCCAGAGTCCTGTTCGGACACAGGTGGTATTTCCTCCAGCTTGAAAACCATCATGCTGAATAACCTACATCCCACCCGCACCACCAGCATGAAAAAATGCTCCAAGGAGAATATAATAGTATTTTCACTGATCCTCACTGAGAAGCACAAAGTGAAGTATTACACAGTACAGCACCCAGTTGGCACCTCACTGGCCACTAACACCACTACTTGCAACACAGCATCCAAATGCTATTTGAGCTGGCAATTTGAGAACATGGATATGCCAAAGTGGTTGCTTATGCAGGAATAGCAACTGTGGCAGTCTTTGCATTGAAAGTGGTAAATCATGGCAAGGTCAGAGACAAAACAGATCTCCCAACTGCCCAAAGTCCAGCGTGTCTGCTGCTACGATGCCCGGCTTAGTCCCACTGGCACAAGTCCTGCTTTAAGCAGGATGATCCAAGCAAAGCAGGATTACCTCTCTGCACCGATCTCACAGCCCAAATTGCTCAGTCTGTAAATACTGGTCTTATTAGACCTATTGACACAGTAAGTGGTACACACCTCCCCTCGCACAGCTAGCCACCTCTGCCTGAAATAGATACCAGCCACAGAGGTTACAAGCACACAACTGTGGTATTTACACAGAAACACTCTTGGTCCTGGTGATGTAAAAAAAACCTAAGCACACCTAGACTAGATGGGCTGCACTCACAACTGCCAGTTTAACCTCAGCAGCTTGACTAAGGAATAAAAACCTTCTAGTTTCTTCCCAGTACACTGATTTTTTAAATAATGACCATTGCTATAACCTCATCTTGAACGTAGTTCTTCCTCAAAACCTGCAAGCACACATTAAGAAACACATCAAGTGTATTAGAACATTTGATGGTAAAAAGCCTTTCTGAAGCAAAACACTGATGCACATAGTATTTACTTTGTTCCAGCCCAGTTAAAACAGTACTGATCTAGTGAAGTTACAATCTCAACCAGAAAGCCAAGAATCCTTTTTTTGTAAATGGATGACTCTTCTGCCTGGACTCACTGATGGCTAAGGGTGCAAATTGTTTTAAACAGCAAAGTTTAAAGCAATAAGCAAAACTGACATATAGAAAAGTATTACGCAAGGCACTGTTTCAACAGACACATGTTCAAGTGACACAATTAAAGGTATTTTTGAACTGTTATTTAATATGGCTGCTAGCCACTTCATCGTTTAGGCAGTTAAAGCATATTGAGGAAGTCCTGAAAAAACACGTACCTGTCAGTCTGATCTCTGACACTGCACACTATATGATGTTCCTGGACCAAGGAACTACTATGAGAGTAAGATTTCTCTCTGCTTTAGTGTAATGCAGAAATCACTGGCCAACTCACAGAAGTGTCCTCCAGTTTGGTAGCAACATGGAAACATTTCAGATAAAGCCGGTTACTGGTTATGAATGGGGAACAGTTTTGAAACCAAATGGAACTTCGGTTTTGTGGTCACAGAAACCACACTTACGTGATTTTCTGAAATTGGGAGTTAAAAGCTTTCAAGTCGTACAGTGACAATACAACAGCAACACTAACATACTGCACTTGGTATAACCCACACTTTTTGCGCAACAGATGAGACACATTTCTAGATGCCACTAATTACTAGAACTTGAACTTCCAGTTATTCAAATGACAGAAGAGCATTTGGTTACATGATTAGACATTGTTACAGGTGTATGCTAGGAATACGCTTCAAGACAGGAAATGAGTTCCTTTCTCTCCATTTATATGTTCCCATCTTCATCTCCACTTGAAGATGGTCCTGAGCAACCTGCTCTAGGTGGCCCTGCTTGAGCAGGGGGTTTGGACATGACGATCTCCAGAGGTGCCTTCCAACCTCAACCATTCTGTGATTCTACAACAGTCCTCTAACCTCCAAAAAGCAGTTCAAAAAATAAGTACAAAAGATGCAGCGACATAGTTGATCAATTTCATCAGCCTGCCAAAGACACTAAGCCAAAGGTAGCTGTTGGGCTAGATGCTTTACAGTAAGCCAAAATTCACTCAGTGGGATTAACTCTTAACAACCCCAAAGACTGAAACAATTACCCTGTTAATTTCTTAAGACATAATAAGTCAAGGAAGTTACTCCACTACTCCTCAGAAACAGTACGGTAACAGTGTTGCCGGTATCGGTATGAACAGAGGGTACGAAGAGGGTAGACACCAGCCAGCTTACAGCATTCTGATATTACTTTGCGACCAGAATCATATTCCAACACACCGTACTGTTTTGAGACATATTTAAGACAGGTTGAACTCTAGCCCCAAGCCGTGTCTTTGCTAGTCTGGTTTAGTAAGCAGAAGAGAAAAATAAAAAAAGAGTCATAATAGAGACCATTCAGCGATAAAAGAGCAACTGCTGAAGAGCTGGCAGCTATCTAATAAATTATCTTGCAGCACTGGACCACAGCAACAGAGACCATCTAAAAATTAAGTTTTGATAGACCATTTTTATTAAGCCTCAAGCATATATTTAAGTGAGGCACTTCTTATTCTATACTTCAACTTTACACTTCTAAGACTGAATAAAAAGCTCAAGGAAAAACGCAATTCCCCAGGACCCTTTTATCTGAAAGGCTATCCAGCAAGATCAAGGCTGAGTTTCTGAAAGCAGAAGTTTCTATAGCACGAAAAATCATGTTAGAAATTTCAAATTAATCTCCCAGTGCTGCCTTGACTGATTACTGATTTGGTTAAGCTATATTACATACCACAAACTGAACTTTAACATTCCACAGAAATATTAATCCTCGCAACTTACATCCCATTTTCTAAAAGATAGGCACATATACAGGCAAGTAATTTTAATGATAAGAATTATCTGCATGACCCTACACATCTCAAATATGGAAGATATTCTCTTCTTCACTTGCCTGCTGAACCAGATTAGATCAATTTAGAAAAAAAATTCATTGCTGAGCAAAAAGCAAATATAGCTAAATGATATATTAAAAGCTTCACTTTCAATACAGCTTCTCACACGACTGCCATATAAAGTCAGTCCATATAAAGACACAGACCCAATGTCTACTTCAGCAAACATTCAATCAGTATCATAACTGCAGTTCAGCTTTGATTTTGAAGGGGAGGGTGGGGGAAGAAGAAGGTATTATTCTGCCATAAAGGAGCAGGGAGGAGTCACAGAGTGACTTTTGGTTCAACCAGAGAACAGGCACAGCATCAGCAAGCAGCTATGCAATAAGGAAGCCAAATCACTTCACTCCTAACAAAAAAAACTGCTCAGAGGCTAAACAGATCAGTCTCTATGGACTGTCTAGGCTGGGACATTAGTCAGCAGCAATAGTAGGATTCATGCGGTTGAAAAGACAAGGATGCCAAATTTTGCTTACCATGAGAATCGGATCCCAACTTCTTAGAAGCCATTTAGAACCTGAAAAACATGTTAGAACAGCTTTAACAACTTCATACATGTAGCATACCATAAGTCTATGCAGTTCTACAGAGTTTTATCTCTAGATTATGGGACACATTTCAGATACCTGCTGGTTATCCTGTTCCCAAGGCAGATAAGCAAACTTATTTTATAGCTCTGAGAGCTCACAGAGCACACATATAACTTAGATCAGGGTCTGACAATCTAAATAGCAAAATGAAGAATAAAAAAAAAACCAGCCAAGAAGCAGCCAGGTTGATCAGGAAGGCAGAGCTCCAGATCACTAATCTGACTAATCTGATAGCCTTCTATGATGGCATGACTGGATGGATAGATGAGGGGAGGGCGGTAGATATGGTCTACCTTGACTTCAGCAAGGCGTTCAACATGGTCTCCCACAGCATCTTCATAGGGAAGCTCAGGAAGAGTGGGTTAGATGAATGGACAGTAAGGTGGATAGAAAACTGGTTGAAAGACAGAGCTCAAAGGGTCATGATTAGGGGCACAGAGTCTAGTTGGAGGTCAGTGACAAGTGGTGTTCCCCAGGGGTCAGTACTGGGTCCAGTCCTCTTCAATATACTCATCAATGACCTGGATGAAGGCATAGAGAGTACCCTCCCCAAGTTCGCTGATGACACAAAGCTGGGGGGGGTGGCTGACACACCAGAAGACTGTGCCGCCATACAGAGAGACCTTGACAGGCTGGAGAGTTGGGCAGACAGAAACCTTATGAAGTTCAATAAGGGCAAGTGTAGGGTGCCGCACCTGNGCATAGGGCTACAAAGATGATTAGGGGACTGGAACACCTCTCTTATGAAGAAAGGCTGAGGGATTTGGGTCTCTTCAGTCTGGAAAAAAGATGGCTGAGGGGGGACCTTATCAACACTTATAAATACTTAAAGGGTGGGTGTCAAGAGGATGGGGCCAGGCTCTTTTCAGTGGTACCCAGCGACAGGACAAGAGGTAATGGGCACAAAGTTGAGCATAGGAAGTTCCACCTAAACATGAGGAGGAACCTCTTTCCTTTGAGGGTGGCAGAGCACTGGCACAGGCTGCCCAGAGAGGTAGTGGAGTCTCCATCTCTGGAGACATTCAAAACCCGCCTGGACGCATTCCTGTGCAACCTGCTCTAAGGTGACCCTGCTCTGGCAGGGGGGTTGGACTTGATGATCTCCAGAGGTCCCTTCCAACCCTGTGATTCTACGATCACAGCACTCAGAGGCCGCCCTGTCCCAGCCCCATGGAACACACCCTGCCTCCCCTACCATTAAGAATAGCCCTTCCTCCTGGAAATACCACACTGATCCTCTTCAGTTTAATCCCTACTGCTCTAAAGGGGATACTATCACACTGGGTACCCAGTCTCTTAGCCACCATGGCACCTGTCTAGACACACCGGGTAATGCACAGATAATAATACAGGTATACAATAATCAATTCCATTAGGAAGATATTTTCAGACACATACAAGAAAGCAATGCTAACAATAGTCCTCATCCACTGCCCACAAAATTTTACTAACAACTTTTTAAATGTAGATGCAAATCCTACATGACCAAGATGTTAAACACACACAAGTGCCCTGTCAGCTTTTAACACAGAGCAGGCCTGTCCTGAGAAAAAGAGTTATTTAAGATAGAGTTAGCTGTCTAATTAGTTGTCAGCTAAAACCCTGCTGCAGGATGCTTACGGTGCGTTCAATAACACAGCTGGATCTTTTGCTAGATTAGAAGTACATCACAAGATCTTTCTCAAAACACCACAGCATAATTCTTCAAATAACTGGATTTGTTAATCCTTCTTTGATGACAAAGAATCAGCTGTCCTTTGTTTCTGAAGTCTTCCAGCTCAAACTGAAATGCCCAACAGTGAAAACATGAGGTTATCTGGTACACCCCCACCAGTAGCAGACAGCACTCAAAGCACAACTTGGAGAAATCTAACATTGACACCCACCACTCCTTAACTGAGGTCTTGCTCTTAGCTTCCCCGATTCCACCGTGGATTCCAACTGCAAATGTCACCTTAAAGGAAGTGTGTGATAAGGTGGAGGCTACACAGACAGCTTAGCTATTCCTCCTGGCAGCTGCTGACATGACTGAGGTCGGGAGGAGCCAGTTTCAAGTATTTCAAGTATTTTAGGAAAAGTACGTTTTGCTGTGCCAAGGTCCCTTTCAACGTTATGTTGACACCAACAGGTGAACCAGCCCTAGTGTTTAACAGGAATCCAACACACAGCTAAAGCCAAAGCTGTATGAAGATTATCTGGGTGCAACCAGACTTCATGAAATGCAGCAAGCAGACACTAGGCTATGAGGATGTGAGTCACGCTAGGCAACTCCAGGCGCACCTTGTACATAAAAGCTGTGTGTCATTCTGCTCAACGTTTGTCAGTTTCTTCTCAGCACATCTCACCTTCTCTCTCAACATTGGTGTTACATCCAAAACCACTCCATTGAGCCAAAGAACTGGTTTTGACACTAGCTGGCAATTGCTTCTCAGGAGCGAACAAAATACTGCGGCTTCAAAGATGGAAGAAAAAAGAAGGTGAAACAGTGCTGAGCCTGCCATCTCAGAAAGGCCATCAAGGGCAAAGCCACAAGACCATCTGATACAGTTGCATGTCAGCTACTAGAGCTCAATGGGCTTTACTGGTCCCAGTGCCACAGAGGAGGAGATCAGACTGCTGACTACAGCACATGAAATAGGCTGCACCCTTCAGACCTGGATCATAGTGTCAGACAAGCTGCTATGTGCCTAGTTCCTCCGCACGATAGTAGCAATTAAGATGTCAACTTGATTTGTTGTTATTGAAAAAGCCAGGCCACATGTGAAATCATAAAGTCTTCACATACCTCATCAGTCCTCTGTATGTCACCACAGACTGTGAGGCACCGCCTGCAACCATGTACTATGGCTGCCCACCATCCACTACTATTACAGCAGAGATGAACTAGGGACAAGGTCTCTACGCACTTCCATTAATTCTCCGAGTTTGTCTTTCTTCTAGTTACTACCTCAGACTGAAAAGCAAGCGCTCCTTTTCTAAAGGATTTAAAACCTCCTCACTTCAGCAACTCAACTGACAAGGAAGCTTTTCCATTGCAGCACCATCTATCTACAGGCCATACAGTTTATGCTGTCTACATCATTTACCACAAGCAGCTTGCTCCAGACTGTACCTACATAAAGGACAAAAATTCAAAGAGAATTTTTAGAATGATGATTTATATCGCCTGTGCAGCAGGCCGTTGAAAGGACATACTAAGTTTAACATCTCACACCCTGATCTTAAGTAACTGAACACTAAGTTACCAGGACACTATCAATTTGCTCCAGGCACATTAGGAGCAATGCATATGAATGACGCCGAACCAAAGACACATGTGTCTAGCATCCAGGGAGTTTCACAGTAGTATATCAATCTGGAGCTGCATAAAACCTGGATGTGTCCTCTGCATCAAAATACCCCACATAGGCAGTAAGTATCTTGCTTTTGTTGGCAGTCCTGTAGTAAAATCCTAGTGCAGACCAGGCACCTGCATTAACCTCAAGGTGCAGTGGGGAAAAATGATTCCTCTGCCATATCTAACACCTTATTTTAACTACAGAACTAGCTAAGGCACATCAGTAACAAGCTAACCATGAAATGGACCATTTCCAGAGAGACCGTCACACTTTAGATTCAGGCAGCATTTGAGTTTATACCACAGTAGCTCCTCTGATGCATTGTGAGTGTGCACTTATTAAGACACTACTGCTGCAGAAGGCACTGTCAGCAAACAGAATTGCTAAGCACTGCACACGGTAACACTAGAACAGGCTGCCAGCCACATTCCACCACCTCCTTTCCAAAGAGGGTTTAATTAGAATAGTGTCTTGTGACTAATCAGATTTGATAGGCTATTGAGACGACCGTGACAAGCATCTTTCTGCTGCTTTGGCCTGCTGGCTGGAAAAAAAAAAATTTGCAGCCAGTTATAAGGTTACTGATGTTGCTACTATGCTTCTGGGCATTATCTGAACTGTATTTGCCTAGTCAAAGCCATTATGCTGTGCAGTAAAGGTTTGCTTACCTTTGTTACCTCTCGTTTAGAAATTTAAAGGACTTGCTCCTAAAGCATCACTCCAAACCATCTAACACACGACTGCAGCCCTATCACTGTTGCCTTTGATCTCCAGACTCCAGAACAGGATGGTGAAGGGCATCTGTGGGAACAGCACACGTGGACACAGACTATGGTCCACTGCTTTACTGCACATTCTATACTGGCAAGGAACATACTCTGTACTGCATGTAAACCTTTTCAAGACCTTTCTTGGGCTAGGGAAGCAAGTTAGTTGCATAGCACTACAAGGTTTTCTTACAGCCACCTAAAAGCTGTATTCTATAAATGTAGCCCTCTTAGCCCCAGTCCCTCATTCTTGGTTCTGCCTAACCCCTTGAAGAGAAGATCAGGGCTACAAGCGCCTAAAAGTTATAAGCAATTTTAAGATCAGCAGCTACTAAAGCTACTCTTCCCTTCCTGTCTGTATGTTCATTTTTCACTTAGTAACACTGAGGCAATATGGCAACATTCTTAAAACCATCCAGAGGAACAGGGTATAGCAGAGCCCAGGATGAAGGCAGAGGACCTCAGACCAATGACAGAGGGGATGGGGGGACTGGGAAACAACCACAACAACACAAAAAACCCCACAAAGATGCAGTAACAGAGAACTGACAAGACAAAACTGATGGCAGAAACAACAGGCAAAGACAGATAGATGACAAGTTGGAAAGGCTTGAAGGGACAGCATAGAGATGACCAAGACAGTCCACAGCCACCCGAGTGACTACTTCGCTGTGCTGACAGACGATAAGGAGAATGCTGAGAAGTGTGACTTGGTGCAGTCAAGCCATATCAAAGGGACAGTCTCATGAACAGATGAGAAAAAAATTTACTACCAAGAGTGACTCCCGGGGAGCTGCTGGGAAGTTGGGGTGTTTTTTATCTCCATGTTCCTTCTACTGGTGTTTTCCCTCAAGTTTGTATTTACATTCCTTTTCTTCTGAAAGAGCTCTGACTTGTCAAGTTGGAAGCATCCTACCACTAACGGTACCTGGAACAGCTTTCTCAGTGATAACTCAAGCCAATTTAACTATTTGTCAAGAAGAAATGGACTCTTGCTGCTATATCTCTCATTTTGGGGTGCAAGTATGTCTAGATTCCGGACCACATAAATCCTCTGATGTAATTCCCATCTAAGACTCAGATAAATGAGAAATGTACTTATTATGGGCCTGAGAAAACCAAAATGCCTCAAGTTATCAGCCATAATCAGATCGGCAGATCCATGATTTTCAGAGGAAAGAGATCTGATCTTGCAGCTTCCATTTTGCCTGCTAATACACCTTCTGTAGCCAAACATTACTGAAGATGCATCCATTCACTCTGAAAACCACCAAAACACAAAAAAACTTCAAAAGAAAAGATCTTTTTTTTCTCCTTATATTACATTTATGAACTACTACTGATTTTGCACTGAGAAACAGTGAAAAGCAGTTTGATTCAAGTGATTGATTTCTAACGCATCACAAGTATTCCAGATTTAGACAATGGTTTAAGTTTTTGCTATAACTACTCATTTCAGTGCAAGCGACAGGCTATAACCAACAGGAGGATTCCTTATATAGCCTCATACAACAAAAACAGAAGTAGATAGTGCCAGTTGCTAAGATAAAACAAAAGTTAAGATTCTCATATCAAAGCTTCCCACCTATGTAACGGTTCAATCATTGCTACGCAACTGAGATCTTACACAGACTGACAGTAAAAAGCTGATCACAGAAGTTTACTACAGTACAAAACAGATTCCACTTTCATTTACCGCAGTCTCCAAATAGATGACATCACCCCAAAATCTGCAGAAAATGCTTCAGCTTTGTACCTCTAACAGTACTGCAAACAATGAGCACAGTCAGCTGCATGGAGGTACTCCCCCTTCACAAAGCACAATCATGTTGAGCCACTGATAACAGCTCTTTGGATAAAGTAATTGTAAAACTAGATTTGACATGTCACAACTATACGCCCTGCAGGAGGAAAAAAAAGGGAAAAAAAGAAAAAGCATCACTTTCACTAGTCTTAACAGAAAAAAAAATTTAAGTATATCTACAGTAATTCCTTTTAAGTGCTAGTGCAATCCAGGAGATAAGGTGTACTAAGGTTCTTGGCCTATTTTAAGTTCAATAAGAACAAACCAAACACTCCTTGAAGCAAATATGGGTGTGCAGTTTCCATTCAATTTTCAATGGCCACTGGTTAAAACAAATCTAATGACATGTCTTCATCTCATGGGATGTAAGTACAAGGGGCCAGCCTGCATTCAAATGCAGAGTAGGGATTACACTGCCAATGGGAGGTGGAAGGATGAGATATCTCTGCTGCATACATACCCCACGGATCAACAATCCAAGCAACTGCGATGAGATATAAATTTTGAAGGACAGCCTTTAACATCAAACTAATTCAGTTTATTATTTCCAGTGCAATGATCGAGAGGCAGAGGGACAGGAACCAATAAAAACGGCACTTTAAAACACATTTCCAGAATATATTAGTGGGAAGGACAGGGAGAAGACAGCCCCTGAAGAGTACATCTGTGTGCAGACCGCATTATTGGATTACGACACAACACTTTCAGCGATGGCAGCAGCATCCATTACAGAGCTTTACATGCAGATGTTGGATAGCATCTTCCTAGCAGCAACAAACAACAGGAAAAATTGATTCTTCAAATTGTGCTGTTGCTTAATGTGACCTAGTTGGCAATTAGACCTTCTGCTTCAGTACACATCAATTAACGGGAAGTTAAAAGCAGAAGACAGCTCCTCCACACGCTCTCCGAGAAACGTGGCATGCCTTGCTCTGTTGTCCTGTGTGGATTCACTGCATTAATATTAGACACCTATAGTTACACAGCTATCCTCATGTCATGTCCCAATTTGTTCATTAAAGACACCACACTTGTTAAAGGCACACACTATTTGAGCTGGTTAAGGATTTAAGGCTCTTAACTGATAACAGACAGCTCTCTTTCTCCTTTAAGATCTTGACTGTATTTGAGACAATATAATTTGCCACACATTTCACCCAGAAATAAGGGAAAACCCTACACCAGCTGAGGAAGTGCAGAACGCTGACGCACCAGTTTTTTCAACTACTGAATCACTTAGCAGCCATACAAGTTTCCAATTAAGTTGAAGCTCACACACCACATAAGCCTCTAGAATGAGAAGTCTGACAGGCAAAAGCATAAGAAAAACAAAAATTACTTATGGACAGGCCTGTGGTGAGGCAGATCAGGGTTTTTATTTTGGCCAGAGACTGACATGCTGTTGTAGTTTTGGCCGGATTGGCCAATCGGAACAATAGATGGCCCTCCCCTCCTCTCTCCTCAAAGAGGAGAGGAGAGATAAAGAGATTTACGAGTTTAGGAAAAGAACTAAACTACTTTAATGAAAATAATAATAAATAAGAAAATAGTAAATAATAATAATAGAATAAAATAAAATAAAGNGGGTCACCTGTTCCGTCCGCTCCCCCCCTGCAGGTGGGACTCCTGTACGCTTCTCCGTTTCCGACCCTCTAACGGGCAAAAAGCGAAGTTAACTGACCTTGGTTGTTATAGCAATAAGTATAAGCAAGAGCCTCCGTGCATACCATTCCTTGGTATAATCAGGTCTTATCACTCTGAGAGCGAACAGTTTCTCAGCAATATGCTGTTAATTTCAAAGTTAAGTCAGTTAGAAGAGGCCCAGATAAAAAGTAAAATTACAAATCATAAAATTGGTTCTGTTTTACCTCAAACCAGGACACATGCCAAACAAGAGTATAGAAGATGCTCCTACTCTAAATTCACATTTAACTGTTGCAGCCAATGTGCAACGTTTTTAAAATGGACTCTTTCAAAAACAGGAGTTCTGTCACAAGAGAAAAATATCTCCAATTAACATGTAAGGCTGGCCTGACTTCCGAACTCAGCAAACAAGGGGATAGCCTAGGTTCTGTCAACCCCTTGAGCAGATGTGGATTTCAGAGTGTAGTTCCTACTAGTGACTGTTACCTAAGTTATTTAAAGATCACCTAAACAGAAAAGCAGAGGAAAAAAAATAATCATAGAATATCAGGTTGGCAGGGACATCAAGGATCATCTGTTCCAACCTCTCTTGGCAAGAGTACAGTCTAGACTAGATGGCCCAGCACCCTGTCCAGCTGAATCTTAAAAGTGCCCAATGCTGGGGAATCCACCACTTCCCTGGGGAGATTATTCCAATGGCTGATTGTTCTCATCATGAAAAATTTTCCTCTTGTGTCCAATTGGGATGTCCCCAGGAGCAACTTTTATCCAATACCCCTTGTCTTTTCCTTGTAAAAAGGGAGTCTCCACCTTCTTCGTAGCCACCCTTTAAATACCAGAACATGGTGATAAAGTGTCCCCTAGGCCTTCTTTTCTCAAGGCTGAACAAACCCAATTCTCTCAGCCTTTCCTCATATGGCAGGATTCCCAGTCCTTTGATCACCTTTATAGCCCTTCTCTGGACCCTCTCCAGTCTGTCCACACCTTTTTTGTATAGCAGGGACCAAAACTGAACACAGTATTCCAGGTGTGGCCTGACCAGCACTGAGCAGAGTGCGATAATGCCTTCTTTATCTCTGCTGGTGATCCCTTGTTGTGCAACCCAGCATCCTGTTGGCTTGCTTTGCCGCAACAGCAGCACACTGTTCACCCGTATTGAGCTTATTGTCCCCAGGTCCCTTTCCACAGAGGTGCTCCCCAGATGGGTAGATCCCAGCCTGTGCTGCACTCCTGGATTGTGTTTTCACAGATGCAAGACCTTACACTTGTCCTTGTTGAACTTCATAAGGTTCCTGTTAGTCCACTCTTCCAGCCTACCCAGGTTTTCCTGCAGGGTGGCTCTCCCTTCCCAAAATACATGGGTTTACATCTTTTTTTGCTTCTTGAGATCAGCTTCACTAATCTAGAAGCTACCTCATCACCAAGAAAAGGGTGGTAAACTAGAAATAGAAGGACCATCTTCCTCCTCCTTGAGACAGAATAGAAGCAAGGCAGACATCTGCATGATAAACCATAGCAGAGAATATAAATACGCTGTGCAACTCCTACATTCTAGGAAAAAAGCAAGAAAAGATGATCCAGCACTCTTACCACCCATGCGGGCTACAATAATCTCACAATGCAGTAATGAAAAAAGTTCCAAATTTGATGAGCAGAGCAACTGCTTGTAACTACTATTTCCCTATACCTAAAGTTTGGGTAGCAAGTACCTACCACTCCTGAGAGCTTAAAATAGTCAGATGGAAAGAATCTAGTAACTATTAAAAAATTTAGCTACTTCAGCTTAATTAGCACAAGACTTCATACTACTACAAACGAGTCAAGTCTTTAACACTAATCTTAGCACTAGCCAGAGCTAGGTATGCACATTAACTTTTCTAGTTAATCCTAGCACTTCAGAAGTTAATATTTCAATACAACCCTTCTCAAATGAGAGAGACTGCTAGCAAGCAAAAGCTGCTACCTTCAACAACAAAATAGGCCACTTATTCTGTTCTTTTGGTATAGATGTATGAAAAAACAGTGGAATATCCTGCACATTTAAAATGTATGTCTGGAACCCAGAGCAGCGCAAGCAATTAAAATGCTGCTCTATTTGTTGCAGTGATACTTCAACATGTAACAAGATGACTGAAGTACTTGAATATTATTAGTATTTTAGGCTTGTCCCAGTTATGAATGAGGAGATCTAGACAAACATTCCCAAAGCGCTGTCAACATAACAGAGTAAAACGGCTTTTGCCATTAATCAGAACATCCCCCTTTTAATGAAAAAAATAACAGACTCTGTGCAGTATCAAGCTTTTTTCTTCTTAAGAGAGGTGTACAAGTGGCTGATCTTACATTATCTAGAAACAAGTTCAACTCTGTTGACCACACCAGGATCTACTCCCAATACTGACACAAGAACTCAAATTATTTTGTTGCAGAAAGCAATTTGTATTCTTTTGATAAATACTAATTAGAATTCAGTGCATTTAAACACACTACAGCAATTAAATGACTCAAAAAAATCCATTCCAAAGAAAGCTATACAACTCTCACCTTTTCCCTGTTATAGCTCAGAAGATGAATGGTACTATTTATTGATAGTTACGGTTTTGGTTAGAAATTTGGCGAAATATGAATGAATGCTTATGGAATTACTTTAACAAAGCAGACAAAAAGCATCTAGCAAGAAATAAAGTTAGAGAGAAATTTTAAAATGGAAAAATAAAGTCTGCCAGCAGGTGAGACATCACTTGCCATTTCATATATTTGAACTCAGCCAAAAATAAGTGTCTACTGCACTGTACGTGAAGAATGGGACTAGTGTTAGACTACTATAGATTGATTAATCAATTTTCCCTCTTACACTAGGGTCACATGCGCTACCCACTCTCACCACACATTTAATATTTTCACAGCAAAACTCAGTATGGTGCTGACAGAAAATACAGGCTGTTAAATTAACTATTCCACCTACAAACAACTCTGCCTGCCCTGCAGCAAACAGGCCAAAACCTTGAACTCGGCATGGAAACCGCTGCTTCAAATCCTGATTGCACCCTCAGTCCAAGCAGTTTAACATATAAGGCCACCAACAGCCTTCTCCCACTCCCTACAGAGCATCTCCCATAATGCGGTTAAAACTGCTGTACTTTTCCAGCTGACAACCACGTTTTCCACCAACATACTTTTTCTCAACTAGAAGAGACACACTTTGAGAACGCAAGTTCCCTGCAAATTCACTTAATTTAGAATCATGGAATGGTCTGGATTGCAAGGGACCTTCAAAGATCATCTAGTCCAAGCCCTCTGCCACAGGCTGACATCTTTCACTGTATCAGGTTGCTCAAAGCCGTGCTCAACCCAGCTTTGAACATTTCCTATGATGAGGCATTCACAACTTCTCTGGGCAACCTGTCTCACCACCCTCATCATAAAAAAATTTCTTCCTTACATCCAATCTAAATCTACCCTCTTTCAGTTTCATCTCTCAGTGTTGCCCATTTTCCAGGAAAAAAAACCCGTTCACCATAGGTTACTCTTTCACCAAATATACACTTTGAGACACATAAAAGCAAAAGTTCTAAAAACTTCCTACTACTGAAGCACCTAAGAGCTGATCCCAGCATACCTGGAAAAGCATGCTCCCCAAAACACTTTTCTGCGAAGTGACAACATAAAACTCAAACCACCTCAAGCCTTCCTGATTTTCAAAACATACCTCATAAGCTTGGTTTGCCTTTGGGTTGACAGCGCTAATGTGAGAAATGTGAATTCCATCTTAGGTGACACAGATGTGACATTCTTCACAGACTTCCTTAACTGTTTTTGGTTCTTCGGCATTTTCTTCCACCTATCAACACGTCACTGGCACAGTTTCAGCTTTTGATGCTAGTTCATTTTGTCCTTGTGTGTCACTCCTACTAAGCCAGTATGTTATGTCTTCATGCAACCCTTCCTATCAAGGCTGAGACAAGAAAATAAGCATACACTGAAATACACATCTGAAAAGATCCCAGGCTTTACTGCACTGAAGGACAAAACTTACTGACAAGGGAAAAAAAACAAAACACTCATCACTGTTCAAGGTGATGAGTTTTCAATTCAGCCACTTTCCACCCAGTCCAAACAGGACTGAATGACTGCATTAAAAAGATATCCTAGATGGGAAATGCTATCAGTAGTCAACAGTGAATTCAATTCCACTACCAGAAGTCATATTTCAAATGAGCAAGTTCCACTCATTTTAATTAAACATGGAACTGGTGCATAATGGACCATAAAGAGCAAGCAGGAAATGGTTTTAAAGTGCATACTTACACCTTAATTATTTCTTGAAAAGGCTTGTTAACTTTAGAGAAGACCAGAGCTAGCAGCAAAGACTAAGTTCATCTCTTTAAAACCACACAGAAACAGAAGTATCATCACAGGCTATTAAAAAAAAAATACTCTGACATGAAAACAACAGCAGACACCTGAGCAGGCCCAGCAAAGTGGTGGTACCCACACTGAGTACACTTCTGGAACTGAACTCATTGGGAACATTGGATGTTCAGTCGTCCTGAGGAAGCTTGTCTAGTGTAGAAAAGTAGAAATCCATCTTTCCACAGTCAAACTGAGGTTGCCCTCAGCTATAGGGGATACATTACAAGAACAGAACACAGTAAGTAGAAGACCTGCTTGCTGTGTTGTATATCAGAAAACTTAGTGGCCTACACCACCTGAAGGCAGCACACTCCAGTCCTGAGCAGAAACATCTTCCTTGCCATCTCTTGATTTTGGAGCCCTCAAACACCAAAGGCCACTCTTTATGACTGCTTAGATGGAAACGTGGCTCAGCCTATAATCCAATAATGGACCAAAAAGTTTGGGAATGGAAGCCAGAAGCAAAGGGAAAAAACAGAGTCAGTACACCAGTTAAACGAGGTTCCTTCTATGTATGCAACTGTCACAGATGAGGTTACTATCACTGAAGATACACAAACAGGCAGACAATCCTCACCCTCTGAGCAGGAAAGCAGAGCAACTATCCAATCCGTAAGACAAGGCTTTCAAGGATGCTCCAGCTGCTACACTCACCTTCGCATACGGCTTCAGAAAGCCTTTCCATATCAGAGGCGTCATCTCTCCCTCCTTGCTCCGCAGTGGTCACCAGCTACATTCAGACAACAGGCTCAGTAGATCCCTAAGCATTACCACATAACCCCTACACCCATCTACCTAAATTCCAGTTGTTTCCATATAAAATGAGTTTCAAGATTTACATTTCCTCACTTAGAAAAACCTGAAAAGGTCTGCTTTCTCTCCATGTAAGACAAGAACTAAATTTGCCCTCCCGGCACTGCAATCCTACACTTGTAGTTAATGTTTGGAGCACATGAGTTTAAGGACTAGTGTAGACTAGAAGCTTGCACTTCACTACAAATACAAAATGATCTTTCTATCACGAATGCACAGAGCAAAATCCAGAAACTCAAGAGGTACTGGAGTGACAGACACATGCACAATTACAAGTCTCACAATGATAAAAGTGTATGAAGACTGAACTTGAGTTTCATGCTCAAGTGGAATGGAAAAGAAACCATAGACACAGAAAGACCCTGCTTTCAGATGAAATCTAGAAGGCTACAAGATATTCATGTAGCCAGGAACTGAACACTTCTACACACACACTTTTAATTCATTACCTTTGCCCTGAGAGGAAAGTAGTTTTGCCAAAATTCCCTTATAGACTCAGCACCACCTAATTCTTGCATGAGACTTCAAAATAGCTGTCAAGGTACTTAACCAGCAGTAAAACTATCCCTCTCTTGCAGGTGTGGGCACCTGCACAAAGGCACAGGGCACAAAGCTGAAGCAGTTTGCCCCTAGCCATCCAGCTCAGACAGCAACAAAGCCAAAACATAACTTATATTTCCTGAATACCAAATCCACGGCTACCCCAGGAATCTCACTGCATTCTCCCAAGTTTGGGCCACTACTTTGTCCCCTCATTTTTCCCTATCAAACCACTCATATTCAGCTTTTCATCTTACTATAAAAGGCTTAAGAATGTTCTTCTGGATTGATAATACAAAATTGGATTTAGTCCAAACTTTATTTCTAAGTTACTACTTTAAATGAATTTAAGTCTGCAATTTTGTTATACACTATATCTCCAGTCTTGCTCAGTGGGATAAACTTTTTTCCTGCATGTTAGAAATTTCTTCAGCAGCTACAGTAATGAATGCAACCCCTGAAACACTTAAAGCAATGAATAACTAAACAGAAACAGCTCATTTTACGTGCAAAAGCAGCCTTCAGAGACACATTAGCTTCATTTCCTCAGGACATTTTGACAGATCTGACTCAGCTTCAGCAATTTAGCCTTACTTCTACTTTATAATGAGATGAGAGTGGATTGCTGGATGAGATTGCCCCATGACCACCCGACAGTCATACCAACAGGAAAAGCTGTGGCTTTTCCTCTCCAAACATCTAACAGACTGGCAACAATATAGGACTGATAACAGTAGAGATCTATCTCAGTGGACCATCATTGCTGAGACAAAGCAGCAAAATTTATCTTTTTTTTTTTTAAAAGAAGGAAAATGGAAAGACTACAGTTTGACCATTCCTCAACTGAGATATCACATTTTCTCCTGTAACCTGAGAATCAGTCCCAGCCTGCCTCTTTTATAACCCATGTCTGATTCAATCCAACCTACTTTCACAAATAAATCCAGTGCTGCCTAATGACAGAACAGAAGCACCACATTTACATTCCTGCAGTAACATCAAATTACAGGAGAAATATGCCTTAAAAGGTGGCTTGTAGTAAAAACGGATACAAAACTTCTCTCTTTCCCTTCAAATTGGGAGAGAAAATCTCTACATTACTTGGTAGATTCAGTTTATCCAGAGTACAGCTAGATCCCTGCACTAAATACTGGTTTATTTCCAGCATTCATCTCCTCAGGAGAGGGGAGAGAAGGCAGAGAGGTAAAAGGCAAAACTACTTCTTCAGTCCAATACCATAACACATACAGAACATCCAAAGAGACAGGCAGACCTTCAGAACTGTATACTACTTATGTATGCAATATGGAAGCTCAGGTATGAAAAGACTACTACCGTGTCACACAAACAGATGTGACAGCCATTCTGTCAAACAAATGTGTATTTCTAGAGTCCATCCCCAGCTCCAAAAGCAGCATAGATCACCTAGCCACTTATGCCACGTTCAACTTCTTCACCCTTGTCCACCTTCATTTATCCTTGTGGATTCCTTAAAGAATCCACTTGTGGATTCTTTAAGTTGTGCTTATTAAGGTTTTTCCAGTTGAAGACTTCATGTAGATGACATTACAGAACATAGATGTCTACACTTGAATTTGCTAGCTTTCCCTTTGCATAGAAATTCAGAAAAATTCAATAGTTAGCTAAAAGTAACAAGCTTTTTACCATCTTTACTTGCATTTTCTTTGCAAAGAAGTTACATTACTACACACAGGCATTCAGTGACCTAGCAACACATGATGAGCTTTTTACCAGCTATGAAAAGATATCCAGGTAAGTCAACAGAAATCACGTATTAAACTCCCTTCTACAAACAAGAAGGAAGCCTGTAACTGCAGATATTTTGAAAACTGACCTGTGCTAAGCCACTAACCAGAATCTAGGAATTTTTCTTCCACTGACAGTTCACTGGCTTAAAGGAATTGCATTTTACACTCCTTATCAGCTGTGGGAGTCCTGAAAAACATCTCTCCCTCCACCTTGGAAAGTCTAAGAGTTCTTCAGATTAAAATGGTAACACATATAGTTGGCTGATTCAAACTTGATAAAGAATCTTCTTACCCAAAGATTTTCTTTAAACTATTCCTCAGAATAGTATCTAGAAGACAATACCTCAAATAGTTACATGCTTAGTTGTCAAAGCAATTGCTGGTGCAGAGCCCTGCCAGCCAAAGACCACTCATAGAATTACAGCTTGATTAATAACAAACTTAGGCTTAAAAGGAGCTCACAAATCTCAGAGGCATGTAATATAGAAATCTGCCCCACAAAAGCTTTATGGTTCATTAACTCTGAGTGCAAAGTTGTTTCATAGTACCATAACTTTTCTGTCCATTTTTCTTTCCAGAACTACCACTAACACCCGATTTAAGGGATACATTCACTTACTCACTCCCCCTCTTCCCGATGAAGAGCCTAAAAGTACTTTCTGAAAAGCACAATAACCTCCCTTCTTTTTATGCTGTTACAAACACAGCAAGCAAAATGAAACTCAATAATATTTCAGCTTTTTTCTACCAAGAAGTCAAATAGACTGGCAAACTGCTTGTGGTGACCTAATACTTAATTAAAAGATTAAGAATACATTATTTTCTCAGAGGGTACGCAGCATAAAGCTTTTCTGTCCTTTTTCGCCACACACAACTTTATTCCAGATGATTAGTGGTGATTTTATTCATATAAACTACACGTGCCTCCTGTATTTCTATTTGAAATTATTATACATCACTGTGCAAGGACACCACATGATGGTATTAGTCACTAGGGTGGAACCCGGTGTGGCTTTGCTGTATCAGAAAAGGAAATACATAAGCTTTAACAATTCTTTTGCAGATTATTTATAAACTAGGGGTCTAGTTTTATTTTAGAGTTCAGGATTGATGAGGCAAATCAAGGTGAACACATAAGCACATCTCTATGTCCAGATTAAGCACAGTGTTAGCGCTTGACAGAGCACAACTGTTAACACGCACACTCTTAGAAATCCAAACTCAGGGAATAAATCTCACCAGTCATTTCAGTAACAGCTTCATATGCTGCCAGCCTACAGATGTCAAATGGTGCAAACACAAACTTATACGTTAGGAAAGGGCTCCAATCAAATCTTTCACATAATCTAGTTATCATGAATGCTGATCTCCGGCAACACAGACCAGACTAACTAGGAGCTCAAAACTCTTTATTACTAGTTTCCATGATACTAGCTACCAATAGCTTAGCAGCTTTAGTATATTCATACCACCTTCTAGCTGAAGAACTGACTGCTTCTTGGATAGGACTCATGTTCTTCTGATTTCCCCACTTGAAACATTACTCTGGTGTGTTTCTGACACAAAATGCAGCTGAGAAAATAAAAACTCAGAATTTCCATTTGAACTCAGTTAGTTAGAAACTGTAATACTACTAATGCTGCAACATGGTATTTTGAACCAATCTGCTTTCCCTTCTAGAAAAAAAATTCAAACCTAAGTCAGAGCAATGATATTCTGTTCCCCCTTTGATACACCTCTGTGTTTCAAGTACATTGCAAGCTTAAAGGATTCTAAGAAGACCTTGTAGCCTTTCAAAGAGGGGGGAAAAAAACCATAAAGAACCACATAACCAAGTCTGGACATACAAGCCATTCTTTCAGAATTTCCCAACCACAGGAAAGACAGTATTTCTTAACATTTAAGAAAATGCATTCCCCATGTAAGCATGGATTTGGAATAAATCTGATCATTTAAGAGGAGGGAAAACCCCCAATGCTTAGCTTCTCTTAGGAGAGCTCAATACAAGACTACACTGACTGCAAAAGGTGATTAGGGACACAGAACATGAGCTTATTCAAACCAAGTCAGAGGGTCAAAGCATTAAGCAATGCACTTGCGTACCACAGAGGATTACCCACCTAAGTAGTTAACACAGAAAAACTGTGAGCTCAGGCTTGTATCGACCAACTGCAATCCCAGTAATCAATTGTAGAGTGGTAAACGCTGTAAGATCAATAGCATTGCCTTCCTAGTTATCAGAGCAGGCAGATACAATACTGGGAAGAGAACCTAACCTTTGATACACCCTAGAAGACCTACTTTTTCAAACAAGCAAGCTATTTATAAGTTGTAAACAATCCTTCTTTGCTTTTTCTTCAAACAATAGTTTTCAAAAACATTTTCCAGAGCTTTTCAATTACAGCTCCACTAGACTTTCTTTACATCAACATTGATCTGAATTGCACTGATCAATTTTAAATAGACAGTAATGCCTTTACATAGAGATCTTTGTAAAATGACAGCTGAAGCTCGGGAATTTATGACTGAAAAGACTGGGAGCAATTATGTTAGAAACAAAATGCCAGGAAAGGCTGAATAGAAGTTCTAATAAGTAAAACTAAATTTCTCAGATCAATTTATCAAAATATTCAACCAAGCACCAACTGTAAAATACAGAAACAGGCTCATGTCAAAAAACTTACGATACAGAGACTGGACAGTGACAATAATATTGAATGTCCTGAATTATCAGTCCCTAGAGTTTGTGGAAGCAACAGGAAACCATAAGCTTAAAAAAGGAGAAGGATGAGTAAGGTGACGCCTTCTCTGGCATTATAACACTTTTGCCACCAGCACCAGCCAAAACAGCTGTGGCAGCCAGTCTGATGGATTGGTCCAGAAACCTAACTCCTATTCTGTCAGTCAGAGATTTTTGTCTCTAGGATAACAAGCACCGCACACTGCAAAACACCATGTGAACAATGGAGATAAGATCTTCCATGTGTTTTTGATGATTTTTTACCATATTTTTCTATCCACCAACATAAACTATACAGTAAGCCTGCCAGCTGATCAGTATATTCTATATACTGATTAATATACTCTTAAAATATTCTAAAAATTGAAGTTCAATCCATTAAAGAGAAGCTAAGATTTATTAATTAATTTGTCTTATACGTGAGGCTTCCTTGGTTTTCCCTTTGAAGCTTCCGGTACCTTTGTTTCACTTTACACTTATGCAGAGTGTCTGATCTCAGTAGAAGCAACTTCTTCCCTCACTCCTTTGTTCCACAGTGCACTCACAGGGAAAGAAAAAGAAGTATCAAACTTGCAGGCCAGATACAGCCGGTGAGACAAGAAAAGTGCAATCACTTTCAGTTTTGTTTCTGAGACTAAAACCATAAGCTCTCAAAAGCTAAGTTTAAAGACTAGATGTTTTCTCTCCCCCTATCCTCAGAATTAAGGCTTTGCCCAGAAGGTTTAAGTCACCCAATTGCAACAGTGATCTAAAGCATCACTGCCACTTTTGAATCGCAGCTCTGCGCGTACAGAAAACGGAAGCCATTAAGTAGCAGTACTATTGTGGTACTGTAACCTAACCCCATCCTGCACGTGGCCTCGAATAAATCAGTCCAACTCTGCTACGTTTCTACCACACGTACTGTCTCAGCCCCATTGCCTTCCCCATGGCTAGTACAGCGCCACACATAGCTCTGTCCTGTATGGAGTAAAGGAGAGGAGGCAAACAAAAGTTTGTTTGCTCTCCCCTCAAAAGTGCTGTTTCAGAACTGTGATGCCAGGTATGCAGGGTCAGCCCTAAGAAGCCAGCAGTTGCAGGAGTGCCTGCACAGGGGCAGAAAGTCCCAAGCTCCGAGAGTAAGTGAAGGAAGACATATGCCTAATTGCAGTACTGCCTCTTCCTCTTTTTCCTTAACACTCTGGATCACAGTTGGAGTAAGATTCCCTTCGCCAAGCTCCCACAAAAGCCTCTTAACTCCATAACAGGCTGTGAGATGCAGTACGCCTTCTATCAGTTACACAGCCACTGATGTTATATCACCAAGTCATAACTCAGTTGTTCCTTAATTTGGCAATACTCACTTGTTATTTAGGTATATCCACCCCAAAGTGCTTAAATCTGATATAAACACATTTTTACTGAGCCCAGGATGGCAGCTGCACAGCCAAGTACCAGAGTCCACCTGCTTATCTCTATTCTAATGAGACAGCATCAACGTCTTAAGATTTCTGTGAGACTACTTTTTTTTTTACTCGTTTGGAATTTCTAAATGATATGGGGAATAAAAACACTTGATAAGGCAATTACTCATTTCCATGTATTGTAATTTCTTTTACTAATTAACAAAGCAATCCTAACTTTCCCTTTAAAGTGACAGATTTTGAGCTATCAAAGCTCAAGAACACAGTTCTCAAATTATATTAAACAGCTTCACAAAAGTCTTAAATATTTTACTTCCAGTGAGCACTGAGCTAAACAGAACATGAAGTATTATCAGGAAGTCAGAAACTACAAAACTGAAGCATTCTTACACCAGTGTATACATCCATGGTATGCCTCCATCTCAAACGCAGAGAAAAATATAATTCTCTTCCCTGTTCAAAAGCAGAAATGTCAAATGGAAAAGATCCAGAAATAGCTAATAAGCATAAAGAGAGATGTGGAGAGCCACAACCCACGAAGTAAACTAGACTTTGGCTCTTCAGTGTACAAGAAGACACAACAAAAGACTGAATACAGTAAAAATCTAAAATCACAAGTGGCATTAGGGAAGACGAGTACTATGTTTTTCACGACACAAGAGCCAGAAATTAACAAATTACCTGAAAGCAGGCTTGACAAAAAAACCCACACATGCACCCTCCTAAACAAAAGCAGTCGTTTTGGTTCTTCACAGAAGATTTAGTTACCGTGGGGAGGAACTTGCTTCCAAACATCACGGGCACTAACCGTTTGCTCAGATTTCAACGGCAATCAGCTCTTATAAGGCAAATTAAAGGTTGTTAAGCAGAAAGGTATTCCCTTGACTCAGGCAGTCCCCGAAACTACCGGAAAGCAAAGCAGGGAGTGTCACCCGACCTCCCTCTGCTCCCCGGCCCCAGCCCCGGACAGAGGGACGGCTCTCCGTCCCTCAGAGCTCACCCTGCAGCTTCACACCGCCATTAAGTGGGACCTTCACCCCACAAAACGTGTCGGGCCTCCCCCGCCCCGGAAAGCCAGCAGCCCCCCAGCACTTCACAACTGCTGAATCACCACGGGGGCGCGGAAAGTCCCTCGCCCCGGCCGAGGAGAAACGGCAGCGAAGTTTGGAGCCGGCGGCGAGGCGGGCCCGGGAAGCAGCCTGCTGCCCCCCTCCNCGGCTCCGGCTATCCCCACTGCCGCTGCCCAACACCCTGCGCTAGGAAACCCGCACCACCGCGCCGCCTCCAGCCCCGCCACCGGGCAACGCC